>NDFF03000097.1:0-54533 GCA_002150815.3 Grammothele lineata
GGCTGCGAAAGAACGCGAGAGAACGCGAAGGAATGTCCGCTTGGAAGCCCAGAGCCGTGGATCATCATTATGGGACGCCGGCGTCGGCCCCATATCACTACATCGCCTGTTCACGCTCCCCGAGGTCACTTGTTGTACGTACACTTGAAGCGACACTATCAACGAGTAGACTCATCTCTGCAGCGCCAAGTAAGCAAGGTTCGATTGCTCAGACACGCCCGGGCCCGGGCACGTATGTTTTACGCTCTTTAGCCGACGAACTCAGAGTGCGTCATAATCGCATCCATCCGAATATGGCAGGATGCAGATCCATATACCAGGCACAGCAAGGATGCATTGCTCCCAAACAGGTAACCAAGTGATGCATCCATCAGGCTGGCATCATAAGTTGCATGCATCCATCACATTGATACCATCAGATGCACAGTGGTAAGATGCATAAGTTTTGATGGTACCCAACCATTATAGATGCATCTAATCTACTGAAGTATTTGCGACGTGTGTCAATAAGCTTGGATTGATTGAGATACAAGCTCACCTGTCGATATTAGAACAACCTATCTAACATTCTGCCGGGAGATTTGACTACGCGTCATCGACCTGTAGCCGAGGTGAGTGTGAACCCTCTTCCTCCAGTGAATGGACTGGAACTCAATTTATTTCAGGTGAAACCAACACAAGAGACATCGCAACCGGATGTAAAGGAATGCAATAATGAGGAGGTGGCTCTTCCTACCTTCAGGGTACGCTTAAGTCGCACGTTCATCCTGATTCCGGTGGAAAACGATATCATTCTTCAGGAGATTCTGAGCTGGGAAATTTCTCAAATTAACCCGGGCAAGACACCCGATGAGGAAATAGCAAAGACGGTGAAGATATATAGCAACGAGGGTATAGACCAGTGGAATAAGGAAATTGATGGTCTTCTAACATTTGTACGTCTGCTCGGCACGCACTTCAACATGTGTTGCTGACATCCTGAGTAGGCGGGTCTCTTCTCTGCAATCCTCACTGCCTTCAATGTCCAGTCATACCAGCTCCTTCAGCCCGCGCCCGTGGATGAGACGAATGAGATTCTCCGACGCATGTCTCTCCAGCTTGAGAGCTTTCGCACGAACCCCTCCTTTATCAACTCTACTAGCCTCGCGTTCGACCATGTTTCTCAGAAGCCATTCCATCCTCCTCTCTACGCCGTATGGCTTAATGCGCTCTGGTTTACCAGTCTTATTTTCAGCCTATCCTCGGCTATAATCGGGATCATTGTCAAGCAGTGGCTCAAGGAGTACAATAGCGGCCTCTATGGGTACTCACGCGACATCGCTCGCCGTCGTCAGTACCGACTTGATAACTTGAAGAAATGGCAAGTCAGCACCATTGTTGGACTAATCCCTGTTCTCCTCCTCCTTGCGGCGATTCTATTCCTTGCCGGTCTACTCATCCTCCTCTACAACCTCCACACCGTCGTCGCTGCCATCACATCGGGATTTATTGGTGTTTTGTTACTCTTTATGCTTGCCACAACTATCCTTCCGACTCTTAGCACCTCATGCTGCTACTATTCCCCGCAGTCTCACACTGTCTTTTCCCTGCGGCGGGTGCTGTCACATATTCTACGTCGTGTGGTAAATTCAGCGGTCATATGGTCCGCACCCATGCTGTGTCTTCTCTTCAAGCGACTCAAGAGCATCTTGGGTAGCCAACGGGGTCAACGGATCTATCACCTCTGGGACTTTCTCGATGACATCAAGCTCAAGCTGCGTATTCCGTGGAATGGAGTGCCAGCAGTTGTACACCGAGGAGAGCAGTCGCTTGACTCAGATCAAATGACTCAGCTGGATATCCGGAGCGTTATTACTGCGTATGAGGCGACTCTTGACACCGAGGTCCTCAGAAATGCCAATGCCTGGTTCCTCCAGAATGCGAGTCAGCAGGTTCTGTCTACCTATGAATTCCATGTTAAGGATTTCTTGAGCTGCCATGGTTCTATAGAGACATGGGTGCTCATTATGGAGGACGTCTCTCTCTCTATGCTTGACAACCGCTTCACGAGTCTGGTTCATGATGAAGAGTTGGGAACACTTACACAGGAAGACGTGAAGAATGTACGCAAGATAGTTGATGAAGCATGGAGTACATGGAGATTATCTTCTCAACCCTGGGACTCACTAACACGGCTACTTGCAACTTACTCCATGTTCCGCAAATCGGGCTGCAATAGTGCTGACCATGCTTGGCGTATGTTACTTACTGGGAGTTTGATTCCGGGCATCGACCGTCTTCAGACGCTGCGGACAGGTAGGCTCAATTCTATTCTCGAAAGTACAAGTCACTAACGACGTCTCAAGTGGCTGCCGCCGCTGCTCACAGGATACGCAGTCTTGTAAAGGATCCAACTCTCCTCCCAAATGCGGACGATACTCGAGGAAACGTATTCTTTACCATAGATTTCCTGGAGTTTCACTTGAGATCCATTTCACTCATTATCACACACCCTCTTTTTGACATGTCAAGAGGCAACTCAACGAACGAGATACGCCGGGTCATTCAATACGCGTATGATCAAGTTGAAACAGTATTGGGGTCTATCAGTTGGGAGTCTAGCCAAAGGGACCTATGGAGAGAATCCGGACGCTATAGAAGCTTGCTAAAATCAGCGGATTACATAGCCACTAGTCACGCCAATATCCTGCAGGTCACTTCGTCTTTCGTTGCCATTCTGATAGATAATTTCAAGCGTCTCATTGGCAAGGATGAATGGTCCGGGGAAGACCTGACATTATCGGATGATCCTGACATCCTGGAGTGCAGAGACATCCTCCTTCAGATGCAGTCAAGGCTCTCAGACCCTCCACAGACCCCCCTGACTGCCATACCACCAACTCAGGGCAGCATCAGCCTGCGTTCCCGGGGGAGTTCATCTACAGGTACGCATATACACATGCCGTTTCTCATGTCCTTCGCTCATACCTATTCTCAGGATCTTCCCATAGACGTCCAAACAGATCACATACCTTCCCAACCCCTCCACGTCTGTATGTAACTCCTAGAATTGGAACGAGTGTGTCCCCTGCATCTCGACTATTGCAATCACGTGCAATATCGCTCCCTTCATGATTTTCGGCACGAGTGTCCGCTCTCCATTAATGAGTAGAGTTAAAGGCGTCCCTCTTACTCGGTGAGCTACTTAACGACACTCGATACAGCTATTTTTAACCACCCGTGTCGTATCATCTCCCAACCAGAGTTGCCTGCGTCTTACGTCCTAGTCCTATTTCCAGGCGCCAGCAAAGTGGAAAAGTGTCTGATCGCATTGCCGTTTGCGAGCGCGGGGGTGTCCTTCCCTTGCTCAACGGGCATACGCTGGCTCATCCGGAACGTGGATAGCCAAAGCTACAACAGGAGGACACTAGGAATGAGCGTACGCCGTAATACAGGCAGAAACGCGATTAATTGGACTAAGGAATGACGAGGCGAACCTGGCGCGATGGCTGGAATCACGGGACACCACAAAGACGACAACGGAAGGGCTGGTGCGGGCAAGAATCTCGAGAAGGGGTGGGAATTTCGCGAAGTCGAGCGTATTCCGAGGTAGCGACAACGGCGGGAGGGGGCACGGAACGCGTTGCTTAGACGGACGGACGGACGGAAGGCGTGCTTGCGGGGTAGGCCGAGTCTGCTAGCGTGAGCGCGATCTGCGTGATCCAGTCTCGAACTGGCTCGTCATCGGCATCTAGAGAGAGCCGGCGCGAGCGGAGAGGATGACAAGTCTCCGAGGGCTCGATGCAGAGAGTACTGAGAGTACCACGTGCTAAGAGTATTCGGATCCCCAAAGGAGGGCAGAGAGCGACGGCGGGCCCTCGCGCCAGAGGCCGAGGAGCACGGAATGTGTACGAGCGTCCTGGGCATGAGATGAGCTGCGGCCTGTGAGATAACTATTACACGTCCTAAAGCGAGCTGAGACCCGACGGATGTTGGAGTCTGGTGCGCGTGCTTCGTCTCCTCCTAGCTCGGGATGAAAGCCTGAGGGGGCATGCATAAGGCGCCGCTTCGACTCGGAGAGCGAGAAATATGAATGTCAGTTTAAAAGTTTGAGCACGGCTCCGAACAGTGTTTTCGCAGGAGTCGGAAATGCTCATCGAGAACTGGATGCTGGGCAGTAGCATAGAGCGAGTGACATGGGAGGTTGAGGGGCCGGGGCCGCAAAGCACGACGAGCTCCTTGCGGGCCAGGCATGCATGCCACGTGGCTTAGCCTAAGCGCTGAACGCACTCTCTTGCCGTTGCGCCAACTCGCTAAGCCAAGCCTACCAGGCGCCGGTTCCTCCTCTTTTTTTTTTGATCGAATAGGTGTATTGTATCCCGTCTTCCGGCCGGTTCCTCCTCAGTGCTCAGACTGTGCTCAGTCGCCTCTGTCCAGCCAACTTCAGGCTCCGATGGCAAGCATCGGATTCTCTCTCTTGGCTCTGCCGGGATGTACAATATTGTCTTCCTCACGTTCTGGCCTTCTAAGCTCTTGCCCCTCACACATCGCGCAGGCCGGCTCGCGTTTAGCAAGTCCCCTATGAGGAGCGCTCCATGCAGCTCTCAACGCACTCGCACGCCCCCCTCGATCTACTAAGAACGCGACGAGGGAACCTCCGGCTTTCCACGATTCTGAACAGCGGAAGCCCCACATCCCTCAGTACACCACCATAGCACACGGGAATCGCACCAAGTTCTTGGATTGTAGCGTATAGTCTCCCAGATTGCTCATGTGTAGCGCAGGTGCGCCCGCCTCGACATCCCCAAGCGTTTCGATTCTGACGAGTACTTTCGCCCAGCCGGCGTCAAGGAAGCCCCCGCCGGCATTCGCGCATGCCACATTTCGTGTGCTCTGTGGTGTAGGATGTTGTCCTCTGAAGGATATCAGATGTCTCAGGTACGCCCAGTCTCGAATGCCTTATTCCTGCACCATTCCGACGAGCATTGTTGCGCTTTGCCTAGTCTCTCCCCCTTTCATTCACCCACACCCCCGAAATGCCTTCATATGGCCGGTGATCCAGCGATCCGCCCTCACCCATCGTCCCATCATCTTCTGTCAAGACTTGTGTAGAGAACAACAGATAGACGACACGGTGTCTTGCCGTTCGACGACCAGGAAATCCTCGTCGCAGGTAACAGCCTTACACGTTTGCAACGTGAGTACTTGCACCACTCCATGCGGACAGCCCAAACTCATCCTCCACTCGTTATTAAGCACCCCTCGACCGCCAATCCCACGCGATTCCGCATTCCGCGTTCTTCGCTCCAGCCTGTCGTGGCCCGATGTGCGTGAGGCTCCGTTCCTTATGACTATTTGCGCAACCGGCACTAACACACGTCTGTGCGTCTCCGTTTAGCCTCAAGCGACCCAGTGGCTTCGTTCAGATCCTTGGAGATGAGTCTGTGCGGCGAGATCTTCAGCTCCGCCTGAGTAATCTGAGTACGTCTCCATTTTCGCGCACTCGTGACCTAATCATAATGCATCCCTAGGTAGAGCAGCAGATGAAGGACATTTGGTCCATCCCCGTTTGCGCGCAAGTTATCATTGGGACAAGCTTCCCGCGCATGACAATACAGTCACCATCGATGAACGTATGCACATTGTAGATCAGGCTTGGGGTCCTACGTGTCATAATCCTGGCTCTCAGCCTCCGATGATCCCCGAAGCAATGTGCGCAAGCGCACGCACTCGTCCAACATCCTCGTCCAGGCCTCCAAAGTGTCCCCGTCTTCCTCAACGACGATCACGGAGGTGAGCTCCACCCGCACCAGCCTGGGGGCCCACAGTCTCGACAGATCGTCCCCTTCGCCCTCGACGGTTCTAGACCCCTTTCCATTCAGCGCTTTCATCAGAGCAGTCACGTCTTCCTCCCGGACCTCAGACACCACCAGAGTCTGGATGCGCGGGAGCGCCTCAAAGAGCGCGCACCACGTCGCCGTCGCGTCGACGCATCCGGAATCCTGCAACGAGCCCTCCACTCCGAGGTGGCGAAGCGTGTCGCGCGAGTGGCGGAGGAGCGCACCTCCCTCGCGGAGCCAGTTTGCGTGCCGGGAGTACGACCACGAGGCGTTCTCACCAAGCTGCTCAGTGTCAAAGACAATGACGAGTCTGCCAACGGGGCTACCCTCAGCGTCGAGAGAGAAGCACGAGAACCCGGTCGGAGAGGCGAGCGAAGGTCGCTGTGGCGAGCACGGAGAGACAGCGCGGGTCGCAGGGGATGGTGTCGAGGAGGCCGTCGAGGGGTTGATCCTCGGCGGCTGCGATGGGATACGCTAACATACTATTTATCGACTGAAAGACAGGCTAATGATAGAGGCAATACAGATCGATATTTTCCACATGCCGAATACAAGCTCTACAAATATAATCCAGGTATCTTGTCTGAAGCAGATTGTCCAGACGGCGTAGGTATTAACGCGGTTGAGAGATCCGATGCGTCAAGGCTCGACTCCCCCAAACTAAGCGCCTCAGGGCCATACTCATCCGTTGTAGGGGGGTCTGTGGGGATCTTGACTAAAGCGTACGCGTTCCCAACTCCGGAGTCAGCGCGCGCCCTCTTCCGGGGAGGTTGCGAGGTATGGCGCGGAGGGGCCACTGGACCGCTCAAGACGACTGCGGTAGACTTGGCTTCGAGGGATCGCTTCTGAGCCTTACGCAGTGATGCCGCTGGGGCGACGGACGTGACTGTGAGGGTAGATGGATAAGAGATGCGAGGAACTGCGACGACGCCCATGCTATCTTCCAACAGGGGGACGACCGCGTTGGTAGCGCCAGAGTTTTCCGTTGTCGCTGGCGCATAGGTCGCGGTGCTGCTCGCGAGGCGGCGGCGTTGCTCTTTCCGGCTGCGGGACGAACCAAGCGCACTGCTCAGAGGAGATTTGCGCGCACGCACGGATACGGAAAGCTTGCTGGAGTTGTCGGGGTGGTATGGAGGCAAGGGGTAGCCTTCAGCGACGAGCCAGGGGTGCTTGAGCGCGACAGCACAGGTCATACGCTTAGATGGAACCACCTCGAGCAGACCCGCGAGAAAAGCTCGACCTGATCAACCGCAGGAAAGGATGGGATCAAAATGTGAGGAGCAGATAAAACACAAATTGAGACTTACAGTGACGAGAGGTCGTTAGGAACGCGGCATTGCGTTGGTTCTCTTTGAACATGAACATGCATCTCCCTATGAGTCTAATGGTGACGATGAAT
The DNA here is from genome assembly GCA_002150815.3 of Grammothele lineata. Lineage (NCBI taxonomy): Eukaryota > Fungi > Basidiomycota > Agaricomycetes > Polyporales > Polyporaceae > Grammothele > Grammothele lineata. Next base: position 7,219 of record NDFF03000097.1, read on the forward strand.
TAATGAGGTATGGATGAGAATCAATGTAAACTTGACACATACAACTCGCCAAGGGTCATTCCTAGGCTCCAACTGTCCACGGCGTGATCGTATCCAGAGCTGGAGTCTCGCACTTCCGGCGCAGCGTACATCGGCGTGCCGCATGCCGTCCTAAGCATGGTGCCGCTCTTAACGAGTTTAGCGAGCCCGAAATCTGCGACCTTGACAATAGGTGGTTCATGACAGGTGAGGAGGACGTTCGCTGGTTTGAGATCGCGGTGAGTGACACCCTTGCTGTGGATATACTATTTCCGAGAGATTACTCGGAGCAGTAGGCCCTGAATCAGCAGCCGTGCTCACCACAAGGGCGTCACAGATTTGATAAACAAAATACCGTGCGTGGAGCTCCCCTAGAGGAATAACGATAAGGGACTGTATAATGTAAGGTATGCGATACACTCACTCAGAGGACCATGCCTGGCCATGTACGACGATAAATCTCCACCAGGGACGAGCTCCATGACCATCCCTAAAAAGAGTGTGAGAGCTACCATAGATAGTGGGACAATGAGAAGTGTCTACATACGGATTATGCCCTTTCCATCGTCTATGAATGCTTCTATGATTTTGACGACGTTCGGGTGCTTAAACTGTCGTAGGATTTCTATCTCACGTTCTAGTTGTTGTTTCGCTATCTCCACATCCACACCTCGCGCGCGCGTGCGCTCCGTCCGAAGAAACAGGCTGTCACTATGAATTCTCTTAATTGCAACCCAAATCCCCTTTATGATGTCGAGAGCCTTCACGACCTTGCCAAATGCACCCTCACCAAGGGTGTGCTGAACGTCGTAACGACCGTACAAAAGTGACAGATCTTCCCCAGAATGACTTTCTAGATGCCAGCGGCGGAACAAGAAGCCTGCAGGTGATATATGGGCTGAATAATGAGATATAGGTGATCTCAGAGAGAGGTACGCACGATCTTCCTTGTGAGCATTGTCGGCAGTGTAGCTCCGGTAGGGACCAAACGTGACAACGTTGAAGTCGCGCAAAATCCGGGACCTTCCTTTCCCAATCTTGTAGCCATTGACCTATTTCACAACATAGAGTCGCCATAGACCGGTTAAACACGTTTTATGACAGCATATGCGACAAATTTAGCGCATACCCAAGTTCCATTCCGCCCACTCAAATCCGTGACGATGACCGATGATTCAGTCGTCTCCTTGCCTTCGCACATTATCTGGCAGTGGGCCTTACCTGAGTATTAAGCAAATCGTAAGGTGACAGGCCTGCATCTGTAGAAAGCACGAGGACGTACTCAAGTTGGCAGCCCCTTCGAAGGCAAAGTCGACCGTAACCCCCTTCAACCCTCCTCTACCTATCATATACGTGTTCTGGCTTCTCCGGAAATCCATGCGCTGTATATTGGGGTTGTTGCCTGTAAACGGAATAAGCGATCCCCACACTCCTGGATCTGGGGCATTTTCAGGCAACCGAGGGTAATCCTCGGTGGACGCGACTGTCGATCGCTCCGAAGGCTCCGAGCCATGAGTGATTTGGAGCGGGGTCCGCTGGTTGTGAATGCCACGCGCCAATGTGTCCGCACCCATTTGGAAAGGCGGCTAGAGTTGTGGCGAAGGATAATACGTAGGATACGGTGTCTAGGTGCTTTGGCTAGAGGCAAGCGTAGGCTGGGCGCGCTGGGGCTGCAGTCCCTCGAGCGACTCAGCGTCAGAGACCCCCAGATACTCTCACGTGACCATTCAACAAAGGGGAGAATCCCACGCACCGCCTGCACGCCCAACATAGCCAGACCAAGATTCTGACTGTGAGCGATGGTTCTAGGAATGCGAGTGATCGGGATGCATTTCAGCCCTACCCACCCACCACCGTTCACGAGTTCAAGGACTGGTCCCCGATGCGCATTATAGAAAGCACAGCCACTCCTTTGTCTCGATCGCTGACGTAGGCGGCGGGAGCGAGGCCCAATCTCCGCTCGGATCGGATTGCGTCACCGTTATCCCGCAACTGGCTGGCAGGCGACCGGCATCAGCAAAAGAGGAAACCTAAAGCTTGCACGACAGTATGCGATACTGTACAAGGTACGTAGACTACGATGCGTGTTGGGAGCTCTCGCCACTGGGCGCTAAGATCGCGGAGGGATGGGATTCTGCTGAATCTCCCAGTATCACCGTTTCCCTCGTCAATATACACGACTCTGAATCAGGGAATGGCCTACCGAAAGTTCAATGGCTCCGCGTCCTGTTTCTTCCCATGCTCTCTCATTATCTGCCCTCGGCGTCGACCAAATGAACGTACGTACTCTCCGCCAATCGCCTCACATCTGTCAGCCTCACCTCCCAACCCAGTGAGCCCAGTCAATCGTCACAAATCTCTATCACCTCCTCTTCTTGAGTACCTTCACGTCTGACCTGCATCCGGTATCATGTACAATATCGTGTCCCCAGTCTACGCTTCATGCTCTCGGCACCCTCCCATGACTCATGTCCGTACGCTATTTGCGTCTTACCATACACGATGTTCGATGCATTTACTACGGTCTCTATTGCTCGCCGACAAATCGATCCTGTTTCCATCACCTACAGCACTGCAGAGGACGTCTGGCGAGTTTGGAAGGGTCCTGGAGCGCGTCAGCGTGTGTTGTCCCCCACGACGTCTCGGATTTTCCTGCTCCGCAAGCGCAGAGCCTGCGAGGCGTCGATAGCTACCTTGACGTTGAACAAACCTCAAAAATGGGTTCATCGTGCAGCGTCTGTAAACGAGAGTCAATCTTACTGATATGTACAGGTAGGCCACGCCATGGCAGAACCTCCTGTTGTTTCTCTTTTGATCCCGCCCTCTGCCTTGTATACTCAAGTCTCAATGCGCCCGCGGATCTTCCAAACCCACTGCGGACACAACGATCGCCAAGATTTCTCTTGCCATACGTCTACTAAGTAGGTCGCAGTGGCCGCCCAGCAGAACGTACGCTACCGGTCCACCCGAGACCGTCGCTCGCTCGACTTGACAGCGTCGTCCTATTGGTCTCCGGACTGAGAGCTCACAAACACGCTCAGCGAGACGACGGGACTTCTGTGGAATAGTTGAGACCTTCCTTCCTAAATATACGAGTCCACCTGTACGTACCTCACTTGTACGCTTCGCGACTTCCGTACCAGGACGGCTAATAGCCACAGCCCTACATCAGACGGTTGCCGATCGGCGAGAACGTGAGTATATATGCAACGATGCTAGTAATGCGTGTAAAAAGGTATGCTCGCCGAGGGCGCGAAAGGACCTATGAGGAAGATTATGAACGCTATATCATTATACATGTGCGACTTGTACGATGCGATGTGAACCCCGGAACACGACACCGTCCGATCTATCCAGCCGACCATACACCATACCCATGATCATGACGAGAACGCGTCCGCTTCTGCACTGGTCGACTCGAGCACGGGTACGGGCGAGCGGGGAACCATAGTCCGAAGCGCATCCTCAAGCTCCGAGAGACGACGGGAGTAGGCCACGGGCGGAGACGAGGGCGGGGAATCCGAGACAGGGAGGAAGTCAGGCTCCTCGATCTCGACTGAGGGCGTTCCGCCTTCGACATCGATCAAGATCGACGTTTCCCGCTCGGAATCCGGGAGAGGCGCAGACAATGTGGGATGGAGGACGTCGACATGGAGGACAGAGAGGCGATGCGAGTGGGTATCGTGCAGGGCTTCGTCAGTCCCATTTGAGTCGTCGAGGTAGGCGAGGCCGACGTCGTCCACGAGAGGCTCCGTACCCGGTCGTAGACCATGATGGACGTCGACGGCTTGTAGAGGGACCTCGGCATGGACATCATCGAAAGGATCATCGTCTCGAGAGACGTCAACCGCCTGCGCTCGATGAGGTTGCGACGAAGACGCCGGAAGGGCAGGCAGCGGCACCGTCGGGGCCGGCTTGGGCGACGGCTGCACCTGCTGCGACATCCTCCTCCGCTTCTCGCCCACCTTCCAGATCACATCCTTGAGCTCTTGGACGACCTCCCCACCAGGCCCCCACCTCTCCCGCTCACGCCCCTGGCGGTCCACCCGCCCCGCGCCCCCATCGGACACGGGCGAGTCGAGCGGGGACGAAGAGGGGAACATCATCCCGCTCGCGCGGCGCGCTTTCATGATCGCGATCCGCTCCTCGCGCGAGAGCGCCGAGCGCGCGCGCGCGAACCCGCCCGCGGCGCCGCTCTCCGCCTCGAACACCTGCTCCGCGCCCGCTGGGGGGAGGTGCTGCGCCGATGCCGCGAGCAGCAGGTGCGCGGTCGCGTCGTCGAGCTCTCCGCGTTCCCGGGTGGGGTCCTGCTCGGGCTCTTGCCCCCCGATCGCGAGCGACAGCCCGAGCCCCGCCCCTGATGCGCCGGGGGGACCATGGGGCGAAACGGGGTCCTTCTCGGACGAGGAGCTCCCAGAGTCGTGCCGGAGCCCAGGGGTGTGCGGCGACGTGTCGTCGTCCTCGGTGGGGCTGGCACGGGGACCCGCGACGAGGTCGAGCAAGCGTTCGCGGCCGCGCTCGCACTCGCGGAGGGCGTAGCCGAGCTCCTTACGCAGCCTGTCGTACGCCTGGAACGCGGGATGGTCTTGCACGGACGGAGGGCCCGACGCGGGCGCGGACTCCGGCGCGGGTTCGAGGGATAGCCCGTGCGCGGGAGGGTCGCGGAGCGCGGCGACGCACTCCTCCATGTGCTCACGCGCGTCGTTGAGCGCGCCGGCGATCGCGTCGACGTGCCCCGCAAAACGCGCCATGCTGCTCGGCATCGGCGCGAACGAGCCCATCTCCGCCATCGAACGCGCGGGGATGAAGGTGTTGTGGAGGGGAGAGAGACGGCGTTTGTGACCTGAGTCTTTCCCGTGGGGCGTAGGGGTGTTGCCGCGCGGCGGCGTGGGGTGCTCATCCTTGATGCGCCGCTTCTCTGCCTCGTTGAGCGCGTCGATGAGACGGGCGGAGGCGTCGGAGAAGGTGCTAGAGAGGAGCGCCATCACTGAACGGACGTTCTCCCAGTACGACTCGTCTTCGTCCTCGCTGAAGCGCAGCGCGAGGAGATACGAGCATGCGTATCTTTTGGACGAGAGTGCGCCTTGGAGGGCGAGGTGGAGGCCAGAAAGGGAAAGGGGATGGCGCGTGGTGTGTACGGTAGTCAACCGCGAAGACGAGAAGGTGGGAGAGACGGAGAGCGAGCTCGGAGCTCCGACGCTACCACCGTGAATAGGTGAACGTGGAGGTGTGTAACTAGGCGGTGGCGCTCCAAACACTTCAAGTGCGGCGGACTTGCGTTTGCGCCGCATGTCCAGCGCCGCGGCGCCGAAGTAGCTCTTATCTTCCAGCCCCTCATCGTCCTGCTCGTCCTCCTGCAGAACGTCCAGCTGACTCCTAGGTTCTCGATCGGAGCCCTGAGGAGTCACAGGCGCGCTGTAGCTCGCCGCAGGACCTTCCCCAGTCTGGAAAAGGGAAGTCACGTCGGACCGACGGTTCTGCTTTTTCCGTGCGAGAAGGTGCGCGGTGGGGCTCCCTGCCAGCGCGAGCGCTGCATAGGAGCCATTCCAGGTCGCGCGTTTGTCGGGACTGGTGTTGGGCAGGGACGTCGTGCGTGTCCGCCATGACGCCATAGGGTGCGAAAGAGGACGAAGAGAGGCGGACGGCGAAGTGGGGGAACGCGGGTTATCTGACATGGCGAGCGGTTGCCGTATAGGAGAGGGCGGGGCGTACATCTCCGCCAGTTGGGACAGGGTTGCGGGAGAGGTGAGGGCGGAAAGGATTTGTCGCACATTGTCGCACTGCGTCTGGGTTGTGTGAAGGGAGGACTGTAGGGCGATTCGGAGGGAGGAAGAAGGTGCTTGTGAGCTTGTAGGACCGTAGAATAGGCTACACAGCGGTGAGTCTTTGGAACACATGCGAAAGGCATTCTGGGACATTACCTTCGTTCCTCGTTTTCTATCAACATGATGGCCTCGTTCATCGCCGAGTCCCACACATTCCCAGAGGATATAAGGTCATTTAGAGCGTCCATAGTCTACAACATATGAGCATAGTGCGCATACAAGGATGGAATACAACTCACTTGTGCGTTAGAACTTTGATCAGCTTCCACGTGAACGGCATACTTAACATAGAGAGCAGCAGTAAGGATAAGGAAAGCAAGAAAGATAAATCCGGCCGATAGTACAACGATAGAAATGGACAGCAGAGCGACAGGTAGAGGGACACCGAAGAGAGTCGAACTCGACGTGGTGTCGGACGAATTACGAGCGGAAGGGGAATTTGATGGTGAGGGACCCGTACTATCACCCTCACGCTCTTCACTCAATCGGCCTGGAAGCTCTGGCGTGACTGTTCTTCGCGCTGCAGCAATAGGCGAGGCGAGTGATGCGGCAAGCGAGGACGATAGAAGGGAGGATGATATGACGTCGTACTTGAACCGCTCGGCGAAGTCGTTGTGATGGGAAGCGCTCGCGGAGGACTGCAACAACTCCTGGACGATCTGCGATGCAGGGTCAGTATATGCACACGCCCACTGAGCGCGTCTGACGCGTCAAATAGAACACAGCCTAGGGCGGGAACAAAGCGGAGAATTTGAGAATATGTGGTTGCTACCGTGCATATAGCCATGCTCTCTGACATGCGACAGCATCCTCCGCTCTCCTCCCTCGTGGAATCCGCAGATCATGCAATGCAGAATATGCTCACCTGTACTGCGCTCTGAATCCACGGAGGCAGCGGAATCTCCACGTCTGAAAAGGGGTCGGAGTCTATTGGTTCGTCGTCACACGCGAAGTCTGGAGAGGACCCTGGCATAGGCTCGGCGGTTTCTCCTGTGTCTGGAGAGCGGTATAAGCAACGAGAACAAAGCAAGTGGGCAGATGATTGCGCAGCATACCTCGAAAGTAATCCTCGAGAGGATGTTGGTCGAAGAGCGGTTGGGCCATGGGGACGGATTAGCGGAAGGAGGCGGCGGGATAGGAGCAGGTCGTCAGAGGATCGTTACGGCGCAAAGCAGGAAACAAAGAGCGGCTTGGGTGAGGCTGATGGGACAAGAAGGAGGCGAAGACCCAAGTCACGGCCGAGAGGGGTCGTCGACGAGTGCAGACCTTCGATCCCTGACCGCAACACCGAGCGACACATCCGCCCCGCCGTCACTCCGTGATGCCTGCGTCACGCTTCCACTGCGGACGCGGTGAGCGCTGTGACTTTGTGATCCCTCGTCACGCGCGCCCCGCCCGCCGCGGCGGCGTCTAGGCCCAAGGCAGGCGCGGCGGCCCCGGTGTGCGACACGACCGCTGACGAGGGGCGCGACTCCGCGCGAGCCGACGGTTGACATGGCGGCACAAGCGTCGGCTCTCGAGCTGCACACGCTCACCTCTTCAGACGACCCAAACCTCCTCGCCGTCCTCGCCTTGTCCAACGACATCTTCGACGCCGACCCCGCCTCTAAACACGGCTCGCTTGCGGCCTGGCAGGAGCGGCTCTCCCGCCTGGGCTCCTCCATCCTCTTCCTCGCGCCCGCCACCCCCGACGGCGCTGCTCCGCGGCCCGTCGCATTCGCGTTCCTCATCCCTCGGATCACGAGGCCCCCGCTCAAGAACGGCGTAAGCGAATCCACGCACATCTGGATCGCCGGCACCCACCCCGACTGGAGGAAAGCCGGGTGCCTCGCGACCCTCATCCGCGCCCTCGACACCGTCCAGCATCTCACCGTCTGCACCTTTCCGGCTCGCTTTCCTGACATGTGGGCGTGGCTCGACCGGCGCGGCTGGGTGCAGGAGCGCGAGTTGGAAGAGGGTAAATTCCTGCTTAGTCGTTCTCAGTGACCGCCGTCCGTCGCTGCAAGCTCTATTCATAGTCCGTGGAGCTGTTCATATATTGTTGTGGAAGTCTTGGATATCATGGGACTGTAGAACCTCTCTGCCATGGAACGCATGTTGGGTGAGTTACGCTAGACTTATTGGACAAACGCTCTGCTGACCTCCAGATAGATGCCTTGTAAACTAGCTTTGCGCATTGCGCGGTCCTGCATGAAAATATACGACGGTTTTCTCAGAGGTCGTGGTTGGACACCGAATGCGCTCATGCGTCTACAAGCATTCACAGCTTCCTTCTCCGTCGTCCTCGTAAGCCTGCCGTTATCGTCCATTTATCCTGTCATTATCGCCGGCATTCAAGGAATATACCGCCTGCTTCCAACTTACACTCTACCTGCCACATAGCTAGGTGGTTTGATATCGGACGTTCATCATTCCCTCCTCGCCGTCACTTATGCGCGAATGTCAGCGAACCGCACTATCTCCTCTGCACTCCGTGCAAACGCGCCCGGCGGCATCCTCAGCTTCCGGGTACGATTTAGGACATATGCTGTGAATTCCCCATATCAGCTATCCCGACATACGTCCTCATCTAATGTTTCGCAGTTCCGAACGCTCGTCTCTACATCCCGACATGCTCCTCGACCGGCTCTTCTAGGACAGGGCCTCATCCTCACACCACTCGGCATCTGGATGCACCCACCCAGATCGGTCAGAGCGCATGACGACTGCGCACCCCGCGCCCGATGCCGCATACTAGTTCCGGCCGGAGGGAGGGCGGAGGGTGCCTTCGGAATGAGGATCGTCCATCAGCGGGCGGTCCGACGTCGCGCAAACTCTGGGCTAGGCGGCTTTCCGGCAGCCACTCATACCAGGCGCTAGGGGCACGTACGATGGTTAGACGAGCATCGTCATAAGTCGGTGAAAGTATCTCGCTGGCCAAGGATGCGCTGACCCGGAGAGTCCTACGGCAGGCGCTTGTCGGGCTCTCGCCGCCAGACAGTTCATCGTGTGCCACATCCGCTGCGACCAGAGCAAGATGACCCCCAACTCGCCCAACATTCCGGAAACAAATATACCCCTCCGGTCGGACCTGTCTTACGTCTTATGACCCGCCCCGCAAGCGTCCGTGGCGCACCCAACGAGCTTCCCCCGCTTTCCTATCACAGTTCGCAGCGACGAGCATCCCAAGGCCCGCTCAAATGCCACCCCCGAGTTCGGACGGCGCCCCACTCCCTTCCCCACGTGCGCGGCGCTGCCGCGTCTGCGAGCTTCGCAGCCGCCGAGCAAGCGTATCAGTCAGGCGCAGCGCTACTATGTGCTGAGTTCTGCTTCCTGGTGACCCCATTCACCTGTGGACTATAGCGGCTGCCCCGACTCCCGAGGACGCCTCGGCCCTCACCCTCAAACCTCAAGGCTCTACGCGCTATCACCGTCGCAGATGCCCCTCCATCCTCCACACAAAATTACCCCCCAGACGCGTCGCATGGAAGCCGCCACACCCCCGCCCGTAGGCTTCCCGTTCCCCGACAGGCACGCCAGCCAGACAGACAGACAGATAGACAGACAGCCCACCACAGCGGACAACACGCGCCTCCAACTTGCCACGCCCAAAGTCCTCTCGCTCCGCGGGCGGCCTAAGCGCACTCGCCTTCGCCTTCGTCTTCCCGGCCTGTCTCAGACAGAGCAGGGTCCAAGTCTTGGGCCTCCCTGACGTCGCGCGCGTCGCTGCCGCTGCCGTTGCTGCTGCTGCTGCTGCTGCTGCTGCTGCTGCCGTCCCTAGGAACGAGCGACGACCTGGACGTCGATGCCGCTGCCGCCTGCCGCCTGCCGCCGGCATCTGTGCCGTGCCAGGCGCCTTGAGGGGTCTTCCGGCCCCTCGGAGTGGAAGAGCGCGCTCGGGAGAAGGGGCGGTTTGTCCGACACGGACGGCTTATGTACAATATATTAAGGCTCAAGATAGCACGGGCGCGACACCTTCGAAGTGCAGGCGGAGGTGGTTCGAGAGATTCCGGTTTTGACGGGTTCCGACCTGGTCCTGATTAGCAGCAAGAAGGATTTCCGCTTTGACCAGAGGCGCAACCTCGTAGTGATCCGCCGTTAATCGTTGAAACCACAGCGTGACATCCCCCCGCTCTCAGGGGTGCTGCACTAATCACTTCCAAGCCTTTGTTTCCATCGACTGAACGAACCTTCCTTGACAGTATCCCTCGTAAGTCTTAATTTACATGTCCCGTCGGTATGACTTACGAGGCGCCGCACGCTGTAGTCTATCTTCGCGTGGCGGATGGTCGGTAGCGGCGGCCGGGACGTGTTCTATAACAACCCACGCACTACTTAGCATCGAAGGTCGCGATGTACGTTCTCGAACACAAAGGCTCCACCGTGTCGGTCCGCCGGCCGACGCGCCGCGGCCGTCGTTCTACCTACTATACGCAGTGAACCGCGTCGGATGCCTACCGACCTCTGCACCCGATTGTCACGAAGTCGTTTATTACGAAGTCGTCATATTCATATCATTAAGATTCTCTCGTCTCGACTCGAGAATCCCCACCAGCTCTCGAGCACCAGCAACCACAAACGACTTCGAAGCATGAACGTGACGTTCGATGACGACGGTCGCGCCATCTTACCGCACCCGCGCCCGACGCGTACAGAACACATGCACGGCGGGTGCAGAAGCAAGAGCCACTCTTCTCGAGCTACGCGGCGCCGCGTTCCCCATCGTCGAGCCAAGCGCAAAAACGAACGTGACCCCGGCCTCCTTCCGTCACTCCCGCCGGCCGTCATCTCGGAGTCGTGTCTCGTAAGAACTTACGAACGACCGCCTCCCGACCGGACCCGCGTCACAATGGAGTCTCAGTCTGCACCATGTCCCGCTCCAGCGCCTGCTGCGCTTCCCTTCGGCGAGCTTCGGGGCGCGTGCGGAACCGCCTGACCGCGCTCGCCGAGCGCGGATTGGGCACGGGCACGCAGCGTGCCTCGTGTGTACTCACCCTCCGCCCACGGTACGTAAACGCGCGGGAGTTCGTTGTCCCCAGACCCCACAGGCCGCGCTCTGGCGACTAGTCTGCCTGCCGGGCCCGGGAGGGTGCGCGTTCGAGCTCGTGTTTCTCTATAGCTATCGCGCTCTCATCTGGGTGGGTCGCCAAGTCTTCTCGCTTTGGGGGTCTCAGCGCGAATATGCGCTTTTGGGTTAGTGCCCTGCAGAGTCTTCCGTCCCTTGCAGGGTCGCACTAGTGCGCGCCCTCTACGTAGGGTCCGAGCGGCGGGCCCGACTCGGCGCGAGCGCGGTCGATGATAATCCTTTGCGCCGTATTCTGCTCGGTTCCGTTGGACGCGTCGTTTTGGCAATCAACCTACCGACCTCCGTCCGCTTGCTGGACTCTCCGAAGCGCCCAAAACGGAAGCATTCCGTGCGCTCGATCATCGATGTCGTACCTATGGGCGTCAACGCGCGCATTCCTTTACGTTCCTCCAGTCTACACACACCCCCGCGGACGCCGTTCGCTTCCTTCGTGTCTACGTTCTCGTCCTCGTTGCTTGGAGCATAGACGTCAATGAATTTGCTCGCCCTACCAACCACCCGTTCTGCTCCCCGCACCATATCGCGATTGCAGCGTCCCGGACAACCACCCCAAATCGCGCGAGGGGAACGACTCAAGTCGCCGTTGTCACCCTTTCAACATCGTCGTAGGCCCAGACTTCCGCGTAACGATACTTCTCAACTTCCGTGTACGTCCGTGGCCACCGACGAACCCCTCGCGCTCCCTCGCGAACGCTCAGGGTCGCCGTTCTTTGAGCAAACGAACCGCGGGATGCGCGATAGAGTTCGGCGCGGAGGGGGGCATGACGCTGGTTCTACAGCATCCGGCGGCGGCGTGCAGGGCCGCGCGGGCCCTGCGGACCCACTGGGTCCACATACGCTGCAACGAGTAGCCACCTACCCGCCCGCGCGATACTGAACGCCGCGATCTACGGTGGTGCCCCGTACGCCTGCGCGCTCTTCCCTGCCTCGCGTGCGGGGCAGCCGTCGGTGGATGCAGGGGATGTGTGCGCGCCTCCTGGATATCCGCGTGCAGGCCTCCTGTTGAAGACGTGCAGATCGGTCACGAGCTCCTGCAGGCGTGCATCGCGGGAGTCGCACCCAAGGGTAGCGTCTCTACCACGCGCCTCTTGATGCTCTCTGCAAAGTGCGAGTCTGATGCGGACCCTCTGTTCGTGGCGTCATATGCCTTGGTCTTCCCTCGATCAGTTGATCTGCCAAACGCGCACACCGGGCACTCACCTCCCCTGCGCGAGATAACATAGCGCGGGGTCATCCCTCATCCCCTCGTGATGCGCTGATCTCCCGTGCTCGCAGCCCGCGAGCCCCGACTAGCGCAGTGCGGCCATAATCACGTTCGCCCGCACGGGCTCCTTCCTCTTTGGGGCTCTCGTACGCATCGCGCAGGGTTGATCCCCGGATGCAGTGCTTCTGGCGTCGGCCGCAGGGTACGTAACGTTCCTAGGTCGCCGCGCGGCTCAACGTTCACCTGCCTCTGCTAACCCCTGCGCCGCAGCCACCATCGCGAGCCTGAGGGCTGGAGATACGTGCACGTACGCTGAGAGTATATCCGATACTGCGAAGGGTGATTGCTTTATCTTTCTTTCTTGCGTAGGAAAGTGGCAGGGTAGTGAAATAGGTGTGGTCGAGCTCGCGCGAAGCTGTACCCTTGTTGCCCCGAGGTTTCACAGATAATCATGCCTACCTGTCCAACCGCAAGGACCATCGCGCAGTTCCAAACGCACATCATACGCATGAACGTGAATATTCGCCGAGTGTCATGTGATCCTCAACATAAGAAGCACCGTCCAGGGCGCACGCTACGCCGCAGGACGAGTGCCTGGCACTCGCGCGCGCCGCTGTGATATACTTTGTTCAGACTCGCGCTCGCGCGCCCTTCGGCGGCTTCTAGCTGGGATAGACGTCGGCGGAGGAACATATCCAACGAACCGCCGGGTGCGCGCGAGCAGCGTTCCACGTCTGCGGGTGCGCGAGCCATGTGGAGAGGTACCTCGAGAAGCCCCCGGGTGGAGGCGCGGATGATAGACGTACAGTGCGTGCCGGCGGCACCCGAGCGCGCCGCCGTACTAGTGGGACTACTTATGTAGCGAGTCATATTAATGGCATCTTTGGAGAACATCAATATCATCAACATCTTCTGCAGTAAGTAAAGTATTTACCTCACCGTTTTTGCGTGCGAGAATCAGAAGCGTCCACGGCGCACGCCGAGCCGAGTCACGCCGAGCCGGAAGGAAGGTGCCAGGCCCGGAAGAGGGCCGGCGGCGCCGGGCACGTTCCCTCGCGCGTACATGCTAGTACTGACTTATGCCGGCCGTCGACAGCAGACGGTGGCGTACAAAGTTCGAACCTCGGTCGTTCGAGAAACGAGCTCTGTTCGCCCGCGCCGGCCGTCGAAGTCGACGGGGTTTACTCGAGATCAGAGTGTGGCATATTGGATGGACCAAATGCGTCCGCTGACGTCAGCGCTCGATGTGGTTTGCGAGTGGCCGTTCGCGATGCGGATGCGACGAGTACTGGAAGACCCTGTGGTAGCCTCGCTCACACCCGCGGAGCCTCGGAGAGATACCTAAAAGCTTCCGCTTGGGCGCGCGTCCGCAGAGAGCGCACCACAGGATGTTGGGCTGCGAAAGGGTCGGGGCTGGAATGCGGAACATTGTCGGCGCAGGGAGGTGTGGTCGGCAGTTCAAGAAGAAAGCTACTTGCCACAAACGATGTTCACATCTTTACCCGTCGCCGCTCGTGCCGCTGCTGCTTGGCGGTATGCCGAAATGTGCGCGAGATGCGCGCAATTCCCAGTAGATTCCCACTGCCGTGTGGCGAGCCGCGACACCCAAGCTGTTTGCGCATCCGTGGAGTCGTGCGCATACGACTCCCACACCGCGCACGTAAAGCCGCTCTTCCTATTTCCGAGATGGACGCCCAAAACCTTATGTCTAATTCCCCGGCCGCTGACGATCCACAAGAAGAGATCCGGTGCCCACCTCCGGCGGACATATGTCAGAGTTTCGCGGCGCGCTGCGGGGTGTGTGAGCACGTTCGCTTAGGAGAATCCGACATACGGCACAGGTAAGTCCACAAGTGGCCGCGAGCGGCGGCCCGCGCACCGTCAGCGCGTCAGCGCTGGTCGGGCATGTGTCTGAGTCTGTCATGGGTAAGAAGTAGGATGTTGATACGTTAAGTGCGACTGCGAGACCGCAAGCCGAACGAACGTATGTAGCTAAATTACTTACCGGGAGTTTCCAGCTGAGCTCGCGGGGAACAGACTTTCTGATGCGGTACTGCGGAGGGTACGCTGCGCGCTGCGATGATGGATAGGCTGGAATCTGGATGGGCGTACCGTAGCGGGCTGTTCGCAGCCAGCGGCGAAGTTAAGTCGCCGACGTAAGGTATAGAGTGTACGGTGGAGCCTGAGAGTATACTGTACGTGACACACAGTTGGGAACATGCGGTATCTGTCGTAATTGCGCCCACATTGTCGCGCTGTCTGAGTGTGTATGAGCAAATCTGGTAAGTTATAACGTATACCTTCGCGGGTTGAGCAGGAGAACTCGCTTAACTTACAACGTACATTCCGCAGCCGCGAACGCACCCCGAGCTCCTTTTAGCCTAGACTCGAACCCACCGACGAGCGACGGTGCGCGGCAGGAAGCCGAGAACGTGTGGGGTAAATCTGGGGTCGACGGCAAGTTACAACGGAACCGCACGCGGGTCCCTTCCATGAATACACCCATGCCGAGCGCGGACGACGTCGACGTCGACACTTCGCGGGACGTGGAGAGCATCACCTCGCCGTCTGCCAGTGCGCATGTCAGTCCTGTCTGCTGTTCCGGACAAGCGAGACACCCTCTCGCTCTTCGGGTGCGACGACAGGCACGTACCTCCGTACCATGTTGTGCATGTGCATGTGCGTACGCGCGCAGCGCCTGCGCAGTGCGCACAGTACTCGCGCAGGGGTTCTACCCATTAGCAGGGTGCAGTAGGCAGTGCGCGTAGTCGTTGTCGTGGTCGTGGTCGCCCTCGTCGTCGTCGCCACCTCGACGGAGCCGCACCGGGGCCGCGCTCTCACCTGAAGGAGCTTGAGAAATTGGAGTATGAATCTGTATGAATCCAAGCTGAAGGAGCCTTCGCTGGCGGCCGGCCACGGCGCACAGCTCTCCCACGCCCTCTCCGGCGTTGACACCGCCGGGTTCGTCCCGCGCGCCCGCCGCTTGCCCAAAAGGGGCGCGAGTCCGAAGTCGCACGCGTCCGAGGGCGCGCTGATCTGCATCAGTGATCGCGCTCCCCCGGGCCGGAACGCGGGGCCGGGTGCCGCCTCGACGACGCCAGTGGCGGAACTTGGAGTTGGAGTGGCAGATATCCGGATACGACGCGACGCGGTCGACGTTATCTGCTACTCCGAGGCCAAGAAGAGGCTGTGTAGGCTAATAGCGAACGCGAAGGTTTACAGAGGTGGCGGTCGCGCAGTGCCCGAGCCCGTTGGCCTCGCGACGAGACGCGGCGCACCAACGCGAACGGTGCTCGTGCTCAGCGACGTCATTTCGTGGCCTAGGAGACGGCGCCCCCGGGAAAAACTAACCCAAGATCCAAGACCGTCGTCAGATTCGTCTCGACGGTAACTTGCACAACTCGGGTGCGCAGGCGTTCATTATCGTTCATCCTGCACAGTGCGCGGGCGCACATGCACATGTGCGCATGCATATGCAGATCGGCAGAGCCACAGGGAGAGGGCGGTGCGCGGTATAGGCTATAGCGTAGCAACGCGCACGCATTGAGACCTGTGCTGCGCGCATAATGACTCAATGGGATGCGGGAGCACTTGCCACTTGAGAAGGATGAGCAACTTCAAGGGCCCAGAGAAGCACTGTATGTATGGTGCGCGAGAATGAAAGAAGGTTGCGCGTGTATGCGCAGCGCGAGACATGCGCGCCGGCGGCCGCCTGAGCGTTGAGTAGTACTGTGCGGCCGCGCTATCTTGGTCGCTGTCGAAGTCGTCCGCGGCGACGCGCGCGAGAGCCCGACCGTTCAATGCGTAACTTCGAAAGCGACCAGTTACAGTAGTAGCACCTGTAGCTGTAGACGTCCTTGGATTCCTTGGACGGATCGAGGCATGACGCATGCACGTCCGGGCGCTCCGGGATCAAAGGTGGCGCAGCGCGCTCGCTTGGAGTCGCGATCGGTCGACGGTCGACGGTCTGTGCGCCAGGGAGAAACGATGAGCAGAGCCTCCGAGCCCGACCCCGAGCACAACGCTGCCCAACGGTGGCCTCGCGCCTCACGCGGCAGCGATCAGCACGCCGCGTGGCGGACCGGGCGTCGTCGCCGTGACCCGTGGGCCGTGCTGCGTTGTCGGCTTGGTGTCGAAGCGACAACGCGCGACCGGCGGCGGGGCGGACGCGGGGCTTGCTGGCTTAAGCTTGACTCTGAGACTGGACGCTTGAGCTTGAGGCGCGGCGGCGGGTGGCCATGGGGGCGAGGGCGATCATGATATTCGGCTCCCGGCAGATCTGGCCAGCGGTTCGCGGAGTGCGGGGTGGGTGAGCGCACTGGTGGGTGTAAACGTTCGTTGTTTGGAGAGCGGTTTGCGCGGGCTCGCTGAGCGGATGCGATGGACGATGCCCGTATGGGCGCGATGTGTACGTCGGAAACATACACATCGTACGAAGAAAACGGCGTCTCTCGACGACGTTACTTACATGTCGGGAGACGAGGAGGAAGATCCGAACAGCCTGGATCAAACCTGGGGTGCGGGACGTGCCGGACTCACGGCCCACGGGCGCACCCAACTTGGCTGCTACCGCCGGCGGCACGCTGCGATACTCGGGATTTAAGCGCTGCGAGTACAGGTGGTGGGCGTCGACTCTCGAGCGCGTGGGTGATGCGCTGATGGCTGGAGGCCAATGGGTGCGCGGTGGCGCGGGGGAGCCCGGGGCATGGATTGGACCCGGAGAGAGAGGTCGGGGTCGGGGTCGGGGCGAGGATATGGTTGAGCCGTGGCTGGAGTACGTACGCAACTTGGGCCCGGGCAGACTGGACGCGCTCGCGTCCAGCGTCCTACGTCTAATGTTAAATGTCCATCGTGACAGGTGAGATGGACCGTGGTACGGGTACGCATGTGGCGACGTGCGTGCAGAGAGGCGCCGTGCGCTCGCCGCTGTGTTCTTCGCATGTGCGTCGTTTACATACTTATGTCGCGCTACAAATCGCGGTGCGGGGTCGCGCGCGAGCGGGCTCAGAAGCGGTGCGAGGGGCAGCCGGGGCGATCGCTCGGGACGAGGCCGAGGAGAGAGCGTCGTCGGGTGCAGCTTGAGCCTGAGAACGGGGCTCGAGCGTCGAGGGGCGGGCGAGGGAGGAGGTCGCGGCAAGATCATTGATCATGCGGATGAGCCTTTTGGGATCTATCAGAGCTGATTCGGGGGCCACTTGGCGGGCGTGTGGGCAGCGCGGGCGCGGGTTCGCTGGACTGGACGGGTGCGTAGGGCGTGTGTGCGTGAGCAGGGGCTGGAGGACGGTGTGGCGTGACTCGTATGTGGGATACGAGGAGGAGGGCGCGCGGAGAGCCCGCCGTGGCCGGCCGAGACGGAGGGCGGACGGGGCCGGAGGATCAAGCGATGATTGGAGCGGTGGGCGAATACGAGAAGTACGGTATTTGCGCGTGTGAGAAAGGAGAGATGCTTCCGGGCTGGGCGGGATGACAGCGAAGGCCGTGTTAGAACCGAGCTCGTCGGGGCCACGCTCGCCATCGGACGCGCGAAGAGCGACAGTCGAAGCCCCCGGGGGCCCTGCCGAGGGTGCGGCCGGGGGCGGCGGGGCGGGGGCGGGCGACGGACGACGGGCGGGCTGGTGCGCACCCGGACATGGACATGGCGACGGAGCGTGACAGAGCGCTGGAGGCGGATAACGGCGGGCGCCAGACGAGTGGGATGGGCGGCTGGGTGCGCGGGAGGACGAGGCGGCGGAGGTGATGGCAGGCAGGGAGAGGGAGAGGCGAGTGAGACCCTCAAATCTAGATTTATTTCCACCACACGTCCGGACGCGCTGCCCTCCGCCTCTCTGGCTCTTCTCCTCTTCCCTCTTCTTCCGTCCACGGGCCCGCTCTCCCAGCAAAGAGCCCCGCCCGCCCGCCCTCCGTACTCGCACCCGCCCCCGTCTCAAAGCCCGTCACAGACGTCCCCCGACGTCCCGACGCTCCCGACGCCCCCCGCCCCCCGCGCACCCCCTCGCGACCCGCCATCTCCTGCTACCGCCTGGTTTGCGGCTGCATGCTGATTGCCTGATTGCTCCTCTCGTTCTCATGGATAGCTCTTCCTCCCACTACTCGCACACCATGGCCTCCACAGAAGGCCCCTACTCGCAGCAGCAGCAGTCCCAGTCCCAGCAATGGTCCCAGCAGTCGCCCTCCCATCTCCTCCCCCCGCCCCAGAACCAATCCTCCTTCCCGTCCCCCTCCTCTCCGGCCTCGTCTCTCAGCGAGCAGCCCTATCCGCCCTACTTTTCCCCCTCGTCCCAGCAGTCAGGTCAGTCACAGATGTCCGACTCCCTCAGCGAAAGACCGGGCGACAAGACCACGCTCTCCCTCAATCTCTCCTCCCTCTCCGTCACCTCCCCCACCAATCTCTCCCCGATTAACCCCTCGCCGCATCCCTCCACCCATGCGAGCTCCCATGTATCCCCCATCACGCCCATTAGTCCCTCGGGCAACAGTCTCGTCGCGCACCCCCACCATCCCCATCACGGGCACCATCCGCACATCCAGCAGCCGTTCCAGTTCGCACCGCCCGATCAGGGTGTGCGCTACGACGACGCCCACTACGACAGCTACGGGAAGCGACTCACCAGCTCGCGCTCCTCGTCCTCCTCGGACAAGTCGGTGCCACGCAAGCGCAGCTACCAGACCCTCGCGCCTCTCACTACCTCCGTCGAGGCCACCTACGATATGGGCGACAACCCGAACAGCGCGCTCTACGACGAGGTCGACATGTCCTACGGGTCGATGGACCCGGACGGGAGTCCGATAGACGGCAGTAACTCGGGCGGCGAGCAGGAGGACGCGCAGATGAAGCCGATGGAGGGTCAGGTGCCCACGCCCAACACGAGCCTACACGCAGGCACCGGCGCGCCGCCCTCGCTAGGCGTGCTCAACAAGCCGCTCGGCACCAACAACTTTGTCACCAAGCTCTATCAGTGAGTCGCGCCCCCCTTGCCCTCCCCGTCTCTGTCGGGGCTTCCCGTCGTGATCGCGGTGCGCACCGTGCGCGACCCGCGCGCGAGAGTTGTGCGGCAGCAGCGCGGCGCGCCCTCGTGAGCGCCACGTCCTGCGCGCGCGCGAACAGAGGCGCGATCGGCCTGTGCCACGTGCAAGCGCCGGCTTCTTTTCTGTTACCGGACTCCGGCTAGCCCATCCCGAGCCTGCCCTGCCCTGCCCGCCGCAGCTCGAGGAGGAGATCGGAGAGTGCAGAGATGTCTTGTATGTGTTGGATCGCCACGCCATGCGTGCAGCTCTCGTGGCTCGCGCCCGGATGCGGGCTGATCGCGTCATCGCGCTGCCTGTGCCACCGCCGCCACCCATCATCGGAGGGCGCGCTAGGAACATCGGAGGCCACCCTCGCGTGCTCTCTCGCGAGCGCGCGAATAGGCACTGCTCTCTTCTGCATGGGAGAAGCCTGGGGACGTCTTCGCACCGGTTTAGACGCGCTGCTTCTAGCAACGCGAATCGTTTCCGTGCAGGCGGTTGGCTGCTGCTCGTCGCCGGAAGCCTCCTCCGTTTCCAGACTGCCGTCGGGCCTGCGTTCCGTCTCCCTGGAACCTACCCCTCCACGATCGGCATAGTTCGTGTGTTATACATAACCTCGGCGCTATCGGTCCATGAACCCCTTCCCTCGCTGACACCGATGACGTATGTGTGCAGGATGATCAACGACCCAAAATCCTCGCAGTTCATAAACTGGACGGAGCTAGGGACCAGGTCAGTTCGCGAGCGTCTCTCATCTCTTGGCGTGTTCCCACATCTCCCCCCTCGTAGCTTCGTCGTGTCCAATGTCGGGGAATTCAGCCGGACCATCCTTGGCTCCCACTTCAAGCACAACAACGTCGGTCCCTCCCCACGGTGTCCACCGCGTGGTCGCGCTGACGGTTCCTGCAGTTCTCCAGTTTTGTGCGGCAGCTCAACATGTACGGCTTCCACAAGATTAACCGCGTAAGCTTTTCCGTTGCCTCTTATAGCACGCCGATGACCTCAACAGTGCGTAACAGACGCCGCGCGCGCAACGGACTTCCGCAGACGTGCAGACCTGGGAGTTCTCCCATCACAAGTTCCTTCGCGGCCGCCCCGACCTTCTAGAGGAGATTAAGCGGAAGGCCCTCGAGCCCGATCCGTCCCTCAAACACCGTGTCGAGCTCCCTGGGGAGGTTGCGGCCCAGCTTGCGGCCATGCGCGACGACAACCGCCGCCTTATGGTCGCGTTCCAGCAGGAGCGCCAGAAGGTCGACCGCCTCGTGTCCGTGACTAAAACCATGTACGACGTCGTGTCCAAGACCTGCGGCAGTGCGTGCTTCGCGCTTCTTCTTCGCTGTGGTGTCCCGTGCTCATCGTTGTGATCGTTCAGTGCCGGTCCCCTTCCCCACTGATATACTAGAAGCGACCGAGAGCCCGAACATTTACGTGACCTCGCCGCAGAGCGCCGCACCACCGGCGTCGCACTTCCCCTCGCTGTCCTCGCTCCCGACCGGGGGCCTGCACTCGCTGCACTCCATCAGCCCCGGCTCGAGCCCGACCGCCCCCGAGTTCCCCTCGCACACGCACACCCCGCACACGCTCTCGCGCCAACACTCGTACCAGCACATCCCGTACGACACCATGCACCCCCCCGCGCACCACCCGCACGCGCACTCGCACCACCACGCGCACCACCCGAGCCACCACAGCCCGCACCACAGCCTGCACGGGATGTCCGCGGCGCGCTTCGACTCGGCCTCGGCGATGGGCACCCCTTTACCGCCCTCCCCGGGGCCCCTCGAGTACGACGAGCGCGTGGGCGCGAAGCGCCAGCGCACGACGCCCTCTTCTGCCGGGTCGCTCTCGATCCCGGGCCCTGGGGGGGTCGCGGACAAGAAAGGTGGGGGAGGGGGGAGGGCGAGGAGCGATAGCGCCCCGCTCGGGTACGGGATGGGCAGCTGGCCCCCGCAGACGCGCCCGCGGAGCGGGAGCGGGCTCGTCTCGCGGGCGATCCCGTCCCCTTCTGGGCTGGGCGGAGTGGGTGGGGGGTTGGGCGCGGGGGCGGCGGGGCTGAATGGGCGGAGGGAGGAGGTGCCGAATATTGGGTCGTTGTCGAGGGGGCAGCTGCCGATGCTGTCGATCCCGAGCATGACGAAGGGGCCGTCGTCGTGACGGGCCCGAGCCCTAGCCCGAGCCCGAGGCTGAGCGGTACCTGCCACCTGCCACCCAGTGCCATTTGCCAGCCAGCCACCCGAGTATGGAGTCTGAGGACCAGCCGACTTACAACCCAAAAGCGGCGCTGCGGCGCGCCGCCCCCCTTTCCCTTTCCCTTGCCCCTTCCCGATCCACAGTGTTCTGTCATTCCATCGCAGGATGTTTCCGTTCCGTTGCATTGCTTCTTTGGACACTTTCTCTCGCCCGTTCGATCCACACCGTGTACACCACCACCACCACCATTCATATCGCCTTGCTCCCGCATCGGCGTGTTCGCTCCCGCGCGCGCGCTCCTGTCGGACGGACTGTCTTCTTCTGTTCTGTCGGACTCGGACGTACGCCCGCCCGACGCTGCCGGTTTCGTCGCACATACGCACGCAAGTGTCAATGTCGTGCGGTCCGGCTCCGTTGTGTCGCGTCGCGTCGTCGATCCCGCGCGTGCGTTCGCCTCCACATTCTCCCACCCACCCTCAATCGCGCTCTCTGCTCCAATTGTAGCCCGTACCCCCGCCTCGCCCGGCACGCATACACACACACTCCTTGTCGCTCACTGCCACTGTCATCACTCACATACACTCGCACGCTCGTTCGCACTGTCTCTCTTTTCTCCCTCTTCTTCTTCCTCTCACTCTCGCTCACGCTCACTCGCTCCATCTGTACTTTTGGCGGACATCAATTGGGTTTTGGTTTGGCGCTTCGTCTCTCTCTCTCTCTCTCTCTCTATCCTGAGCCCCCTTCTGTCTCTCTGTCTTCCATACCTTCCGTGTACATCCTCGATCCTCGGCTGTCCCTCTCCTCTCCTCCCTTTTCCTGTCTTTCCTCTCGTCTACACGCTCCTGCCGCTTGCGCCCCCGCGCGCCCCGTCTGCCGCCATCCTGCAGTGTACTTTTTCTTCACACCTCGTCTCCCCGGACCCGAACTCGAATCCTGCTTGCTCTTCGTGCTTTTCTCTCTCTTTCTCTCTACCTCTCTCTCTCCTTCCTCGCTCGAACCTCAGTTCGCTTCGGCTTCGGCTTCTCTGCGCATCTCTTCCCTGCGTCCCCTTTCGTCGTCGGCCCTCCTCGCGCCCGCGTGTCCGTGTGCCTCGGGTGCGTCCCTCGCCCCGGCCCTGCCGCGTCCTGTTCTGTTCTGTTCGCGGACTACGACAGGGCCGCCCGTTCTTCCTCTCCCGTAGATCTTCTCTTCTCTTCTCTTCTCCTCTCTCCCTCTTCTCCCCACTTGTCCCCATCTCACCTCGCCCTTCTCCCGCGTTCCCTCCCTCTCTCCCCTCATGCCGCCGAAAGCGCGCCCCAAACCGAACTGTGCTCCCCTTCCCCCTCCCTCTCATTGCGGGGGCGGCAGACGTCCGCGAGCGCTGCTGCCCGTTCCGTACCTAGTCCTGTTGCTGTTGTTGTCGAGGTTGTGTCCCCTGTCCTGCCTGCCTACTTGCCTGATCTATAGACGTGTATCACCACCATACTCTTGCTGGGGGTGGGGTTGGGGTGTGAGTCCGTGTGACGCGTGTTGTGTGCAGTGGTTTGTGGTGTGAGTGGGCCTTGTGGCTAGGTAAGTAGAGCAAAGTGCAAGTGGGCAAGTACTTGCCACGCGCGTCGGTGTGGGAGTGAGTGAATCATGGTCTGCATATGCGTGAGGGTGGACAGTTGCTGGTGAGAGACTACGAGTCTTGGGTGATGGTCGCTGAGATTTTCGACGTCCGCGAAGCACCTCGACAATGCTGGCCCCGAAGGCTCGATACTTCGGCCGTTGTGTACTGCTCGTGATCAGTCATGTATGCAAGTTACAAGCGTGGACGAGGTACTCGAGCTCAAATGGAAACTCTGTTGCCTCCGTACATTAGATCAAAGGGGTACCGGACGCAAGACAGGTGATGTTATACAATAAAAGAGGTCTAACATGCCTTGATCTCTTACAAACATTCCGTTACATGTGTGCACGAATCCGTCCGTACACAACGTTCATTGCCAACCTACGCAGAGAGGGCCTTGTCGATCGCCTCGCCGACGCCCTTACCAGACGCGGGGTTCTGGCCGGTGATCAACTGACCGTCAATGATGACGCATTCCTATTGTTTGCACGAGGCTGTCAGTATTTCCGGAGAACAGCGAGATATGGAACGAAAACCGCCATTCACCCCGAACGGATCGACGCATTCGTACAGGCCTCCCAGTGCTTTAATGCGGTCCTCAAGGAGGAATGGGACATCCTGGCGTCGGGAGTGAGCAAGACCGGTAGAAAGGAGGGACCAGAGAGGACACGCACGGCGACGGCTTTCAGGATTTCTTCCTCCTTGTTTGAGAATCCAGTCACGCGCTTGCCCTTGAAGATGCTGTTGCCCTCGGCGTCCGTAGCCTCTACGAGCGCGGCAGGGCCGTGGCACACCGCTGAGACGATCTTGCCGGCGCGCCAGAACTGGGATCACCGTCGTGAGACTCGAATGAAGTGTCAGTAGTAACCGGGAAACAACGACTTACATCAGAGGCGAGTTTGGCGTTAACGGGATCGATAGCGAGGTCGATCACGGGCCCATGGCCGCCAACGTAGAAGATTGCGTCGTAGTGGGCCACGTTGACGTCCGAGAGCTTCTTCGCCGTCGCGAGCTTCTGCTGAACGACGGGGTCCTCGAGGAAGGGCTTGTCGGCCTCGAAGAGCCGCACGCTGTTCTCGTCCACGGGCGGGTTGGGGCCCAGGGGTGCGGCGAAGTCGATCTCGTACTTTGGCGTCAGCGCTGGAGGCAGGCCAAGAGGAATGAGAACTTCTCGCCGAGGTAGAGGGTAAGCAATATGACGTACCGTAGTAGGGGTGGGCTGCCTCCGGGAGATACCAGCCCTAATTCCCATGAAAGGTTAGTAACCATCGAGCGTCGTGGAGTATGTACATAGTAGCACTCACGATTGGCTTGCCGGTGAAAGTCTTCTCAGCAGAGGTCAAAACAATGAGGATGCGCTTCGCCATGTCCAGGAGGTGAAATGGGATTGATGAACAGAGTTCTGAAATGGTTGAAGAGCTGCGAGTGCGGAAGAAACCAAGTGAGGTTACGTCTGATTTTACAATGGGCCGATGCGACTCACCTTTATACCCCGCTCAGACTGGCCCATAGAGGTTTATCACGCGAAAGGCTCTCCGCGGAATCGGCGCATGCAAGTCATTTTCTTGCACAACGACAATCCGATCGGCGAGCCCGATATCCTCGCTGGAATGTTGACAGGTACAACAGGAAAATCAAATTCATCACGATTGTCACGGCACAGATATCTATCGCTGGCTCTGCGCAGGACCGGTATTGCTGAGAGCAGAGGCACCATTAAATGATACAGGTAAACCCGTCAATCTTCGGAGCCTCATTAGATATTCTTTACACTCCTCACTTTCTCGATCTTCAGCCCCAGGATTACGGTCGCGCGCACCGTCCCAGTCCGCTTCCCCAGTGAGACGGACGAAAGCATCCACTAACACGACAACCAATGTGGGCGTAACGAAGCTGTCAAGGCCGCCTGCTGCAGCGATGCGATCCACGTCTTTGAGAAAGCCGCCATATGCGGAGACGCGTACCCAGAGGTCCCGGCTGGACGCATCCCAGTCGACTGTCTGCAAAACCAGCCCGACAGAGAGAGACGCATGCTGTAGGAGCGGCCGAATGGATGAGAGGAGTTCGTGAGGGCGTGAGGGATCGGCAGCAGCAGCGCGTGCGAGTGAACTTTCGAGAAGCCCGCGGAGGACGTCGACGTGGTTCTTGACGAAGTCAAGCTCCCACTCTTCCAGGCCGTACCGCAATGGTTCCGGCCGCCCGAGTGTGCGATCTTGCACGAAACTGTGTAGCCGACGCGCGGCGGAGGCAGCAACTAAAGCATCGGTGAAGAGTTAGCGCGATTAAACGTACATTCCAACGGGAACCTACTTGTCCTGAAGGTTGCCGGGTCGCGAAGTTTGGGGATGTCCGCGTCGATCGAAATCTGCATCCACGTCTCGTCCGCAGCTGCCGGGTTGCTAGCACGATCCGCCGCGTATATCGCCAACAACCGTATTCGCTCGTCGGTATACGACGTATAGTCAGGAGTGTCCACGAGCCTCTTGACTTCGTCCAGCGTCTCGGTGAAACGGGCCGCAGGGTCTCCGACACCCTCCATTGGTGGAACCGCAGCGAGCCAGCGGTGATGCGCTGCGCGAACGTAGCGATCTCGTATGGACCGCGGCCAGCGATCAGGGGGACCACGGCGATGGAGGACTTCACCTAGGCGGGCAGTATACTCACTCCAGAGCGCATCGTCGGAGATTCCCGTGAGACAGACGAAAGCGGTGTCGAGAGAGCGTACGTCGAGCGCAGCGGCGTACGCGGTGAGCATGACGTCCACGTCGAGCGCGGCGGACTCGGCTGCGTGAATGCCGCCGCGCCATACGGGCGGCGGAGTGGGCCAGGGCACCCAGCGGCGTGCGTGGAGCCGGTGGAAGAACCAGTATGCGCGGGTGAGATATGGCTTGAGACGTGGACGATCGCTGAGCTTGTCGAAGGCGCGCATGAAGGTAGAAACGAGACCGGAGCCGGCGTCGTTGATAGCAGGGCGGATGGCCAGTGATATGTGGCGCGTAAGAGTGAAGATCCCCTGGGCTTGCGGAGAATAGTAGCAACATGTGGGATAGATTGTCGGGAGGACGGTCGTCACGAGGACGAAGCCGAATAATAAGCCCACGAACGTAGACGTCACAGCTGCGACAGTGCCGTGGATGTTGTAAAGAAGGATGACTAGGCCGACGAGAAACAACCCAGCAGCAATGAGGAGAAGGACCGGGATGACGGCGACGATGGTGGCTACATGCCACCCCTCGAGATGATTGAGGCGATACTGCCTTCTACGTGCGATGGCGCGCGAGCTGCCATAGAGGCCGGTAGTGTACTCTTTAAGCCACTGCTTGACGATGATACCGACGGTCGCCGCAGCGATACTGAACACGAGGCTGGTGAACCAAAGAATGTTAAGCCAAATCGCGTAGAGGGGCGCCTGAAAACTGGTCTGTGGAATGCTGCTTAGTGCAGGGATGGTCGATGTGATGTTGGAAGAGAGCTGAAAGCTGCTGAGCTGTGCGGATACGTGTAGCAGGATGGCGTTTGTCGGATCTGAGACATTAGGTTGAAGAAGCTGATACGACTCCACGTTGAACGAAGACAGGATCCCAGAGAATAGACCAGCCTGTAGGATACGCCCATAGAGTCAGCAATCCGAGTCGTCGTAGAGGGTGGTTGAGACTTGCAAAAGTTAGAAGACCATCGATCTCCTTGTTCCACAGGTCTACAAGCTCGTCACTATATCTCTTAACCGTCTTAGCTGTGTCGTCCCATGCTCGCTGTCTATCGTTGTCGCTGTATGGCCAGGACCAAGAGACGATCTCCTATACCAATTATGAGAACGGAGGGATGCGTCTAACGTGGCGCTGACGGGAGACAGACCTGGAGTTCAGGCAACTCAACGTTTGGTGGATAATTTTCCTTCAGTTGAGCAAAAGGCGCTCCGGTAGTGTCGACCTATGCGTGGTAAAGTTGTAAATGAGCCTACGTGATGGAGGCATGGCGGCACCACTGAAGAATTCGCACCGGAGTTACTGGGTCCATACTCTGTCTGCTACTAACACCTATATGCGAGAATGAGGGGCGGGATGTGATAGAATGTCGACCATCCTGCGAATCTTAAACATCACTATGCGGACTACCAAGAGTGGGGGAAATCATAATGCATCAACTTACGGGGTCGCCTGCAGTCAGCTTCGTGTTCATGTCGACGCAGCGTGTAATGTAGCTACACCGTTAACCTTCCTTCGAGAGCGCAGCAGTTCAAGGGACGTGACTGTAGGGCTGGAGGGAGGAAAAGACTTGAGAACGGCGTTGGCATGGGCGAACTGAAGTTTTGGTCTTCTCACAGCGCGCGCGCATAATACAAGCATTGTGATCTAGTATCACGATGAGCGGCGTCTGGAGTCCAGACTTTCGAGCTCTACATCAAAACGCTGCTAAATGGAGTACAAGTCATCCCCGAAAAGGATACTTGAAGCAGTCGACACGGCTACTAAGTCATAAATTGATAGTTAGAACTAGGACTAGTACTGATAGCCGAGGCCAGTAAGCAACATCTGTATTGACTCACTCGTCATACGAAAGTACACAGTCCTGAAAGGACATCTATGTGCGGAATCAGTGTAGTCGTTGGCATCGATGAGCGCCCGATGCAGAAAAGACTGGAGAATGTTGCGAATCAGGAGGGGTTGGAGAAGAGAGCGCGCGTCATGGACAAACCCGACAGGATTATGTAAATGCGCTCGGTTGACCGAGTAAATGTGAAAGCTTACTTCACCAATAAGGGCCTTATAAGCAATTGGTGCGCGAAACAGGAAGTATGACGCCAGCGCCTTCGAAGAGCCTCCTTGTGCTCACCGCGGCCGTCGGCGGCGCTGAAGCTCTCTTCCCCAAAGCTTCCTCTTCCGACCTCCCCTTAACGCCGCCGCTCACCCTCACGATCATCGCCTTGGCTCTGGACGACTAGTGACACCTTACAGATCGGCAGTGCCCTCGTGAGGTCAACGTGTCCCCTCCTCACGTGTCCTTGATCAGCTCCGGCACGTCCTCCACGACGCCCACCCAGGGTTTTCAATCCACGATATTCACGACAGCTTACGAACGCACACGATGGATGGGGCTAGGCGAGTGCATATGAGCTAGTTGGCATAGCGAAGGCTCATAGGGGTCTGGTCAGACTTCATCAATCGTGGTACGACGCCCTCGACGGCGCACAAGCACATTTCCGCCAGCTCCTCACCTCCCATGCGTCGTCGGAATGGAAACGCGTTCCGGTAGCCAACGATGCCACTTCCCCTACTAGCAAAGGCAAGGCCCGCGCATCCAGCATGCCAGAGCTTACCGATGTCATCATTCACCGCCGAGCGAGCAAATCCAGCGAGAACGTCTATAGGGCGGTCCTTGAAGTGCCAGTTGGCGATGAACCTACCCCTTTAGGCGCATACAAGTCTGTCCTAATTACCCCGGAGTTGCGGAAGGAGTGGGATCCTGCGGTGGAAGGAGCGCAGCTGCTGGAGATGTTTGACCAAGCGACGCGCATCTCGAAGGTCAACTTTTCGCTTGGCTGGCCAGCAAAGTGAGTCGCATACAACCCTCCGTTTTGGCCTCCAACCAACCCTTGTACAGTCCCCGCGATGCAGTCACCATCTCGCGCACGTTCAACGACGCCACCACGTTGATTGACATCTCTACATCCCTTCCACGTTCTCCAGATGAGCCAACCTTCCTCCGCCCATCCCCACCATACGTACGGTCAGACGTAGGACGTACGTTCACTTGTCGACTTCATCTTGCGTGTGCTGACATGTTGCAGTCTTCGCGTGGTGCATACAGCGCATACAACCACAGTCGAACGAGCAAACACAGCGTTCAAGCCCCTCGAAGCTGCGCATCACATGTTTCTGGCAGCACAACTTCAGATTAGTCTGGAGCTTCAATTCGAACTCTAGCCTTGCTCAACAGCTTAGTGCCATGACTGTCGGGCTTTACAAGACCGTTCAACAACGACAAGCCCGTGTTCCCCTATTGACGGGATTCGGGAACGGTGTCTCCATCGAACGCGTACGGTTCGCCATAGACCGCGAAGCGTTGACAGTAGATTACTCTATCGTTCCCGAAGATGAAGACCATCCTTCACAAACGGCAGAGCAGAACCTTGAGCAACTTCATACCCTCCGGGAAGTTCGCCGTCTCACACGTTCCGTCGAGTTCTCTCTCCCTTCGGCTCATGGGTGGGACGTCCAACTTTCGACGAGGGGGTCTTCAGATGAAGTTTCCCAACTTCCTTGGACAGCTCACGCAACTCGCGCCGCGATCTCCTCCCCCGTGTCTGACGCACCATCTGCCGAGCAACCAAAGTTCACGTTCGCTGTCAAACATGCGTCACTACCTAACGATCACTCTGTGCTCAAAGTTCGCGTTACTATCGAACTGTCCGGCCCTTCTAACGGACTACGCCTCAACGGGATCCCACAGCCTATCGAGGAACTCGAGCTCCGCAATCCTGCGTCCTTCTTCGTCTCCGAGGCGATGTTCCAAGATGCGTCGAGCATGGCCGAACACAGTTTGCATAACACGCAATCTTCGGTCGCTACCGGTGCGACGAGTACCTCCCGTGCCTCCACAGTTGCCGAGCGCCCTCAGCTCTCTCGAACTCAGACCGAAAGATCAGCCGCCGCGGAGAAATCTATCCTTTCTCGTGTAAAGCGCAATTACATATACTTTTCGTCGCTGTTGCAAGAGCCCG
Source organism: Grammothele lineata (assembly GCA_002150815.3). NCBI lineage: Eukaryota > Fungi > Basidiomycota > Agaricomycetes > Polyporales > Polyporaceae > Grammothele > Grammothele lineata. The sequence continues at coordinate 36,838 of NDFF03000097.1, forward strand.
AAGCGAAGTGGAAGCAGAGTACGATCTCAGTTTCACCGGTGGCGAGGTGGTCACTAATCTGTTTGTAGCTGTGGAAGCACGCGGTGTATCTGTTTCTCAGCTGGACTCCATCGACCCAACTTTGGTCGTCTACCGCGCTGAGGCGACGTTCGTAGGCATTAGCTTATGGGATCTGTATGCTGCAATCACAACGCCAGGTGCACGGGCGTATTGGGACAAACAGTATGAAGATGCCGTTCTCCTTGAGGACGTCAACGAACTGACGGAGCTGTGGCACTACAAGACGAAACCTGCGTGGCCGGTTAAGTAGGTAGTCTAACCGATATGCCGATTACCCCTGCTTATGCCACCAACAGTGGGCGAGACATGGTCGTTCTAAAGACTGTTTACAAGTCCCCAACGACAATACATCTGTTCGCGTTTTCGGCAGACGACCCAAACCTCTTCCCCCAGATCCCTTCCGCAGATCCGAACGTTATTCGCACACAGGTCGATCTACAGGGCTGGGCTATCGAGGCACTGTCGCCGAATACCACCCTCGTCACGTTGCTCGAACAATCAGATCCCAAGGGCTGGTCGAACAAGGCGTCGATTCCTCAACAGATGATCACCGCCGTTGCCGGTATCGGCGAGTTCGCGATCAAGTGCGGTGGACCGCCCGTGGTCACTCGTCTCGAGAGCGGGAAGGTCAACCAACTGCGGTACGACCACGACCGCTCCAGCTTCCGCGTTGAGTATGAAGGCTGCGCCAAGCGTCGCACCGCCAGCGGTGGTGGCGACGGCCGAGTGACCTTGTCGCAGTTGCCGGTCATCGAGTGCGAGGTCCGTTGCGACCTCGACACCTGGGCGTCCTCGTTGGACATCGTCGTCGACCCCCCGCCACAGGGGATTGCCGCGCTTCGTCGCCATCGCTTCTCCTCCGGGGGCGGTGGCCTCTGGCTAACGATCACCCATGACGCGGTTTTCTCCGAGCAAGAGCGCCTCCAAGTCATCGTCCGAAGAGGTCCCGGGAGCGCGCCGAAGGACAAGGGGCTGGTCATGATCAACGGGGCCAAGATCGACGTCGACGTCGAGGAGATGCCAGAACGCGAGGCGAAGAACTTGATGAAGCAGAAGCGCGTTAAGCCGACGCGCGTCCCTCTGGACCAGCCGCCGGTGCTCGGCGTCATCCGCCGACGGAGGGCGGAGTGGGACGCGGACAAGGACAGCCAGGCTGCCGAGAACGGGAACGGGACCGACGGTGGGAGCGGGAAGTCGTCGACGCCACCTTCGCCCTCGACGACGACGTTTACGACCTCTCAGCCCACATTCGCGACGTCGTTCTCCAAGTTCTTCACATATGCAGTGGAGCAGACGACGTCGGCGACGCAGCAGGCCGTTGCTGCCATCTCGCCTGCGATGGCCGGAGGCGACGATGCCATTCCCTCGTCCTCGAAGCTTCCCATGCAGTACGCGCTCGATGCTCTCGCTTTCGTCCAAGACCTCCATGCCGGCCCGACTGGGGAGGGATGGACGGTTGTCAGCGAGAAGGACTTCCCGGTGCACCGCAAGCCGTTCCCGGAAATATCACCTGTTATTCCTGTGCACAAGGGACAGAAGGTCATCGAGGGTGTTGCCGCGGAGGAGGTCGCGTCGGTCCTAACGAGCTACGACTGCCGTAAGCAGTGGGACACGCGCTTTGACTCAGTCAGCGTGCTCGAGGCGTATGGTGCAGACGCGCATACGGCGTTCGTCGTCATGAAGGGCGGGTTTCCTTTCCGCGACCGCGGTTTCTACCTCGCGTCGCTCATCGCGCGCGGGACGGCCCCTGCACCGTCTTCGCGGAGGAACACGGTGGACGTAGAGCAGATGTCGAGCGAGGCCCACAGCCGGTCTGCGATCTTTTGCGTCTCGGCATCGTTTTCGCCAGACTCGGTCAGCCAGTTTGAGGCGAGCAAGTACAACACGTACTCCCTCCCGGTCGGACGCGTCTTCCTGGATGCGTGGATACTGGAGACGCTCGATCCGTACTCGGCCGAGAATTACGCGATCCCCTCGACACGGTGCACACGCGTTCTGGCGGTCGACTACGCAGGGTCTATCCCAGCCGCCATGAACTCCATGATTAACGGCATGCTCCCAAAGACGATCCTCGCCGTGGAGAGCTACGTCAAGAGCCTATCACCTTCGCCCCTAATCCGGCTTCCTTCCGCGGGCTTCATCCTCGCGCCGTCTCCAGAGGACAAGCTCAGGACACAACAGATGTGGACGCTGCGCCGCCGAGACCCGTCCCGCACGTTCCTCGCGGCGACGTTCGACCCTACGACCAAGGTGTACTCGGCGTTGATGATCCTTGACGGCTCGGCGAGTCTCGCACCCCCGCCTGCAAAGGAAGATCGCACGCCTAGGCCGAGCCGTATCGTTTCTACCCAGGCGTCGCCGGCCCCTGACGCCCCGCCCTCGCCACAGCCGGAGCAGGCCGGCGAGCGCGCAAGCCCGAGTGCGAGTCCCAGCCCGAGTGTGAGCGCAGCGGATATAAGCGCGTCTGAGAGCCGCATCCGCGCCGCGCGCTCGCGCAGCCCACGCGCGCGGGATACGGGGCGCGCGGCGACGATGTTCACGACGCGGGGCGAGGTGCGGCACCCGGTGGACCTGCTCGTGGGGGAGCTGATCGTGGACTCGAAGCTCTACCCGGGTGGGTACGAGGTGCTTTTACGCTCACGTGTCGAGAAGGGCGAGAAGGGACAGCTCGCGCTCCCCTCCCCTTCTACTCCTGCGACCAACGATACCGACGAGGGTGCGCTGCCCATCGCATGCACGGCGTACACGCTCCCGCCCTCCCCTCTCCACTCTGCGGGGCTGCACGCGGACCGGCCTCCACGGCACCTGCTGCGCTTCGCGCTGCCGACGGCGCAGTTCCAGGTGTCGACGATCGTAGACCCACTCACGGGCGAGACGCGCGGCGCACCGCCGAAGCCGCAGTGGCTGCTCGCGCTCGAGGACGGGCGCGCGGTTATCGACGTGTGCGTGCGGCCCGCCCCTGCGCCCTCCGTCTCCGTCTCTGCGACGGGCTCGATGCGGAGGAAGTCGATCGGGGCAGCAGCAGCAGCAGCGGGGGCGAAGAAGTCAACAGCGACGGTGAACGTGACGGTGGACGGGAAGCAGGGCGCGGTGGGGGTGATGAGCGAAAAGGAGGCGCTGACGGCGCTCGGGCGGGACGAGCTGCTGGACGGGCGTGCGGCGAAGACGGACGTGCTCGCGCGGTGAGTACCGAGTGTCCGTTCGTTCGTCCACGCAGCGTTAGGCTCCGGTTCCCCGCTTCTACCTTCGCGCGCGCAGGCGGCGCCAGGTCATCTCCGGGACGCCGCGCCGCGCTTGGGCGCGGGCTCTTACGGCATAGAGTGTGCTGACAAGCTGACGTTTTCCTTTTTCCTTTTTGCCGTTGTCGCGCCCGCGCGCACGGCGGACAGGTCGGTGTCCGCGGAGGAGCAGATCCCGTCCGAGCTGCAGGCCCCGCTCGCGGTCGCGCGGCACCTTCTCGTCGCGCCTGCCCTACCTGGGACTGGGCCCGCGCCTTCGCCTGCACCAGAAGAGGGCGAGAAGGACGGGGCTGGGGGCGCCCTGGCGGAGGCGAAGGAGGAAAGTGGTGAGGTGAGTGGTGAGGCTGTTTCCCGCGTGTGGGCGTGTGGTGCGCCACTAGTGTCCGTCGAGTGTTTACTGACGTTGAAAATGGTCTCGCGCCGCCCCCTTCGCGCGTTTCCTTTTTGTTTCCTTTTCAATGCCCCTCCAGTCGCGCCCAGGGACGCCCCTCCCGACGCCCCTCGAAGGCCCAGCAGCAGCGGAAGGCGGGGCGAGCGGGCTGATGCGCTTCCTGAACGGGTACACGCAGCACCCGCTGCTCAAGTTCAGCGCGGGGAGCCGGTCGAGCGCGCTCCTGAGCCCGATCGTGTCCGGGTTCGGGAGCGGGAGCGGGGAGGGCGCGGGGGCCGGTTCGCACGCCGCGCCGCCCCAGGACGGGCCGGGCGCGGGCTTGGGCGGGGGTGCGAGCGAGAACGGGGCTGCGACGCAAGTCGGGGCGCGAGATCACGCGAGGGTGTACCCGCTGGGGACGGTGCTGGTGGTCGCGCTCATCGCGTTCCTCGTCGGGAGCCTGTTGCGGTCGTTGGTGTCCCCTGCGGACTTTATCTACGTCGTCGCGGACGCGGGCGAGGTCGAGCGCGGGGCGGAGACGGGGTGGCGCGAGATCAGGAGGCTGTTCGAGGTCAAGTACGTCGTTGGGGGGTGGGACTTCCAGGTTGCTGTCGTCAGGAGGCATTAAGCTTTCCTTGGCCTTGCGGGAGAGGTGTTCTAGTGCTCTTTTTTGAATACGCGTGCGCGGTTGGGTACTGTTCGTAGTAATGTCTGCGCGGGGCAGTGTATAGTCTACGTTACTGTTGTGGTATAATCTAGTGTACATCTCAGAGGCTAGGCGACGACCCGTTGATACTCACCCCTCTGACGGAACTTGAGAGGTGAGTTTAGCTCCCTCACGGTCACCATGAATACTGATATCGAGGTACTTGTTAGAACCAGCGGAACTCAGTTGTGCGCGCAGGCTACGCCGGTACTAGGCTGGCTCGATCGCACGTTACTTGACCGACCAGTCAGTAATCGTTCTGCATTAAAGAGCTCAGCCATCATGAAAGCAAAATCAGTCCGAGGTGCCCAGGTCGTAACCGTCAGAAGCTGTGCAGTCATATGTATCCCTTGTCCTTGCCTTGTCCCCACTGGCAGGTAGTGGCATCCCTGCGTCGCCTTCTTCCACTCTTCCCACGACGTGCGCTTGCAATGAAAGCCTATCTTTCAGTACTTACGCAACTCGGTGTGCACGGACGAGTCGGGCGTGGCGCAGCGCCGGGAGAACGGTGTTTCTCAGAAAGCCGAGGCGGGCGATGTTCCGGAACCGACAGAGTCCCTAGGTGCTTTATGCCTGTCTAGCGTTGTCGCGGGGCCGACACAAAGCAGTTGTTGCAAGACACAGCTTGCGGTGCGGCGCGGAGGGGAAGCGCGAGTGCGGTGGACGCGCGCGCGATCGCGAGGCATGCCGCTGCGTGCGCAGCGCTTATACTTGTGTGCACGCGCTGGGGCGGAGAGGCCTCGCGCGCGGCGAGGTGGGGCTGGGTGCGAGCGTGGCCTCTGGCGCAGGGCGGATGCAGCGAGGCAGGCGCGTTCTGGACTAAGGTGTGGGAGAAGGTTCAGGGGACGGCGAGCGAGAGAGGCCGGAGAGGGCAGGGTGGGCGGAGGAGCGGAGGGCGGGGCGGGCGCCTGCGTGCCGGGGGCGTTTGTTTGTGCTTGCGTGAGAGAGAGCAAGCGCCGGGGACGCCTCGGGGCTTGCGTCGGGCGTGTGGGTCGCTTCCAGCTTGCCTCTCCCCCGCCAGCTTCTTCCCTTCTCAGGCGATACCATCGTCCTCCTCCCGCCCCTCCACATCACCGCCCGCCCTCGACCCCCGACGCTCGCCCGACAACCCGCAGCAACGCCCTCACACGCTCTCTCATCCCGCCCCCACCCCCAGCTATCGCCCTCAAGCCCGCTTCCATCCCCCCGCTCGCCCCCATCGCCCCGCCTCCCCCGCACCTCCCGCGATCCGTCGTCGGCTCTATCGCTGCTGCGCGAGGTCCGTTCTCTACCCAGTGTACTCACCGGCACCCGCCTCATCACCTGCCCCCATCTCCCAGATAGGCCGCTAGACGCGCACGACATGGCCACCGATGTTGCAACGGCTAACGCCGACAACCAGCATCCCCCGCCCCCACAGGGCGGGGACCCCTCCATTCAGTGGGATGGCGACAGAATGTACGTGTCCTCCTTGCTTTGCTTCGTCTACTTTCCCCCGTTTGCTTTGTCCCGCCTGCCCCATGGGGAGTAGATGGCATTGCCTTTCGCTACCTCAGTTGGTCTTAATGGTGTAACTTTTCCTTGACGGTGCTGGCATCGTCTTATTTCGTCTTCTCCTGCTTCGTCTATGGCGTGGAATTGGCGGGAACGGCGAGGAAAGGCGTCTTAAGATGCATTAAGACGACCAGTTCGCCGTTCATTCCCCCTTCCCATTATTGCCTCCTCCCGCTTGTTGTTCCTGCCTCCTCCCGCTTACCATTGCTCCCTTCTCCCGCTCGCTCCCGTTTATCGCTCTTTCCTTTCATTTCCTTGTTCCTGTATCCCCCCCGGCTCCCGTCTACTGCACGTTTTCCACCAGTGACCGTCCATTGCACCTATCGCCTCCTCCCGCCTGTTATCCCTCCCGTCCGTCGTCCTAGTCCTTCTGTCGCTCATGCCTGCATATCCCTTGTCCCTGTTTACCCCTCGCTCCCGTCTACCGCTCGCTTCCCTGCATCCCTTGTTTCTGTATATTCGTCGACCACGCCCTCCACCATGATTCCATCCTTCACTCCTCACTCCCGTCTATGTTTCCCACCGGTCTGTCGCCTCCGCTCACACCCCCTCTTGCACGCATAGGTTCAATATCTACATATACGACTATTGCCTCAAGCGCGGGTTCCGCAAGACTGCCCACGAACTCATGAATGAGGCCCAAATTCCGCCTACTTCGACCCCTCCAATAAACGCTAAGCAGGGCCTTCTCTTCGAGTACGTCCCGCCTTTCTCTACCTCTCGCTTCTACTATGCTGTTCAGACCAATTGGATGGGGTGAGTGGTGGATAACACGGTGCTTGCCGCGATGTCAGCGACCCACGCCGTAACAGCGGTGTGGGGAGATCTTGGGGATGGCATATTGGCAGCAGACTGGGAGGGTTCTCAATTTACGGGCGATTTTCGGCAATTTTTGGTCTGAACAGTATAGAATGGTCTCCCGTTTCGCTTTGGATTTGGTTCTCATTAGCTCGCGCAGATGGTGGAGTGTTTTCTGGGTTCTTTTCACCGCAAAGAGCAGCGGTACAGGTCCGGAAGACGCGTTGTTGTACACGCAGGTACGTCCACTCCGCCCACGTTCACTCCGAGATCGGCGGTCCGAGCCATGTTCCAGCATCAAACACAGGCTGCTCAGGCCGCCCAGGCCCAGAAGCAGGCCCGTCCGACCCACCCCGGTCAGCCCACCACGCACACTCAACCTCCCAACGCACGGTATGCCCCCAACGGTGTCCGCGCACCACCCCAGGCGGGCCCCCAGCCCAACGGCGTCGGCCCGCACCCTCCCCCACAGAGCGGGCCGCTCCCTAACGGTACGCAAAGCGCAGTACCGTACCTCGGGAACGCGCCTCAGCCCAACGGTGTCCCTGGGCCCTCGACGGGTCATCCCGGTGGGCCCGCGCCGCCGCCTGGCCAGGGGATGGCGCCGTTCATGTCTGGGCAACGGCCAGTCGCGCCGCAGGGAGGTCAGGGACCGCGCCCCGGGGTGAACGGGGCGCCGTTCCCGTCGCCGACGATGGCGCACTCGCCGCCTCAGGGTCCCGGCCCCGGTCCTGGTCAAGGTCCTGGTCCCGGGGGTGCGCAGCCGGGTCCGGGCGGGATGGCGGGGGGCGCGGTGGGGACGAACGCGCCGCTGACGCAGATGCGGGGCGGAGGGATGCTCCCTCCGAACGGGCCCCCGGGACAGATGCCGGGCGCGCCGCCGCCGCAGGGACAGGCGCCGCCGGGCGCGTTCCCGCAGCAGCAGCAGCTCGGGCGGTCGCCGAGCGGACCGAACTCGCCCGCGGGGAGCAACATGCCTGGGCAGAGCCCGTCGATGGCGAACAGGGTGCCGCCGGGGATGGTGCCGGCGAACCTGGGGATGGAGCTGAGCAGGATCCCGCCGCAGGCTTTGATGACGATCAAGGTGGAGATGGGGATCGGGGAGAAGGACATGGCGCAGACGACGCTGGAGGAGAAGGTGCGCGGTTTTACTGGCTCTCGTTTTTCGACGTGCTCCGCCGACGGTGCCTTGGTCCGCCCCTTAGCAACAAATCGTCACGCTGTTCCGACGTAGGATGGCTATGTCTGGGCCGCCGATGGGGCCACCCGGGTCTGGGGGAATGCAGCAGCCGCCGTCGAGCCTGCGGAACAGCCAGCTACCGCCGGGGGCGCATCAGCAGCCCGGGCAGCCGGGGATGCCGCCGCAGGGTGGCCCGAACGCACAGCAGCGAGCGGGGAAGCGGACGAGCAGCTCGCCTGGGCAGGAGGTACGTCTGCGCTTGGTATCGTGGACGCGGGCTAACGCGCTGACGAACGGTGCTTCGAATTCTTACAGCCCGACCAATTGCCGAAGAACGACGGGTCGCCGAACGGGCCCAAGCGCGCGCGGCGGTCGCCTCCTGGCGCGGAGGGTTCGCAGCAGGGGCAGCCTCAGCAGCAGGGACAGCAGCCGATGTACCCCCTGCAGCCGCAGGGCGGGCCGCCCCCACAGCAGATGCAGCCGCCGATGGGCCCCGCTCCGGGCCAGATGCGCCCGCCAATGGGCATGGGCGGGTTCGGGGGTCCACCGATGGCGGGCCTCGCGAATCCCGGGATGATGCACTCGATGGGCACCCCTCAAATGAGCCCGATGAACCCGTCGATGAACCCGCCGATGATGGGAGGTCCGCCTGGGGGGATGGCGAACACGTCGCAGATGCAACAGGTACGCTCCGTTCGCTGCTTTTAAGAGCGTCGTGCGCGGGTTGGACTAATGTAACGATGCCCTCGCGGGCTGGACAGTATCGCCAGACGATGGTCTCCGCCCACAAGCAGCCGCACCTACAGCCACAACAGCTTGCTGGGGGCATCGGGTCGCCCTCTGCGGACGGCGCAGGGATGCCTCCACAGGGCCGCATGCCCCCTGGGAAGCCGATGGCGGGCATGCCGCCCCCGCCGTCGCCCGCGATGGCACCCAAAGTACCCGGGGGCCCGAAGCAGGAAGACGGTCCCGGAGGGCGCATCGACGCGTCCCCACAGAACGCTGCCGCAGGTATCCCAGGTCCAGGCCCAGGACAGGGAGGCCCACCACAGTCGACGCCAACTCCCGCGCCGCACACCCCCAACGCGGGCCCGGGTGGACCGGGAGGGATGGCGGCACCGTCGCCCTCCGCGATCCTCAACGCCGCGGGGACGCCGACGATGGCGAACCAGCACCCCCCTCCTGCGCCTCCCGCGCCCCCGCAGCCGCCGTCGACGGGCGCGATGGTCGGCGGGCTCGTCCCGGGAGGCGTCGGGGGTGACGGGGGCGGGGGCCTCGACGCGTTCGGGGGGCTCGACTTCGGCGCGGGCCTGGGCGACTTCGACCCGAGCCTCTTCAACGGCGACGCGAGCATCAACTTTGAGCGCGACTTTGCGGCCTGGTTCGACCCTGAGAACGCGTGAGCCCCCTCCCTTGCCGGGTGTGGGGTGCGGGGAAGACTTTGGCAACACGAGCGCGACGGGAGGCCGGCCCGGATGTGGTCCGTGCGTTGGCGCTTGCAGCTCGCGCACGGACGCACGGAGGCTTTTCCCGTCCGTCGGCGAGCGGGCGAGTTCGCTCGCGGCTCATCGCCGTTGTCTCCATTGCGTCGGCTTGTCCGTTGGTTCGTGGACGATCATATTTATGATAAAAAGTGTCGAGAGCCTTCCGGCTCCCTGCGCCCCCGCCACTGTGCCTGCCTCTTCGAATGCGCCGACGTTGGCTCGGCGTTCGTCCGTCATTGCTCTGCTCTTCCCCGATTTCTCCTTCTACCCGCCCTTGGGTTCCTTGCTGCCGTCGTCCTGCGGGCATACCCGTAACCCACTCTCTCACCTCGCCGTTAGCTTTACTCTCAAACACACCACCGCACCTTGCTCCTCTCCCTACCCCTCCCTCCATCCCCTCTCCCTATCTGCCCTACCGCCCCACACTGCTCCTGCCCGTCCGCTGTCGACCTGTTGTTATATAAGTACCCCACAGCTGCACCGTACCCGTACCCTACCCCGCTCGCCGTGTTTTCTAGCCCGTGCCCCGCCTCTCTCCCCCCCCGTAGTTAGTAGTTCTCTGCTCGCCTCTTTTTCTCTACCGCTACCTCTACACCAGTACCTCTCTCGCCTCTCATCTCGTCTCCCATCTCTCCTCTGTGTCTCAATGTCTCCACCACCGCCTACCGTCTGCCGTCTGCCGTCTTGTACACTGCCCAACTGCCCAACTGCCCTGCTCGCCTCTTGCATCCCCGCGTGTCCGTTAGTTTGTTAGCTAGCTCGTCTCCCGCTGCCGGTCCTGCGCCATGCCTCTCGCTCCTCAGCGAGAGGCATGGTGGAGTGGGACGTGTGGTAACCGGTTTTCCTTCGCTCCGCTTAGCCTCGGCCTCGGATGGAATGCATTGCTGCTCTTTATTTTTCTCTATCACTTTCCCTTCCGTCCGCGTGAGCGCCAGGCGCCATGATCAGCTTGGTGTGTGCCTTCCATGCTCTCTCGCCATACAAACTCGACGTGAGCTGACGCTGACTTGACGTAAGTCGGATTCAAGGTTGCGCGACGATTGATAGGATGCCCGTCGGTCCCGCGGGCGCTGGCACTGACAGCTGCAATCGGTGGCCGGTGGCTTCCGTGTGATGCACATTGCGAGTACTGTATGACTGTCGGACTTGCGCGTGTGGATCAGCTGCCTTTATCACCGCATTAATGCTCGGCGGTGCCGAGACCATTCTTTTAGACTCCAGACGTCAAGTCCTGAGATCGTCCACACACCATACAAACGTTCACTGTCGATTTGCGGCGGGGGCTATACCGCACTGTCACGAGAACCTGTTGGGCGAAGAGAGCGAGTCGGAGTCGCCGCGGAGGGCTTGGTGGGACCTTCCCTTGCCCCTCCAACGTTATCCTCCTTACCCTTCGGCGATGTTGATGCACGTGCAAGAAGAAGCTCAAAGGCCGCCTCACGAAGGTTCACAATGTCACTTTGGGACTGTCGCCAGACGGCCTAGCGATGAGCTTGCGGGGCAGTGGAACAAGGAGATCGACGAGCTACTGACATTCGTGAGCGTTCGTTTTGGGTTATGTTGACGAGTCGAACCGCTCCACAGGCGGCTCCGACGGGGCCTCTACTCAACCGTCTTTATGTCACAGCATTGGACGTCCAGTCGTATTATGCACGTTTACAATCAGCGGCCAAATGCGGTGGTGCGGATGGTCGTGTTCTCAACGTATTGCTCTTCGTTGCGGTGAAATCTCATCGGGTTTCTTGCCACCAAAACACGTTATTCAGGACAGATTCCGTGAACAGTTTCGAGACGTGATACAGGGGAAGACATGCTCAGGTGCAATCGATAGCTACTTGTTCTAGCCAATGCATAGGAAGACACCAGTAGTCCGTTACTCGACAACGGCGATACTTGAACATTCAGTGGACGTCCTTTCTACCCTCGGACATGAACGACTTCGTTCTCTCAACGGCAAGGACTTCCGCTTCCTCACAGATGAAGGCATCCATGTTGCCTTGGCTAATCCCAGCGACCTGGCTCGCCATCCCCAACATCTTCTCCTCCCACGCGGCTATCGCAGCCTCTCGTTCCTTCGTGCCCTTGCCATTCCCTATAGCGTCGGCGAGAATAAGACCAAGCTCCAGTCCGTCCAGCATGGCGAGGTTCGCGCCCTCGCCCGCAAACGGACACATCTGGTGCGCCGCGTCTCCGACGAGCGTCACCCCAGGGACGTGCTCCCAGCGGTGGCCTACAGGGAGGCTGAACAGCGGGCGGTGGTACATCGCGCGCTCGTCGCACTCCTCGAGCGTTTTCATCATCCAGGGCGCCCATCCTTGGTAGATGTCCTTGAGCACAGCACGGGCAGCGACGGGCTCGCTCGGGAGGTCCCAGGACTCGGGCCCGCGGAACCAAGCGTAGATGCGCACGCGGCCGTCGCCGTTCATCTGGTATCCGAGCGTGCGCGCGGCGCCGACGACGAACGCGGTCCCGTGCCCGACGGCCGCGCGGACGGCGGCCATGTCGGCGCGGGCGGCGACGGCGGGCGCGAGCGAGATCTCGGCGCCGTTGACGCTGTTGTAGGTGGAAAGTGCGGGGGAGACGAGGGGGCGGACGCGCGAGTTGGCACCGTCGGCGCCGATGAGGATGTCGCAGACGACCACGGTCTCATCGGCGAATGTGAGCTCGTGCGTGTTGTCGCCGAGGGCGCGGGCGGAGGAGAGCGCGCAGCCCCACTTGATAGAGTCGGCAGGACAGGCGTCGAGGAGGATGCGCCGGAGAACGGAGCGGTCGATCTCAGGGCGGACGTCCTCAGGATCCTTGGGGCCCTTGTCCTCGCCGGCCTCGGAGGTCAGAAGGACTTTCCCGGCGCGATCGAGGATCTTGAACTCGTCGCCCTCGGGGCGAGAGTTGGCCTTGAACGCGTCCTCAAGGCCGTTCTCTCGGAGGGCCCGTTGGCCGCTCGCGTGTCCGAGGTCCAGCGTGCCTCCAAGGTGAGAGCGGGCATGGAAGGAGAGGTCGCGCTCGTAGAGCGTGGCGGGAATGCCGCGGCGATGGGGGGTAAGAAGAAGGACAAGGCCGCTGGGGCCAGCGCCGATGATAGCAATACGAGGAGTGGTTGATGTCATGGCAAGAAAACTGTCTGTGCGGCAACGGATCAGCATATCTCCTGAAGAGGCAAACAAGTGCACCCTTACTGAGTAGACGAGTAGCTTGCTGAAGAGGTGCGTTGCGTAGTCTGGATGAAAGACGACGGATGGTACCGACCCTCTTATATCTCCTTGTGCCTGAGGACAGCCGAAGGTGAACGCGTCGTTGTTGCCGCACTCCAAAGGTACCCCACTGGTGCCCGGCCTTGCAGAATTAAATGAATGTGAGGCGAGACCAGCCGAGAGCCGATGGAAACTCTAGGAATACCCAACATGCGTGTTCAATAGCTATAGAGCTCAATGCTAGCAAAAATATGCACGGCTCTGTCCCGCGGAAGGAATCCGCGGCTGCTTCCGCGGACCAGCGTGAGCGAGCTGACTGTGCTAGATTGCTACCAGCGCAAATGAACAAAAATAAGTGATGGTAGGAGTATGTACGTACCAAAGACTAGTTGTCCGCATAGAGCACGTTTCCATCAAGTTTCAGAACTCGCAACCCGACTTGCAGCTTGAGCGACCTCGCAGTCGAGACGTTCGTGTGACATCGCCATCACGTAACCCGCCGGAGGTTCAAAATCTTTCGAACATGAGGGCGTCGTTATTGGCACAGTTTGCGCAGTGCGATGTCAATTCCATGAACGGAATACTTGCGGGCACCATGGCTGGTAGAGCTCAGGCAGAGGTAAACACTAGCTCCTCAACGTTTAACGACTGGAGTCGCATACAAGTCGCATATGAGGTTTGAGCAATGGCTGAGAAGAACTTCAGGCGTCCACAGGCGTACGCGTGTGGCTCGTTAACGCGATCGAGGCCCGATTTCGCCCGAGGAGCGACCGGTCCCCGGCCCAGATCCCATATTTGTCAGCAATCCTTGAATCGCATAACCGGCGCTTCTGGGATCGGAACTGGGCAGACTCGGATCGTTGTTGAAAGTTCGTCACCCCTCCACACTCCGCCTCCATTCTGAACGGGTATCTGGATGCTAATAAAGATAGGGATAACACAAAGTCCCAGCCAAATCAAAGTAGCCCCCGGCCCCTTCGTCATGAAAGAGATCTCCTCTCCGGTCCCACCTCAGAACCAAGTGCATCGGCATCTCGCTCCTCTGAGTCGCACGGCGACTCGAGCAACTCGACCTCCTCTTCCGCCCTCTCCCCATCCCGCCCAGGTGCTGACTCTTCCACTCGCCGATACCCGTCCCGACCGTGCCGCCACCGTGTACAGCGGCGCTGGAGAAGTTTGAAGCCGAACACCCCGAGGAGGAGCAGGACGCCCAAGGAGAATATGCCCGCGGCGATATAGACGGCGCGCATCGAGCCTTCAGGGTCGGAGTTCAGGTCTGATGGTGTGGATGTGGGAGCTTTCGTCTCGTTGTCTTCGTCTTCCGAGTCAGAGTCAGAGTCAGAGTCCGAATCAGAGTCGCTCGAGTTTAATCCGAGGTTTTCGACGTCCGCCTGAGCGGTGGGGGAGGTCGCACGGACAGGAGCAGCAGTGACGCTCGGACGCTGCGGTGTGCCCGTATACGATGGGCGTATTACTACTCCAGTGTCCTCGGCGTCGACCTGTTCCACCCAGTTGGCCTCGTATTCGGCCAGTCGTGTTCGAAGTAGCTTGTCTGTTTCGGCCCATGCCTTGTCAGGATCGACGGTCTGAGCAGGCAATTAGGATACAGCATCAACTGAGACGAAGACGGAGCTTACGCTGAGCATCTGGACGTACGCTGCTGCACCGGGGTCGTGTGCAGCGGGGTAGCCATACAGCGCGTAGACGTTACGAAGGAAATTATCCCCGAGGAGAAAGTCTGCCCCGCAATCTCGTATGAGAACACAGCGGGCGGCCGCTCAGCATGACATTCGTACCTTGCGTGGGCAGCTCGGTGCCGATGAACGTGCCGAAGCAGTCGTACGCGCCATCCTCTCCGACTATAACGCGCGAGAGGTCGACGGGATGCATCGGGTACTCTTGCTCTCTGTATAATCGTCAGAGGAAAGCAGTGGTGAAGGCGAGGGTTCCTAGAGGCGTGACTCACCCAAAAACGAGGGACACATTCGCTTTCATGTCGCACGGAACGTGCCACAGCACATCGCCATCCGGATACGATTCCGGGATGGCGCCCGGAATGTCCTGGTATATCGCTTCGACGTAGTGCTTAAGGCCGTGTACTACGCTCCGCTCATCAGCACCCCTTCTCAGCTAGGCGGGAAACTCGACACACGCACCATACGACGCCCCGGTATCGAAGGACACGGTCAGCCTCCCACCCGAATCGCCCTCATTCGTGCCAGACGCGCTCGAGTTGCCCGAAAGACGCCGCCCGTTGACAACCATCCCGTCCATGTGCGCAGTCCACGTCCCAGAACGTACGCTTTCTATCCGCGGGGCGTCTAGGATGTCGGTCATGTTCGTGAGAACCTCCGCTGCGTGTCAGCGGTGCAGTCAGTACGTGGAAACTCGGACAAAGATTGCCCGGCAACGCCGGGCTTGGGGGACGTACAGAACGTCAGCACACCCCCGTCCGCGAAGCCGATATCAGAGCGCGCGGGGAGCCAGGTCGAGTACGCGGGCTGGTCGGGGAGGTGGGAGAAGATCTACGCGCGAGCGGGGTTCACGTCAGCCCGAGATCCACGCTGTCTACAGCTTCCCGAAGCGTTCCTCTCGCCGATCAGCAGGAAGCAGGAAGCAGATGCGACCTACGTTGTAGACAAAGGGCACGGCGTGAGGTTCCCAATGCGTGCCGTTTAGGACTTCGAAGATGTCGGAGGCGCCGATGCTAGTGGGGCGCGAGTGGCGGTTAGACGCGGAGGGCGCGGAAGGAGGGGCGCGTCTAAGTGGAAGCCGACTTACCCGCCGAGCCCCAGAATCCCATTGAACAGCCCTGGAGTTGTGCTGCTCGCGGTGGTCGCTACTGCGTCGTACGCGAGCGCTGCAGATGGTGCTCTCGTCAAAGACGACCATGTTAGGAGCTTACTGCGTACTCACAGATTGCCTGATTTCGAACCGTGTACGGGCCGAAGCTCACGTTCGCGAGTACGATCGGTCCCGTGTACCACGAGCCATCGCTGGGGGCGCACGACGACTGTGAAATCTTGCTTCGTGCTAAGATACAACGCGAGCGAAGACTCACAGATACTTCTGCGTCGAGTTCACCCCCGTCTCGATCAAGCCTGCCGGGACCTCCCCTCCCACAGAAACCGGGTCGATCCATGTATCGCTGCTCCCCGTGTCCAAGATGACCTGTGCCCCACGCGCGTCTCCCAATCAGTTATGGCTCGCGCGCGCGAGTAGCCGAGGGATGAACAGGGCAGTGCAGACTTACCTGGTATGGCACCCCGTTCACCCAGATCGTCCCGGAATAGAGCTCATCGTACGCATGTGTGAACCCGAAGTCGCGTTCCCCGTCTGCGCTACGGGACACAGATACGGAATATGCAGGGGATTCCGGAGATTGACGTCCACGCAGTTGTCGTGCTCCAGGAAAAGAGGGCCGCAGAGAGAACGGGAAGGCGCGAGCGGGGGCGGTGAGGGCCTCGAGCACCGCGAGCACGAGGAGAGGCGGGAGGGTCTGCAGCGCGAGCATCTCCCAGGGGCGCTGACGGGGCTAGCTATAGGGGCCACGTACGCGTGAAAGAGCGTATAACGGAGTAGCGGCCTAGGAGAGCGAGTGTGGGGCAGCTATGAGGGACAGCGGGACAGGGGGCGCGGGGGAAGAGCGGGCGCGCGAGAACCCTCGCCGACCACGCATATATGCATCCGCGTCGCCCGCGCACACGAAACGCTACAGCGGGTTCGCGGAAAGGCCCGATCGCGAAGCGCAGCGCGTGCGTAATCTCCGGGAGGGGGGCGTCCCCACGCCCGCCAGATCCAGTCGAATTCGAGCGGTGCACGCACTGCGCGAGTTTCTTACATGGTGCCAAGCCTGGGGGCCCGCCGGCGAGCGAGCGGCTCTATCGAGAGCGGAAGAAGGGGAGGGCAGGAAAAGGAATCGCGCGCGCGAGATTGGCGCGATAGGCGACAGCGACCGCCGCTGTAGCCCCGGACGGGCAAGGCCCGGGTCCTGTACCGTCCTGTAGGGTTCTGAGTAATATAACAAAGGCCCAAGGTCCAAGGGCGCGAACGCGTACCCGGGTTCGCGCTCGACCTTCGAACTTTTCCTTCGACGTATGTACGTGATTCGTGTGCGCACGCTGCAGGGAAGAGAGCCTGAGGGCGCGGTGGAACGAACTGATGGAGGCTCGAGGGTACGCTTTCTATCTCTTGATTCTTGATGTGGGCGCGGTCACGTCATCGCGCCCCGACGACCCCGAGCTGGGTTGCTAGCGCAAGAGACCGGAGTCGATTCGTAGTACGTACGCTGCGCAGGTCATGAGGAGTGCGTTTGTGTGCATGTTCGCACCGCTCATTCAAAACGTACCGGCGAGAGAAGACTCTCATCTCGCCTCCTGAGCCCGCCGGGCGCAAAAGAGTGTATCCTGAACGTAAATGGTTAGCGGGGCCACCAGGCGGACCTTGTTCTACACACTACAGCGGGAAAAGTTCAAGTGGAGCGAGGGGCAGGAGGGGGCTGGGGCGTATCCTGGTTACCGACCTGGAGGCTGGGAACATTTACTTACCAAGGATCAACGAGAACCCCGAGAAGCCACATCTAATGCTCGTCCGCGGTCCTGCTAACCGCTGTCACCGCACGTCTTATTGTCCGATAGGACGACTTGCAGAGCAGCGATGGCGGAGCCTCGGAGAGATAGATGGTTGACCACAGAGTGCACCGCCCAGCCTTCAGCTGCTCTATAGCATCCTCTCTCTCCGACACAGAGGTGGGACCCGAAAACAGCTGGGAGAAACGAGGAGTACAGTGGGAAGGGTTCGGAATTTGGAAAGTGTCGCAGTCGCGGATCGCGAGCGAACCGGTGTTGCGACACGGGGGAGAGAAGAGGTTCGCGCGGAGACTGACAGGGGTAGGGTCTGTCAATTGCGAGAACACTAGGGGCATCGCCCCGCGAAGGTACCAGCCTTATATACAAGACAGACGAGTCACGAGACGAGGCGGCAAGGAGCGGACGGAGCGCGGGGACTCCCGGAGACGATACGAGTGAGACGGGGTCAAGAGAGGAGAGATAACGGGCGAAGAACGAGCGTGAGGGGTAGTAAGCGAGGATGACTAAGGAACGTGGGACGGAAAAGGTAAGGTAAGCGCGCGAGGG
>NDFF03000098.1:0-385475 GCA_002150815.3 Grammothele lineata
TAGCTCGATGCGCATAACACGCGTCCGCACAGGCTCGACATTGCACGGCGAGAAGATGAGATGAATCTTGCGCTCGGGGTCGTCCCCAAACACCCGCGCGCCCTCAGGCCAGTCGTCGACGTGATCTGCTGCACAATCGTGCCCGCCCTCCGCCGGCCTCGGAGCGTTCCAGTTATCGCGGCTCGCCGAGGACGCGCGCGCCCAGTGCCGTAGCTGGCCGTCTTCCCCGGGGGGCGCGAGCGAGCAGAGCCCGAGCCGGACGCGGATCTTCTCCATTTTGGAGGTATCCTCGAAGGCGATGTACGTCTCCTTCTCGGCGTGTGGGTCTTTGCTAGTCGACCGAGAGAGCGGGAGCAGCTTCAACGTCACCATCGCTGCTAACTGCCACCGGGGGATGCGAAACGGGGTCGGGTGTTGGTCAGGCCGGAAACGAAGGACGAGGTGTGGGGCGTCCGCCCGGTCGGTTGTCTGCGGAGTCGCGTGGATGTAGATGGTGCGCCACTGAGGCTCGATGCGTTGTCCGCGGAACGTCAGGTTGTACAGGTCGTTGCCGAGGTACGCAAGTCGGCAGATCCTCGAATGCGCCGGCTTTTTGAATGGCCAAGAGACGTTATACATCCTTCGCGCCGGAACCTGCAGCTCCGATGTTGGGGCAGGGTGCAGAAGGAGGCCGAGGTGCTTGACTTTTGTCTCCGCTAGTAAAACAGCGATTGTGATGCCCTCTACTTCGGCGACGGGAAAGTAGCACTTCATGCCGTAGCCTGTGACCTCTATTGATGGTAGATCCATCTCCCCGAATGGACCTGTGTCTCGTTTGCTCTCGTCGCTGACCGACTTGGCGTTCTACTCAATATGAAAGCGTTAGCGAACCCGAACGACATGTTTTGAGCGAAGACGCACCTTCTCCGTCCACTGCGTCGGCAAATATGGTTGAATAACTGCCGAAGAGCCGACAGCCGGGGTGTAACTCGAAACTGGCGCTCTCGAAAAGTCCAGGGGAGTAGTGGCAAAAAGAAAACGTTGGTTATGACTGTTCCCATGAAAGCTCGAGTGGATTTCGGATAGCGATAAGGGCGGAAACTCTGCACAATCTGCATCGTGACAGGCGCCCCAGCAAAATAAGGTGGTGTCGACGTACTGCCGTTTCGCGAGTTCGAGCTGTAGTCGCTGGAACGCTTGTCGGCCTTCGCCGTAGAGGATAGGCATGTTGACGTTGAAAAGACCGAGGAGGCAGTGCGCCTCGTCTTCCAGACGTGTCGTCTGGCGTTTGGTTGCCCAACGCATTCGCTCCGCGACCGAAGCCGAGAAGAAACTCCTCGTTCTCTTCAAGCAGCGTATGCTGATGCCGGTGATGTTGCTTAACAGTGAGGCGAGGTTTTGCTTTGTCCCGATCCGTTCCCAGTCGTTTGATAGGAACACGACGAACGCGGGCGCGAGGAGTTCCTGGAGGGTCCATCCACGCGTGTGCCACTTTGCCCACCGGAACTCCGAACCTTTCGCACTGGGATCGCCTCCGGGGCGAACGTCGTCCAAATATGCGTAGCATATCTCGGAGAGGACGTACCAGTTGAACATGGAATTGATCGCCTCGGAGAGCTCGGTGCTGCTCTCCTTGTTGATGCAGCACGTGTCGATCCACACCCAGCTGTACCCATCCCGCTCGGCGGTGAGACAGCAGTCGCGGATCTTCGGTGCGACCAGATCCCGTGGATTTCGGCCTGTGAGTTGGCATGCAGCAGAGATGGACTGGACTTCTTGGAATGTCTGTTCTCCCGAAGGGCTCCAGGTGTGGGAGAGAATAGCGTAGCCGCCTATGACAGAGGAAGAGTCGGAGAAGGAGTGGAGTTCAGCACGGTCGGTGCTGAGAAGCCACATTAGAAAACCCTGTCGACTGCTCTTTAGCTACTGTTGAGAATGAAAATGAGGAGAAGGCACTTGCTGGCGGGATGGGCGAGGTCACTCATGCGTGCGAGAGTGCCGAAGCCAACAACACTGCAGGATATCAAATAGTTGCTCACATCGCGGTTGCTATTGTTCCCGCCGACCACAAACTGCGGCGATTGATGCACGATGATGGAACCTCTTCAGACGGTCTAGATTTAAAACTACACGCGGGGCACGCGCGGTGTTGAGACAGTACAAGTCACAGCAGTGAGTGCTCGCAGCGATGGATATGAAGTCAAGAGAAGCTACATTGTCAGGAGAAGAGGGCCCATGCCAACGAACTCCCGCGCGCCCACGAGCCAGTCGCCTTCGTGGACTGCCTCGCAGCCGTGACTGCCCTCGGGCCGAAAAATTCCCTCTTGCTGAGTCTGCCCACGCCCAATGCGGTGGTAGCTTGTCCCTCCCAGATGGCGCGCGCGAGCGTAGGGCCCGAGCCGGATGTAGATCACCTCGTCGCCGAGCGTGTTCGTGAACTCCACAGACATCTCGTGGTGTGCGCCCGTGTCCGACATGCATGAATGCGTGTTAGGAAACATATTGAGTGTCATCATCACGTTCAACTGCTAGCGCGGGATGTAAGACGGTATCGGGTGGTGATCGGGTAGGAAGCGCGTGACGAGGTGCGCCAGGTCCGCGCAGTCGGTCGTCTGGTGCAAAGTGGCTGGGACGAATATGTTACGTTGAGGTGCTTCCCGCAAAACGCCAGGTTACACACGTCCGCCGGGAACCGCCAGTTGACGACTGTGGCACACCACCCTGAACTTGCGTGGCCAACGCTAGTGAACCTTCCGTGTCAAAGCTTGCAGCTCCCTCTCTGGAGTCCGATTTAGGAGAGGTTTGCATTCTCCACTAGCAGAACTGTTCCGGGACAAGCCGTATTGCAGGCCACGACCGCACTCAGGAACAGAATTGGCGAGCATGAACTGATACTCGTACCAGAGATTGGGCGACACTAAGACCTCAAGGTCCCCATTCCATCCGCCACTTCTCTCCCTGAGTCAAGCCCCTGATGAAGGGATCTTATGATAAGGCCATGGCACGAAGGCGCGTCTTTTGATCATGTCCCGTTGAGGCGGCGTGGTGGTACCAAGGCGAGTGCGGGTTGCTTAGGTAAGAGGTCTTGAGATCTTGCGGGAGGGAATTTAAATGAGGAATAAGTCCGCACGGTCTTCGAGGCAAGCATTCACTGAGTCTCAGCAAGTCGTAGGTGGGAGTATGTAGTGCCGGCGGGAGGTGGACAAGGGGCAGAGTACTTTTGATTGGTTGGTGACTAACGAGACGAGTCGAGAGCGCCATGTAGCATGAAGCGCGATGTTGATGCGTACCCATGGCGGCCAAGAGCGTACGGAGTCAAGTCAGGACGGTGGTGAAGGAGAATAACTGGAACAGTTGGGGCGAATTCCGAATAGGCACCAGAAAACCCAGGCTCCTAAACCATCCGCCTATAGTGTTCTCGTTCTCGTATTCGATAGCGTGTGTCGAATTTTGTATGTTACGAAAAAGGCAATGTCATAGACCGAGCTTACATCATATGTTGCGAACGGAGACCTGCTATATTAGGCCTGACTAAGGAGAAGAGAACACTATAGGACGGCTGGCGCAACTCGCTCCCCGAGATCACCGAGCCCGAGGCAGCTCTTAGCCGACTTTCGAGCCGTGTACAAACAATCCCCGGCACGCAGCCAACACGCAGCTCGCCTCGCCTCGCATGCCCCCGCGCGGGACTAGTGTCCTCGCGCGCAGGGAATTGTCATCCGCGCCCGCGCGCGCACGTCGCGCGACAGTGACAGCAACAGCGGTTTGTGGGAACAGAGCTGGCTGCGACGAAGTACAGCAGGCAATCAATAGTTCAATACTGTAAGTAGATTAAATGAGGTGCTCGTATCAAAAAGCATCGTACGGTGTCAGATTCGAACGTGTGCACCAAAAACGACTCCGGAGCAGCACTCCGACTGAGCCATTATGGCTTTCCTGAGGGGAGGTTGCGGCAAAATATGAGGACATTTCATTGGGGCCAGGCAATGTAAAGACAATATCTCCGCCATTTCAAGGAATCCAGACAAGCATGAGGGGTCGTTGAAACGACATTTAAAACCGCTTTCGAACGCACCCTCTCGCACAAAATTCCGACCACAGGGAGCGAAGCTAGGCTGTGTTCTCATCCAGCCCCACTGGATGAATGCGATGTAATCTGATCATTTTTCATGTATAACTACGATACTCTCTGTGCATGACTATTGCAGTAGCAGATACATACGAAGAGAGTCCGTTGCAATTCTCTTTGAAATACTTACATCAGTGATCAATCCACCAGTCTTCCGGGGCGGACGAAGAGCACGGCCTAGCTTCGCTCCCTGTGGTCGGAATTTTGTGCGAGAGGGTGCGTTCGAAAGCGGTTTTAAATGTCGTTTCAACGACCCCTCATGCTTGTCTGGATTCCTTGAAATGGCGGAGATATTGTCTTTACATTGCCTGGCCCCAATGAAATGTCCTCATATTTTGCCGCAACCTCCCCTCAGGAAAGCCATAATGGCTCAGTCGGAGTGCTGCTCCGGAGTCGTTTTTGGTGCACACGTTCGAATCTGACACCGTACGATGCTTTTTGATACGAGCACCTCATTTAATCTACTTACAGTATTGAACTATTGATTGCCTGCTGTACTTCGTCGCAGCCAGCTCTGTTCCCACAAACCGCTGTTGCTGTCACTGTCGCGCGACGTGCGCGCGCGGGCGCGGATGACAATTCCCTGCGCGCGAGGACACTAGTCCCGCGCGGGGGCATGCGAGGCGAGGCGAGCTGCGTGTTGGCTGCGTGCCGGGGATTGTTTGTACACGGCTCGAAAGTCGGCTAAGAGCTGCCTCGGGCTCGGTGATCTCGGGGAGCGAGTTGCGCCAGCCGTCCTATAGTGTTCTCTTCTCCTTAGTCAGGCCTAATATAGCAGGTCTCCGTTCGCAACATATGATGTAAGCTCGGTCTATGACATTGCCTTTTTCGTAACATACAAAATTCGACACACGCTATCGAATACGAGAACGAGAACACTATAGGCGGATGGTTTAGGAGCCTGCAGAAAACCCGGACCGGTCAGTGGCTTATGTAATGTTCAATGAACAGAGGTCGCTCAGCCGGTCGGCAGGCTCCGTCGTGCAACTTGAATGATTGCAACGTTAACATGGCTCAACATTCAACGTCAACGCTCGTCGATATCCTCCATATGCCCTACACCTCTTGAACTTGTACCAATCAAATGATTCCACTCGGGTCACCGTGACCGCCGCCATAGGCGGTGAGGCGGGGCCGTGCTGCACTGCCGCTGGTACAAGGTTTTCTTGTTGAGCTATGGGCGAACCGCCAGAAGCATCTTGAAGCTGTACTTGTGGATTGGGCTGCCGTGAGCCGTCATTTGTGTCAGTTGCTATGCCTGACGGTGAGCGGGGCGATGGTATTGACGCGTCTCCTACTTCTAGCATAAGTACACGTCCGGGACGCTTGCTTTGATAAGTAACATTGGCAACTACCTTCACCTCACCCACGTCACGCACTCGGTATCTGGCAGCTCAGGTACGCATTTGTCAAACTGTCTATACCACATCGAAGTTGACTTTAGCGCTTTTTTGCAGAAACTTTCATTACGGGCACAACATGTGGTTACTGAGCACCGACCGCGCAGAGCTTCGTTTCTTTCCCGATCCGTCTCGAGTCCCTGGCGGCTACGCCATCCTCTCTCACACCTGGACAGACGAAGAGCAATCCTTTCAAGACGTTCAAGCAATCCGGACACGCTGTGAAGCTGTCGATCAGAGCCCACGCGACGTTGTCTCGGATAAAATACGCTACTGTTGTCTCCAAGCTCAGGACTGCGGCTACAGCTGGGTCTGGATCGACTCATGCTGCATCAACAAAGAGAGTAGCACCGAACTGTCCGAAGCGATCAACTCTATGTTCAAGTGGTACGTCCTCGCAGAGGTTTGCTTCGCTTACCTCGAGGACGTCCCCATCAGTGACGACATCTACGCCGAGGATTCCGCATTTAAAAAGGCGCGGTGGCACACGCGGGGATGGACGCTGCAAGAGCTGCTCGCGCCGGCCTTTCTTGTCTTCATGTCGCGCGAGTGGTGTCGGATCGGGACGAACGTAGAGCTCGCGTCCCTTCTCAGCCAAGTCACAAAGATCCCCGAGCCATTTCTCACCCGCCAGCTTTCATTTCATACCGACGCTTCCATCGCCGAGCGCATGCACTGGGCGTCACGTCGAGAGACCACGAGGGTGGAGGATGAGGCGTATTGCCTACTTGGCCTCTTCGACATCAACATGCCCACGCTGTACGGCGAAGGTCAGCGTGCATTTCAGCGCCTTCAGCATGAGCTCGTCAAGCAGAGCTCAGATACCACTCTCCTTGCTTGGGGCGGCTGGCATGAAGACAGCGACAGTGCACTCCCGGCCGTATCTGAGGGAGAGATGCGAAATCACTTCCATGGCGTCATGCATGCACAACGGTTCTTCTTCGCCCCATCGCCCAAGTCGTTCACGCGTACTGGAATATGCTATACGCCTAGTTCTTTTGGACTCGGGGAGCTCACGCTTCGCGCACTCTTGCGTGATGAATGGTCCGCGTTGAGCGTAAGTCATACTGCGACCTCCTGCCGAAATCTGAACTAATCTTACTGTTAGCCGACCATGAATTCCAATGTTCAGAGAGAATTCCGCGCGTCAGACGACGTTTCTCTCCCGCTGTTTGAAGTCACAGGCTTCGGGGTGAAGTGCCGCTTTCCTGTGGCCGAAGTGAACGGAATCACGATCGCAATTCTCCTCTGCGAAACTCAAGGCGAGTATCTCGGATTATTACTTCACCCCGCCGCAGACTCGGAAGGGGAATCCCCAGACACCCGACATACCATGTATTACGTCTCATGGGCGTTTGAGTCTGAGCAAACCTGCCGACTCTGTCGATACGCACCTCTGGGTACGGACCTGTTCAACCTTCGCTTCAGAGGACAATACCTTGTTCCCACATGGCGCGATATCTACATTTGCGCTGCGCCTCGCTCTCATGAAAGCGGTGATCCTGCGTCACAAATCCTTCGACTGTGGCCGGACTCTGCTGTTGGACACACCCCGTTCCGCGTACCCCGATGGCTCATTAGCTCCCTCATCGCACTCAATCTCCTTCCAACCTCAGGTATCGGCCTTTCCTCGTGCTCCGATTGGCAGGTTTGGATTCAATTCACCGACATCGGTGCGGGCGAAGGGCTGCGCATCGTATTCGGGCTCTGCAGCAGCTTCGGCTTCCCGCACTGGGCTTGGGCCGAGCCCCGCACCGCCCAGAACTGGAACGATAGCCAGTGGAGGAACCGCAAACACGACTGTGCCACGGACCACATCGACGCCTGGCCTGCTCAGACGCGGGAATTCGGCGGGCGCAAGCGAACAATCGCGCTCTCGTTTACGCCGTGCCCCTTCCTCTCTGACATCACCCTCGTCGTTCACATGGCGCTCTCCGGGACGCGCTACGAGGCTATGCTCCGACGCGCGAAGGTGACCATGCCTCCTGTACCCCAGCCTGTGCCCTCGCGCGGAACCCTAACGTCATGCTCCTCCCTTCGTCGGGCATTGCCTGATGTAGCGGTAGGCTCTCTGGCTATGTCGCGTGGCGCCCCATCGTCGTCGTTGATCACGCCATTCCGCCCATGGGTTGAGGCCAGTGCCACCCCTCCGGCATATAGCCACTATCACTCCAATACGTCCAGCTCTTCCCAGCTCAAAGGTTCGCTGGGTAGCGCCTCTCCGAACGTCTGCCATTCTCACAAAGGAAGCGAAGCTAGCGCCTCCGGAAGCCAGGCGACGGGTGGTCTGCGAGTTCCGTTCTCAGCGGACGGCATAAATCTCCTACAACCTCTGCCATATCCACGTCATCATGCAGAATCTCTTCGGAGTCGCTCGTCGGGCGAGAGCGAGTACAACTCGGCCCCTCTGATTCCACGGTCGTCGAGCGACACCGCCTTGACCCAGGACTACCGCGGCAATATCAGCGATGGCCCACGGACGTCTCAAAACGAAAGCGGTACCGACGCGATGCCGGTCGATAAAAGGCATGGGGCTGGGGAGCGCGTGCGAGCACTGCTAGTGGCCCCGGCTGTGTTCCTAGGAAGTGCGGCGGGGAAGAGACGTTGAGGACATGAGAGATAGCGCCGAGAATAGTACTACTACCAAATAGATGAGCGCTTTTAAACCGTTTTATAATCAGCGCTATGTAGTGTCACGTGGAGACTCGGAGTTACGGGGTCCGTCGGACCCAGGGCAGACTCGTCCAACGGATCTGCCGTTTTCGATCCCTTTTTTCTGCTGCCATTCGGGATTCATGCTCCTTGTCTCCCGCCAATACATCTCATATATGTGCATCGGTTCAGTCATACAAGTTTTGTGAACCACCAAGTTCACGGCACGAAGGTTGAAGATGGTTGCGAGGCGTCGTTCAATCATCGCGAGTTACGCTTGGGCTGAGGGTCTTGGATGATAGGGATATTCAGCTTGGTGCGCCGTCCATTGCATCCTGTCTTTTTCACCGGGCTAACTGAGCATATGCTGGACCTAAGACTGGTAGTCTCTGGGTGCATTCCGTCGGCTTACTACCAGGACACGCGTATTGTCTATACGGCGTCTGGCAGACTAGCTTGACCGCCGGGCTCATCCCCTCTTTTCGGCTGCGAACCCTGTAGCCGTGTGGCTGCTCACGCGTGTCACAAATACGTGCGTTCATCGGCTGTTATGCTGGAAGCTGCAGGCTTGCCGAACAGACTACCTGTGGATCCGCCCCTCCTCTTGCCCTACCTGGTCCTGAAAACGCCTTCCCTCTTCCTCCGCATCGCGCTATATCTACGGTGAGCTCTCATGTCAAGCGTCTCTTCCATAAGCTTAGTACGTATCTTTTTCAGCTATGTGGCTTCTGAGTACGTCCCGCGCGGAGTTGTGCTTCTTCACCGATCCTACCGCCATTCCCGGAGGGTATGCGATCCTATCTCACACCTGGATGGGCCAAGAGCAAACATTCCAGGACCTGGAGAGAATCCGTAAAGATGGTAGCAGCCGTAGGACGAACCCTCGGGACGAAGTCTCGCCGAAGATCCGGAACTGCTGCATTCAAGCTGCACGCTACGGTTACAACTGGGTCTGGATCGATTCGTGCTGCATCGACAAGACGAGTAGCACAGAGCTTTCCGAGGCGATCAACTCCATGTTTCGGTGGTATGTCCTGTCTGAAGTCTGCCTTACGTTCCTAGAAGATGTGCCGTCCGATGACGCTACCCACGAAACGAACTCGGCATTTCGGAAGGCACGATGGCATACGCGAGGCTGGACGCTACAGGAACTTCTTGCACCTACATTCATGGTCTTCCTGTCCAGCACGTGGGATCGTCTTGGAACCAAGACAGAACTCGCCTCCCTTCTTAGCGACATCACCAGCATACCCCGTCAGTATCTCACCCACCAACAGCGATTTCTCGACGCACCCGTCGCAACACGCATGTCGTGGGCTGCTTCTCGTAATACGACGCGAGTGGAAGATGAGGCCTATTGCCTACTCGGGCTCTTCGACATCCAGATGCCCACAATTTATGGAGAAGGCCGCCAGGCGTTTCAGCGTCTTCAACAGGAGATCAGCAGACGCACATCGGACACTTCACTGTTTGTGTGGGGTAGTGCGATCGACTCTGACGGCGACAAGCTTCCTGCCGTACCCCTTCAAACGATGTGGGATGGTTTCCATTCGGTCACCCATACGCCCCGTTTCCTTTTCGCCACTTCCCCCAAGGTGTTCCATTCAGGTGCTGTCGAGTATATACCAAGCATGTCGAAGAAGCGAGTCCGTCAGCCATACCTATCCTACCAGTGGCCAGATACGGTATGTCATAATCACGGCTTGTCTATTAAATGCGCGTTACTGATTATTCCCTCCATCTAGGTCAGTGAGATCGATACGGAGAAAAGAGAGGTCGGTCCATTCGGACAAATCGAGCTCCCTTCCTTCGAGTCCACCAACTTCGGAATGAAATGCCGCTTTCCCATTGCCGAAGTAGACGGTATTACAATCGCCGTTCTCCTCTGCCAAACATCCGCCCACGTGCATCTCGGACTTCTCATGCACCCCTCGGATATGGAGCTACAAGATACAGTGCGCCGGGTATACTTCGTCAGCTGGGCATTCCAGTCTGGCTCGGTGTACGAACTCTCCCGGCTTGCGTTGCTCGGTACAGACATGTACAACCTCCGATTCCGCGGTCAAACCATCAAGCCCGTGTGGCGTGACGTCTACATTCGCTCCAGCCCGCGCCACTTCGAGAACGGCACCGACGCAGCGTACTCCATCCTCAGCTTTATGCCGGACCGCACGCCTCCGATTCCATTCCGCGTCCCTCGCTGGATCGTGAGCGCACTTACCTCTCTCGACTTCCAATCTATGGGCGGTAGGATCCCCTCCAAATCCTCCTCGTGGCAAATCGCTGCCGAGTTCTCCAACCCGTTCACCATCGAGGGCGTTGCACTCGCCTTTGGGCTCTGTGCGCGCAGTGTATCCCCCGGTCGGTTGCGGCACTGGGCACGGGCTGCGCCAATCCACCCCGCGCGCAGCGCCGATGACGGATGGCGGCGTCCGGACCACGACTGCGCCGTGGACCACATTGACGGCTGGAACGAATGGACCAAGGCCTTCGGGGACGCTGAGCGGGCGGTGCGTCTCGCGTTCACGCGCTGCCCTTTCTCGCCTGGGGAGACCCTCGTACTTCACATGGAGCTTACGGGAAGCGTATACGAGGGGCTGTTACGGAACGCGAGGGTCGTCATGCCGGTAATCGAGGAGACTGAGAAGACTATCGATAGCCCCACGGTGTCCGTGTTGGAAGCAGAGCAGAAACCGACGCCTGGTGCGATTAATGACGTCGGGGACGCCTCCGATCGGCAATCGTCTCAAGATGGTGTACAGCGCCGTGGAGCTGTTTGGTGGGCGACTAGTACAAGTCCAGCACTTCAGTTTGCTCTGGTGTGCGCGGTCGCCGCAGTTATCTGGCACCATACTCGTCTCGCGCGTTAGGGTTCGTGCACGGCCGCGCTTTACACCTCCTGTGTGATTGAAGCTCGAGTTGATGTATTTGATCCTTTCGTAGCGTGTATCTACTCATCCTGGAGTCGTAGGGAGCTCAGTTTGAAGGACTTTTCGTCTCGCTGTGTGCTGTGTGAGACACCGTTCGGATGCAGATCAAGTAGCGTAGCGTCAGGTTGATCTTCGGACGACACTTGCGGCCCCTCGGAGGAAAGAATCAAGGAGGAAGCACTTCAATCCCGGGAGCGTATATTGCGAGTCGCCTGTGGGTACGTGGAACATCGCCTGAAGGGAGATTGAACTTAGAAACTGCGTTCTCTGTTAGTAGTCCGGCCGAGTTGTCTACCGGATCCGATGTAATCGCATCAGGCGTTACTTGGAGCATCAGAGAGAAGTTACTCCACCTCAAGCCTTGAACTTCATGACTTCCACGATCACTCAACTTCCGCGCAGGCAAGCTCTGCAACAATCTCCTACATTGTATGTCAAGGTGAGTGTCTCCGTCCGAACATTTCCGTAGACTCGCAATCTTGAAGTGTCCTTGTGATCGTCGGAACCATAGAACGAACATGAGATGACTTTGCGAGATGCGAAGAGGGCGTATCTCTCCTTGTTGTAGCTTGAGATAGCTGCGAGCATGCTTCTAAACGCTTACCGTTGCAGGTTAGAAAGTGGAACTGTTCAGCGTTGAGCGGCCTCGTGTATCAGCTACGGCTTTTTAACATTTCCTCGCCATCAATCACGAATCAGCTATGACTTCCTCTTCGTGAGTTCCTAGGGGCATACCTTTCGGGTTGTCGTGTAGACACTAATGAAATATTTCTATCATAGCGCCACTGTTCCGAGCGAGCTGACCCCCTCCTTGTTGACCTTCAACTACACTCATGTGTGGGCTGTCTGTACGTCTCTTTCTACAAGTGTTCAGATCGACCTGCCTAGATTCTTACGCATACGCCAAGCCCTGTTGTATTACGATCTACTTCTAGAATTCGCCTCCGAAGTGCAGCATATCTGGCATTCGCAGTGGAGTGTAGTGAAGGCGCTATACCTCTGGATCCGTTATGGATTCCTCGTTCACATCACCTTCATCCTCATAGTCGACGCATATCCGTCGTCGAAGACCGTACCAATCGCTTCGAGCTCAGAAAAGTAAGCTCTGGAGCATCGTCCTATCCAAGTCTTGTCTACCCCATGGCGAAGAGTGTCGCTGATTTCGCATGATTCTAGATGTAAAGTAACTGAGAACATCGCCGCTGTCCTCAATATCCTGAACTATGCAGCGGTCTCTGGTTTGTGTTCAAGTCGCGGAAATATGACGGTTTCTTTACTCAATGACAACGCATGCAGCATTTGTAGCGATACGCCTCCATGCTGTATGGTCCCGAAGATGGTACATCACCATTCCGCTGTTTGTGTTAGGACTCATAAATCCAGCAACAATTGTCCCAGTAAGTTCATTAACGTCTTGTATGGGTAACCGCATAATGACTTAGCTACATAATTAGACAATCTCCTTCGCCACGTTCAGTGAGCCACAGCCCCCGTCGTGGCCATCATGGGGCTGTAGCTCGGTGTTGGACGGCACATCTCCTGTGCTTCAGGACACTTTGTATGTATTTTTAGTTCATATTGATTCAAGAATACGCTCACGATCCTCATGGGGTAGACTGGAATACAGTAGGTAGCAATATTCTTCTCGTAGACGAGACACTCAAACATGTTCGCCGGCATCAGTCCCTGTAGCAACGTCTTGCGCAAATATCGCGTATGAACTCCTATGCCTCTTGCTTACAGCCATTAAAACCTATGATACACATCGCATGCGACTAAACGTAGGGTCCGGCAAGATCACTCTAGCATCGCTGATGCTTCGAGATGGTGAGTGCACGCATGCGAGCATTGAATCTACTCGCCCCGCGACTATGTTCATAATAGGCATCTTGCCGATATAGGTTGTCTCTACTTCATGTAAGGAAAACGTGCCCGCCTTTGCATTGTGTCTGTTCAAAACGAACTCCATAACAGGACCATGTGCGCTGTTGGCCTTATAAATATTGTCCTCGCAGCGGTGAGCGTCCCATGGAATGTCGTGTTGTGTGTCCAAAAGCTGACGCGTAGCTCCTCGCAGCGTTCATTGAGTCATGTTGATGTGAGCCTGGTGAAGAGCTGTCATTATACAGTTGCTAATCCAAACCCGTGCAGGATCCGCTCAATGACCTACCTATCAATGGGATTTTTAGTCGCGCGTACGTCTCGTTTGAGCATCCGCTGTTAATGAAGGATGCGCGATGCTGACTATGATCTCCTCAAATTTCAAGCCTGACTCCGGCGTTAACGACACGATTTATATTGCGTCTCCGCGAGTGCGCAGCGCGCGAAGACCGGGTGGACATGAATACAGTGACTTCATTACAGTGCTGCGACCTCGGTTCCACTGCCTCAACTGGGCATCAAGCAACCATCCCCAGTTCGCCTGATCGCACAATACCCGACATCGAGATCCAGTCGAGCCGTCGAGACTGAAGGGAACATGCAGGGGAATACCTATGACGATACCTGCACGGCATGATGTACATATCTCATCGCATTCGGAACCCGATAACCACATGTCGATGACGGTTGCGACGTGAGTAGGTATCCGGTACAAAGCGTAGATATATCCGCGTCGACATTCCTGTAAATTCGTAGAGCAGGCACGGACCTTCGGGAAACGTCGTTATAGCTGTAACAGAGAGGTAGTAAACGAGAAAAGAACAGTTACGGTGGGTATCTCTGTTGTGTCTCCGTAGAAGCTATGGATCGGAAGGAAGTCATCGGCGCGATTCGCGCAGAGGCCGGGCGCGATGGGAGGAAGAAGCCAGCGTCGTGTTGCACGCCCTGGTACACACACCCGCACAGCTCAATGTAGAGCATCCGCGTCTCCTGCGGCGCGTGCGGGCACACCGCGAACGACAGGCGCACCGTGCGCCTCTCGTCACCGAACGACCGCGTGCCATCCGTCCACTCGTCGATATGCTCCGTGGCGCAATCGTGCCGCCTTTTGCTCCAGGGAACCTTCCAAGTCTCCGTATGGCGATGCTCCGCGTACGCCCAGTGGCATCGGCCGGGGGCGTCGGTGCAAAGGCCGAACTGGATCTGGATAGACTCGCCGATCTCGGCGTGGTTGAGTGTGAGCCATGACTGGGAATAGCCGTGGGCGTCGGGCATTCTCCCTCCGGACTCGGGAAAGAGCTGGAGTTTGGACAGAGATAACATTAGCGATCGGGGAATACGGAAGGGCGCGATGTGTTGATCTGTATGGAGCGAAAATAGGAGGTGCGCAGGATCCGTTTTGCGTTTGGTGTCGGGAACGGCACGAATATAGACGTCCTCCCACCTCGCTTTCACCGGCTTACCCCTGAAGCGTAAGTTGTTGAGGTCCCTGCCGAGGTGAACGAGTCGACATAGATCGTAGTCGTGTTTGACCTTCTCAAACGCCCACATGACGTAGTATACCTTTTTGCTCGGGTCCTGGAACTCGTACTTGGGCGCGGCGTGCAACAGAAGGCCTAGATGAGCATCGCGGGTCTCCGCCAATAGGACTGCAATCGTAACTTCATCGACCTGGGCTATCGGAAATCGGCATTTCATCCCGTGACTTGTCATTTCGAAAGATGGGAGCTCTATGGACCCGAACGGAGTTGGTGTGGGTACTGGATTGGCTCGCGGAGCCCGAGGAAGAGTGTTAGGCTGGTGTGAGATACCGTGAGTCCTTAATCAATTCCGAGAAGAGCTCTACGGTAATCACGTACATATATCTTATACCGCTGTGATGGC
Organism: Grammothele lineata; assembly: GCA_002150815.3. Lineage (NCBI taxonomy): Eukaryota > Fungi > Basidiomycota > Agaricomycetes > Polyporales > Polyporaceae > Grammothele > Grammothele lineata. Next base: position 14,856 of record NDFF03000098.1, read on the forward strand.
AGGTATGACTGGATGACTTCAGAGGAGGGCAGACTCGGCGTGTATTTGATGTCTCCGAGCTGGTGATAAGCAGAGGGTGCCGGAGCGAACAGGAATCGCTGGTGATATGATACTCCGTAGAAGCCGGACCACATCTTCGACAGAGTGACTGCGGGTAACGCTTCTGACTCTGCCGTATGAACAAGCCCCCACGCGAAGAGCGTCGTGTCCAGCGTCTGCCTCGAGAGCTCTTGCTGCAACCGCTGGAATGCTTGACGTCCCTCGCCGTAGAGAGTCGGGATGTGGATGTCGAAGAGTCCGAGGAGGCAGTACGCCTCGTCTTCAGCCCGGGTCGTCTTGCGGGTAGCGGCCCACGACATACGTGTCGCAATGGACGCGTCGAAAAAGCTCTTCTTGCGGTTCAGGTACGCAACGGGAATCCCAGTGCAGTCTTGGATAGCGTGGCACAGCTCGTGCTTCGTCCCAATGGGAACCCATTCTTTGGATAGGAAGACGACGAAGGCAGGCGCGAGGAGCTCCTGGAGTGTCCAGCCACGTGTGTGCCACCGCGCGCGCCGGAACGCCGAGTCTGGGCGCTGGAGATCGCTGGATGTCATCGTGGGGACGTCCTCGAGGTAGGCGTAGCAGACTTCGGCGAGCGCGTACCAGAGGAACATGGAGTTAATCGCTTCGGAAAGCTCTGTGCTACTGGTCTTGTCGATGCAACAAGAGTCGATCCATACCCACGCATACCCGTCGCCTTCGGCGACGAGGCAGCACCGACGGATCTTCTCGTCTACGTGTGCTCGAGGGTTTTCATCTTGCTTTTTGGAGATGGAGACAATAGCTTGAACTTCGTCGAACGTCTGCTCACCCTGAGGCCTCCAGGTGTGCGAGAGTATTGCGTAGCCTCCCTCGACGGCGCTGGGGTCAGGGAAGTGGGTGAGTTCAGCGCGTGTGGTATTGAGCAGCCACATCTGAAACCAGGTCGTGTGTATTCTTCGTTCAGTGACGTGGCAACACACAGTTCCTAGAAAGCGACTCACATGGAGGTTCGTGCTGAGAGCGTCCAGTGGTACCGGTCTGAATACGGCGAGTGCAGAGTCCAATGTCCACGGTCGTGCGTGTAGCTAATCGCGGCGTCTGTACACAATGAGGACCGTGTGTGGTCATGTATCATGATGATTATCATAGAATCTGGCGTCCAGAGACAGTGTGAGAAGGTGGACGATCTTCGATTGACCAGTACCTCATTTGGATTCTTCAACACTGCGCCCGGCGCGGCGCCATCTTGTTGCGTGTCTAACCCCTGCCAGTGTGACAATAGAATGAGCAACGACCTTATACCAGCAGCAGTCCTCGCGTACTTACACCATGGCCTGTACTTCGTGGTACGCATCAAACTAGCATTCCGAGCATCCGGGCCGACAGTGAGGTGACAGACAGAGCATGCGGTACGACTCGCCGCGCGAGCCAGACAGTCCGAGTCGGAGGCACGTGCTTATGTCATCAGATATAACCGACTTCGAGGCGGCGACGATTCAAATTCTCTCCTCTCGACTACAAAGTTCTCTACTGGGCAGTCTCTACGGTCGTTTCGACGTCGCCTCCGAATCACCTCCTTCTGCTCATTGCTCAACTTTGACTTATGCCAATCAAAGCCCCTCTATCGATTGATGTTCTGCCCACAGGCCCCCGCCTTGATCATCTTTAGCGGATCATTCAAGCTCTCTGCCCGCCGACCTCGATCCTTCGTTTGATCAACGCTCTTAGACATATACATCAAGATACCATCTCACTACATACATCAGTAACTTCACTCGGTCATTTGGTGCATCTGTCCTTGGGCCTCAACCTTGTGTTGTCGTCGCGCCCCCTGCGCACCCGCCCACTCTTCCGACTCCCACCATGAATGTACCCAATGTCTCTCCTGACCTTCTCTTGGACCCGGCCGAAGCTCGCGAAGTGCTCTCGAAGCCCCCATTCTACACCGTTCAGGGTGTCTTCAACTTACGCGATTTCGGCAACGCCTATCCATCATCTCTCTTCCCCGGCGCCGTCGTCAGACCGCGCCTGCTCTACCGCTCCGGCGAGATCTCCCATATTACGGAGAATGGGAAAGACCAACTCAAAGCGCTCTCTATCTGCAAAGTGTTCGACCTGCGCGCGGATGTCGAGAAAGTCAAGTACAAGGCGGCCGAGCCGGAGATCGAAGGAGTGGAGTTTGTCCGTGCATCCATTATGGACGAGGCGATGGATCCAATCGGGATAGCGAAGAGGTATGTATTCTACAACCTTCTCCTATCAACTTCGTGCCTCAACACTTCCCCCGCGTTCGCGCTCTCACCCAGACTGAAGCAGTTCTCTGAGGACGAGGCCGATGTGGGTTGATACTTTCCCTAGTCCTTCCCTTGCTCTCGTTTGTGCGGTAACTTATGAGGACTCGCTTATTGCTCAGGCATTCTTCAAGATGAACACGCAGATCCTCATTACTGGCGGTCCCGCACTGGAGAAGATCCTTGTCCATCTACGCGACAACCCCGACAGCCCATGCCTCATTCACTGTACCGGTAAGTCACATCTCAACATTTATGCCCTTTTCTCCCACGCAGTCGTTTATTATCGTTCCATGTTGCTTTTCCTCAGCGGGAAAGGACCGAGCAGGCCTCATGTCGGCCGTCATCCTCATGGTAATTCCCCCTACCTCTCCCAGCAAAAGCGCACTTTGACGCCGGGTTCTCCTCGCTTGCCTCGCACAGCTTGCTGGCGTCGATGATGAAGACATCGTCAAGGACTATACCCTCACGCTCTACGGCCTCCAGCCCGTCATTCCGCTTTTCGTCAAACGTTTTCAGGAGGAAGAGGTTTACCGCGACAATTGGAAGGGCACGCTCAGCATCAGCACCTCGAGGTGAGTCTTTCTTCCCCGCGCCAGCTCCGTCTATACCGCTGCTCGAGCTTATACGGGGGTTCACCAGGCCGGAGGTCATACGTGCGATCCTCGCGTGGATTAGGAAAGAGTACGGAGGAGCTGAGGATTACGTTCTCAAGATGACCTCGCTCTCCGAGGCGGACGTAGCGACGATCCGCAAGAACTTGTTGTCCGCCGCGCCGTGAAAGCCCGTAAGGATGCGGTGCTTGCATACGTTTGCATGATACATTTCCGTGCCCCTCTCCCTACTGGAACATGTCTAGTCCTTGTTCCTTGAGGTCCATGACCACAATGTAAAGACGCGGGCGAATAATCCATCAAATCAATAGTGAAGACAATGTAGTGTAGTGCAGCAGTACTATACAGAAGGTCGAGTCTCGCGAGGAACTTACAAAATCATGCACGCCTACGGGGACTCAGGCCGACGCCGTTGCAGACGCCTCAACATGTTTAAGGACCCATGAGACGCAGTCGTCCATGAACTTCACTCGCATGTCTTCCAGCTCGTTCACGAGCTCGTGATATCCGCCCTGTAGCCGTGGTCAACAGGCAGCTTGGCGAGCTCCAGCGCGGACCTTACCTCTACCGCGAGGTGTTGCTTATCCTCGGCCTCGAGCTTACTAACGAACTCTTGGGAGGCTTTACAAGACGTCAATTCATCTCCTGTTCCATGGATGACGAGTAGCTATGGGGCACGTGTGAGCGTGTGCGAATGCAGATGGGGAAGACGCAAACGCACGGGTAGGTTTTTCGGCCATCGCTTGTAATCATTTCGCAGCAGTTGCTCGCCCTGGTATGCGTTGTGAGCGAGCAGAGGATTCAACAACCAGGCGCAACACTTACCCCATCTATCATGTCGCCCAAGCCCTTTACAGAGCCTTTCTGGGGGCATAGAGGATCCCGAGCATTGGCCTCCGCCAGCGTTTTGTCATGTGTAAGAATCTGCGTGGACGCTTAGTTCTTGCGTGTAGACACGCAGAGACGTTGAGTCAGACTCCCGAGTGGAGGGTACTCACGTAGGGATCGACGGGGGCGGGGATTATGAGAGAAGGCACGACGTAACTTGCAAGTCTCCCGAAGAACCGTACAACTCTTGAGGCGGGGTGCGTCAGAAGCACGAGGGGGCTAGAGGCGATGACGCCTGCTACCAGCGCGACGGAGTCTTTGGCGGGCGGGGAGTCCGTGCGTGTTGGGAACGCTAAACTCAGCCCTCCACCCTGCGTCGCGGAAACCGTACCTGTTCAGCAGCAACTCCTATTGAGACACAGAAGGAACGCACCATAGAATGACCCATCAAGAACACCGGGACGCCCGGAAACCTATCCTTCACATGACGCAGCCACCACTCGATATCTGCGAGCTGATCCTTCCAGCTAGTCTTTCCGTACCGACTCGACGCGCTCACGGGCGCGCTGGCGCGGTCCGCGAGCGCGGTCAGGCCGAAGCCGCGCTGATCGAAGGCAAAGACAGCGACGCCTCGCGCCGCGCAAAGACCGTGCGCCCACGTGTACCGTCCAATATACTCGGCGAATCCGTGTACGAACAGTATCGCCGCGCACGGAGGGCCGACGTTTGTGGGCGGTGTGTAGGTGCGCGTGTAGAAGTTGAGGCCGTCCCAACCGGGGACCCAGGATTCTGCGTAGGTCATGCTGCTATCGGAGCCGGGTACAGGGGCTGAAGATGAGGCGGAGGCGGCGGGCATGGCGACTGTCTCCACAGACTGCAACGAACGATATAGCGAGAGGAGGACGCGGCCACGGCAGGCCACGACGCGCGCGACGACGCGACGTCAAATACAGTCACGTGCTCCACCGTACTATGGGCGCCTGCCGCGCAAAACGTGAAGTTGTCGTGCCAACTCCTCGTCCTCCACCGGCCGCCTCCTTCATATTTGACATGAATGAGCGATTGGCCGCGCCATTTTGTCTTCCAGCAGCCGCGACTTTACGTTCACTGTGCTAAGTTACATGGCTGTCGGACTTGACTCGTGAGTCAGGAGGACTCTTCGCTACCTACCTCAGATGCCACTAGCCTCCTAGTACAGTACCGTGCATACCCACGTACGGATACCCTGCTTCTTTTGAGTGCTGACTTTCAAGACCATAGTACGGACGAAATCCTTCTGCTCCTGGTCAGCGGGGTTGTACACGTCAAGTAACTGACAGGACTGTTGTTGATAGGGGCGGCGGTGAGAACGACCGCAGTAAGAGCACGATGAAGAAAGTGTTGGCCGTCGCATTCAACCGCAATGAGCCCCGAAGCTCCACTTTTGGGTGTCATGTTGACACAGGCATGCAGCGCCTTGCTTACGGGAGGTACGTTGCCGTCAGAATTTACACGTCCGTATCTACTTCTCTTGATGTCGCTTTTAGATCGCAGCAACCGTATATATAGGTACCAGAAGTCGACCCAGCGTTGGTTTCCACTTCTAACATAGAATTGGACGTAGTAGTTATTCCATTCCCTTACATAGCGGCCCCCGCCTGCCACCCATTTAACCGTCACTCCTAGTTCAGGCTCGTAAGGCTTTCTTCGCATCTCTTGATTCACGTTGCTGACGCGCGATCGTGCAAAGGTACCATGTGGCTTCTTAGCACGGCTCGCGCGGAGCTTCACCACTTCCATGATCCCGGTTCTGTGCCCGGGGGATATGCCATCCTGTCCCATACCTGGAACCCTCATGACGGCGAACAAACATTCCAAGAGGTCCAGGATATCACCATGCGGTGCCGGGCGTATGCCAGTAACCCGCGAGATTCTGTCGCCGACAAGCTTAGAAAATGCTGTGCGATCGCCGAGCGCGACGGGTATGCGTGGGTGTGGATCGACTCTTGTTGCATCGACAAGACTAGTAGCGCCGAGCTCTCTGAGGCAATCAATTCTATGTTCACCTGGTACGCCCTCGCCGAGGTCTGCTACGCCTATCTCGACGACGTGTACGATGTCGACAACCCGTCCGGCGTGGATTCAGCTTTTCAACGCGCACGGTGGCACACTCGCGGATGGACGCTCCAGGAACTCCTCGCACCCGCGTTCATCATCTTCCTTTCCAAAGACTGGCTGCAAATCGGGACGAAGCATACACTATCTGGCGTCCTTAGTCAGTGTACGAGGATTCCTGAGGGCTATCTCACGCGCAAAGCCAACTTTCTCGACGCCTCTATCGCGATGAGGATGTCATGGGCGGCGCAACGCCAGACCACTCGCGTCGAGGATGAAGCATACTGCCTCCTCGGTCTATTCTCTATCAACATGCCTACCTTGTATGGCGAAGGAAGACAAGCATTTCAACGATTGCAGCAGGAGATCGCGAGACAAACAACAGACTCAAGCCTCTTCGCATGGGGCGCCATCCACGACAGGTCGGTAAACCAACTGCCTGCAGAACCTCTGTCGGAGATGTGGTCCGGCTTGCGTACGGCGTCGTACTATCAACGCTTTCTCTTCGCTCCCTCCCCAAGCAAATTCTACCTCGGCGACCTTCACTACACCCCGCGCCTTCCCTCCAACGTTGCCCTTCAGCCGTACTTGAAGTGTCAGTATCTACAGAACGTAAGCCACATTACGTTCATCAACTGACGTTGTATGCATTGCTCAACCCCTTGTAATAGGGTCAGGTTCCGCCGAGCGACGCAGAAGGCGCTGGCGGCCCTTTCGGAAGCGTTGAACTCCCTTCCTTCGAATTCACGAGTCTTGGCATGCGGTGCCGTTTTCCGATCGCCAAGGTTGAAGACATCACCATAGCAGTCCTTCTGGTAGAAAAATTGCGCCGTCAGCACGTCGGACTCATCCTTCATCCCGCTGAAGACAGGGAGTTCCAGGATCCAAAACGTCCCATGTACTACACAATGTGGGCATTCAAGGAGCAAAATACGTACAACCTCTGCCGGGTGGCGTTTCTGGGTAACGATTTGCACAATTTACGCTTCAGGGGGAAGCTTCTCCGCCCCACCTGGCGCGACATCTACATCCACACTAGCCCTCAGGCCGAACATCGATCTGACCCCGCTCACGTCGTCCTCCGCCTCCTCCCCGACCGTGTCCCCGCACCATTCCGCGTCCCTCGTTGGCTTGTGCAGGGGATGCTCACGCTGCAGATGCTCCCCCGGTCCGGCGGTAGCCTCGATCGCTCGACTGGCCCTACGGAAGGTATATGGCTCGTCTTCTGCAACCTCGCCACCAGTGAGGAGGTGCGCGTGCACTTTGGGCTGTGTCGCAAGGCGCCCAACTCGAACTTGCACGGCCGCTCACCATGCCACTGGGCGTGGGTGGAGTGCCGGCACCTCAGGACATGGAACGAGCCAGGCCGGCGGCGTACTATGCACGACTGCGCAACAGATCACATCGCGACCTGGCGTAATCGGGAGCGCTCGTTCGGGGACGTCCATCGGACGGTTCTGCTATCGTTCTCTCCCTGCCCCCATGAGCCAGACTGGACGCTCGTGCTACACCTCAGACTTTCAGGAAGTGCGTACGAGAGGATGCAACGCGAGGCAAACTTTTTCTTGTCATCTCGAGCGCCGCAGCCTCCGGACAAGACTCCGCAGATACAAGCCTCCACCTCTACCCTTCCGTCGTCAGAATCGCAGGACATAGCACGCCCTAGGTCATTTGTGCAGAGCTACTCTGCGCCCTCTCTGGAATCCGAGACGCGGTCGCTCTCAAGCATTGTCAGCACTTTGAAGCGAAAAATACGGACGGCGCGTCAAGACTCGGAGTGGAGAGCGCATCAGGCCAAATTCACATCCAGCCCTTGTCAATTCCCCCTACCGCGCACGGCTCTTCTCTCTCCTTCATCGGATGTTATGAGTCGCCGGGATGCCACTCTGTGAGGGATGTCGCCGAGGAGACTTCCAACTACATTTGACCCCACGTCCTGCATCTTTCAAATCCGCCACACATGCCACATCTCCCGGCACTGGTACTGCCTCCAGAGCTCTTCCAAGCCTCTAGCACTACTTAAAATCGACGGCCAGTCCTCGCCAACCTGACACCACTTACTACAGACATTCCTCTACGTGAGTATAAGATACTCGCCTCATCATGATCCGCCTTCCGTCAAGTGCTATGCTCCGGTAACATATTTTGAATGCGGTCTACAGCTATATCGAGTTGCAAAGACATAGGCACCGCACGTTGAACGTTGAACTGTGTTTTATAAGTTATGTTGAATGACTCACCACTCTCTTCGGGTGAGTGAGAATTGACGTTATGGCTATTGTTTTAGAGAGAGAAGGCATCCTTCGATAGCTCAGTTGGAAGAGCGTAAGACTGTAACTGGAAAATCCGTGTTAATCTTAATGTCGCTGGTTCGATCCCGGCTCGAAGGACTCTTTTTTCTTCATTTTCGGACCCCAGAACACCCACAGAGGTTCTTTACAACTAGGATAAACTTGTGGAAGGTTCCTCCAGACGGGAAAGGCGCATTGACGAGCCGTAGCGCCGACGCGTAACGACCATGACACCGGAGGGGCGTCTAACGTCAGCGTTTTGTCAGCGCCAAGTCAGCAGCGCCCGTGCTCCTCGCGCGTATGTCGGCATGAACCTAGCATGAACCATCTTGCATCGCGCGACAAGCATGGAGGAGCCCGCGCTCCACCCGTCTCTGCGTTCGAAGGCTGACGGCAGAGACAACACACTCAGTCAAAATAGGTATGTCGCATGAGCCATCACTCCTTCCTCGTCAAGCAGAATATTAACCAAGTATTTAGGCAGCGGCATTCCTGTCAGATTCGACCGATGTCGGCGAATCCAGCATGTGTACTCATCCTAGAGGGAAGGCAAAAATACCTCGGCGATCCTTCCGGAGAGCATATTCCAAGTACCTTTCAGTCTGTGTGGGCGTGAGTCGATACCTTCGCTCTACGTGGTTGTGTCGCGCGAGCTACTAGCCTGTCATGCCAGCGTGTTTTACCGTGATTCACGAAGAGGTGTAGGCTCATTTAGGGGTCTCGCGCTTTGTCAAGCTCTTCGGGCTGCTCCCCGAGGCTCGAGCTTCATCCGTCAGCAGGGCCCTACGTGAGCGCAGTAGCGACGATGGTGCAGAGCGCGATCACGGAATTCTATACAGTGGATGGCGGGAAGTAACGCCAGATGTCGCCAAGGGAGGCAAACGCGCCCGTAGCGCCATCGCTACGCTGGACCCAGGGTAATCCAGCATACGTTGAAGGAACTCGCGCGGCGCCCGCTTCAAGCGTGCCACTCGACCATGTTGTAACGAGTACCTCCTATCTAGCCGCAGCTCAGATATATAATCCCTTAGTTCTGGTGAGGGTCTGTCCCAACTTCCCGTTGCAGCTTCTTCCTCATAACCACTCAATATGTCTACCACTCTCAACGCCACTGTTGCGATCATCGGCGGAACGGGCCTGCTAGGTGAGTAGACTACCGAATAATACGAGTGAAACACACTCATATATACTCCATAGGCTCCCAGATCTCGAAGGTCTTTCTCACAGAGTACCGCTCTGCCTTCCCCACTGTTCGTATCACGACGCGCGACCCGTCATCAACGAAAGCCACCGAGCTTTCTGCGCTCGGTGCCACTGTAATCTCTTCTGATACTCCGCTCGCCGACGTCTTCCAAGGCGCGGACGTTGTCATTAACACGCTGTCGGGCCAAGTCTCGTTCGAAGAAAGAAAGAAGGTCGTCGCTGCCCTCGCGGCCAGTAACGTGAAGGTCTCCTTCCTTAACGAATTCGGAACGTAAGTTCGTCACTTTTCCTCGTCTCACACTGTGGGATTAGTAGGCTCGGTTGCTCACGGCAGACATCATTCGTAGGGATTACAATCAGATCGACTTTTCGGGCTACGAGCACCCGGAATGGGTGTATAAGAGGGACCTTGCCGTTCTGACCCGCGCGGCGTTCAAGGGGAAGACTATCGCGGTCTACACTGGCGCGTTCCTCGAGATCCTCGCAAGCCCATTTGGTGCGTTATTCTTTACCTTGTATCCCTTTCTGTCGTCTGACGGCCCGCGTAGCGCCAGCTCTCGGATACGACTTCGCGACCAACTCGTACAACATCGTCGGGCCCGCGTCGACAAAGGTAGCGATCACCTCTCTGCCAGACATCGGCCGTGCGGTCGCGCGTGCGTCTATTCTTGCCCTCGACCCCGCCGTCGCCGCGCGTGTTCCGGATGAGATTCGTATCGCGGGCAGCAACCTCAGCACAGACGACATCGCGGACAAGGTCGCTCGCGTCAAGGGCATCCCGAAAGGCACAATAGAGAGCACGAGCGTGGAGGACTTGAAGGCTTCGCTGAAAGCCACACCGCCAGAGGAGAGACCGAAGCGGTTCCTAGACTACTTGAAGTAAGTGCTCCATCAGGCTGTGCACCGCGCAGACGCTGATGCGTGATGTCTCGATTTAAAGGGTGGCCATAGGTGCAGGAGTCATGGACCAGTCTAAGAACGACAACGAACTGCTCAACCCTGCAGAGGGCTCGTGGAAGTGGACACAGCTCGAGGAAATTCTGCGCGCATGACGGCTGCCGCCCCTTGGGGCCTTAGCATAGTTATACGTGCCATTGTACAATGCATCATGATGCGGCAAAGATGGATATTCGGCGAATGTATCTCGTACTACAAATCTGAACCATGACAAAGCAATGAACGTCATCACAGGATAGCAAGGTGTACATCAAGGAGCGTATGATGATGCTGCGCGAGGAGCCATGCCGGCCTGTAGTATTCCTTCAGCCAGGGAAAAGCGTAAAAGCGATACTCGCGAGGAAACATACCTTCTCGTAGATACTTTCCACGCATTCGAGCTTCGATATCGTTGTGTCTGGGCTCGGCCAGTACTGCGGCTCACGTCCACGAATCTTGTCGACGAACGCCTCCAGTTGATACCGATACCTGAACGGGACCAGGGGATAAATCAGTAGACAATCCTAGGGCGGGCGGGCAGGCTCGTCACAATAAAAAGAACGATACATACGTCGTCCACCACGCTTCGCCCTTCCCGTGCGCAGGCTTATAAACCCTCTCAGTGCGCGCCTTTCCCTCACGCGGCCGAACAGAGATGTAGTGTATCACGGTGGGTACGATGTAGTTGAAGAGTTCGATTTCGCCGCCCTCCATCTTTACTATCAAGCTGATCTGCGGCCTGCGCGGGAGGAGGCCGAACGGGCCCCAGCCAGGAAGACGGAAGTCCCAGTATGTCTCACCCGTCGGCGCATCCGAGGACGAGGACGAGCCGAGGACGTAGGTGCAATGCATTGCGCGGTCAATGCGGTCATCCGACGCTAGTTTTGCAGTCGGGGATGCGCGTGTGACTTCTGGAACGATAGCGTCCGTCCCCGTCACGTAACGGATCGCAGCAATAGGGTACACTAAAGGCGGGTCAGTGTGTTTTCCCACAAATGATCGAAAAAGAGCGATACCGCCTAAGTCCATAGTCGCTCCTCCGCCGAGATGATACTGGAACCGGACATCGTCCTTGACGTAAAACAGAGGGGACATAATGCTGGGAATACAGAGCTGAGCTTCCACACTCTTGACTTTCCCTAATTCTCCGCTGTCGACGATATCCTTGACCCGGTGTATGGCGGGATGGAATCTGAGGAAACGGGGAGAACGAGTTAGGCTGCGGTGAGCGCGTCAGCGAATAACCAAGACATACGTGAAATGAACGGCCTCTAAGACAACGAGGCCCTTCTCTTGAGCTAAAGAGAACACTTTGCGTGCTTCGCTGGAGGTATCGGTCATTGGCTTCTCCACGAGAACGTGCTTTCCAGCTTCGAGCGCTCTCATTGACCATTCGAAGTGAAGGCCATTAGGCAGCTATAGGGCCAATGTAAGAGGCAATACACGTAAAAGCACATTATATACGTGCCGGATTGTATATAGCGTCAATCTCAGGATCGTCCAGAAGTTCTGCAGTAGGGGCTCTTCAGAGACTTGATGAGGTTTCACTGACTGACGTGCTACATACCTTGATAGCAGCTAGGACCCGCGTAAACCTTGGAGATGCTATGTTCCTTGGCATAAATGTCGCCCCTCGCCTTGTCGCGGCAGGCAACGGCGGTAACGACTACATCCGGGTGGCTTTTTGCAGGTGTAAGAAGAGCGTTGGGGCCAATGCGCGCTGCGCCGAGAATGCCGAACCGGATAGGCGTTTCCGTCTTGGGCGACATGGGCGGCCACTTGCTCTGCGGACGACACGATAGTATCCATATCATTGTGGCTGAGTCAGGGCCGAGTTTTGAAGAGGATAGACGGACCTGTATGAGCCGTAACATTCTGAGAACTCGCGGTTGTGCTTGAAGTTAGTGATTTGTTCAAAGGCAGGGGCCAGAATCCGGTTATGGAGACTCCACGAGGATCGTCGTTGCACATCCGAGGGGGATTCGAGAGACGCAGGCCTGCGGGTGGACACATCGGCGTCTGGCAGCGACCATGGGAAGTCCGCCATTCGGAGGGGAAGGCCCCGACATTATCAAACTTTGTGAGAAGGTTATTGAATCCGTGCGAGACCCCGGGATGCTGTACGCTGCTTCGCGGAGATAAGGTGACCGAGGCTAAGAGTGTACCTACCTGCGCGGTTCGAGTTAAGTGTCAGGCTGTGGAAGGTACGACTTCCAAGCATTCATCACGCCGCCCGGGCTCACTAGTTGCGACGATCGCGCTTCCACGCGGACCTGCCCTCAAGCACGCTGAGTTGGCGGAGCGCTAGCGCCCAAACGGTTCCGTCGCACCGCCTCTCCTTGTCTCTCGCCGCTTCCCTCTCACATCTTTTCATTTCCGGTCTGCGGCTAGAAGGCAGTCGTCATATCAGCAGCGGACGCTCAAAAAGATCGCCAGTCTATCACACGTGTGTGAGAATATCGCACTCTATTCGGGTTGAGCAAACGAGCCAGCAGTGCACTGCACGGGCCTTTCGTCTTCGCGTTCAATTAGTGGCAGTATTTCCTCCAGCTCGCCCTTAGTGAATAGCCAACGTTTCTACTTTTTCCGTTCAAGATGTCATTGTCACTCGCCGCATGCAAGGGTTTGATGCGTCTACCTTCCTTCCGAGTCCATCATGTACAACATCGGGAGTATTGCGGTGTGCTATTCCCGTGGTACATTCTTTGACGTAGCCCGGGGCTCATCGCACTAGTGAGTGCAGCCTAGTTCAAAAGCGTATTTATTGGACACATAAACGGCACCAGAGCGGACCCCCGCACTTGTTGTGCGCTGTCATAGGCTGCTACCTGCGCTCGCAGACGTGGTCTTCCCCTGCCTCCCCTCTCACACCTCTTGTCGTAGCTTGCGGTCTCTTAAATTGAATGTCCAGGACATGGCCAACTTCGTCACTACTAACCTCGTCTCCGCCTTCCTTCAGTTCACGCTCTTCGGCATCTTCCTTCTTCTCTCCCCAGTTTCCCTCGTTCTCCTCTTTCGCCGCCATCGCACTTTGGTCGGACAACCCAGCTTCCAGGCTGATATAACTACAAATAATCGCATCAAGAAGCGAGTGCATATAATTTTGACGGAAATATGGGGTATTCGGCGCTCGCCCCTCATCATCGCAAACATTCTGCTTACACTGTCAGTCACTGCGGTATGCGAGAACATCTCACTTCTGACGTCTTTCGGACAGCTAACACTTGTCTCCTGCTATACAGCATGCCGTCATCTCTGCCAACCGCAATGTCGTTGCTATCGTCAAGTCAGGAGGAAATATCGAAGCGAGCTCGGCCTTCCTCATTGACCCGCACGAACCCAACCAGATTGCCCGTTTGCTGGTCCTCATCTCTAATGGCATTGTGGGCGAATGCGTTATGGTGAGCATGATGTCGGCTTTATTTCACTGTTCTAAGCGGAGATCACATTGCTTCTGTCAAGACGTACCGCGTGTGGCTTGTATGGAATAAGGATTTCCGCCCAGCTCTCTTTCCGCTACTATGTGTTACTGGTCTAACAGGTAACGCGTTTCACGGTGCTTTCCAACGTTGCGCACTCAAATCGCCTTGTGCGTTCTACAGTATCTGGAATTGGCATGACCTACGTATTCGTCGGACATCCTACTCCTGCAGGAATATTTACCGAACACGTTGGGCAGTGGATCACTAGTGCGAGTGCGATGATAGTTTCGTAAGCCGGATAATGGTTCTTCTCGTGTATTTTTCTTGCTTACGCATTGTTGTAAGGAACACATCCTATTGTACAAGTATATTCTATCCCCTAACCATATAAGTAATGTCACTTACTATCTCGCATTTCAGTCGCTATCGCTTGGCGTATCTGGTCGTCGAATCGTAGCCTGGAGCGTTCGGGTGTTATGGGTGGCGGAAAACGCATAATAGTTCGTGAATGTTCCCTCCCTACGGAAATGGCTGACGGAGGGTGTATCGCGCACCACAGGAGGGACTTGGTATCTTTATCGAAAGCGCTGCGCTGTGGACGTAAGCCCTATTTCGCACTGGCGCGTTCTACTTGCACCTCGCTAATTCCAATCGCATCGCTGTATTGACGACTCCACGACAGGTCATGGGTGATTCTCCATCTCTCCTTGTACCTCTCCAACTCGCCTTGGGAGACGATTGGCGCCAGCAGCCTACCCGTCATGAACGGCATCGCCTTTATGCTCATCACGGTTCGCGTTGGCCTCGGGCTCAGTCACGAGACGCGCGCTGCGCAGATGTGCAGCCTGCGCTGGGCGCACCACGGTACGGACCCCTCGACGCGCTTGGCCTCGATGTTCGCCGCAACGGAAATAGGCGGAGAGGCGATCCACACGGGACAGGGCGATATTGTAGTTGCGATGCAGGCGGCTGTGGAGCCGATCTCCTCGACCACGGAGATGACGGAAAGTACAGATGTGGAGTTGACTGTCGAAAATAAGCAGGGGGAAGGTGTGAGGGAGGCCACGCTTTCCACTTTTACATTCAAGGGAGATTATCGAGAAGATAGTTTTGCTGCTTGAGGGCTGGGAAGAAGATATACATTCTACGTTATTGTCATCGTTAGGCTTTGATAGTATGATGTGCAGCTTGAGATAGTACTTATAGAGAGACGCCCCGAGTGAGTAAGTAATAGAGTTGTTCAACATCTTCCGGTGTCAGGCCTCGGGCTGGACTTCCTAACACCGCGTCAAGGGATTACCTAGTGAGCCTGTGTCATCATTACTGAGTGACACTGAGTACCAGTGAGTCGCTACTTTCTCAAGTCACGTGCACACATACAATTCTGTCCGAGAAAGCCGATTAGCGTCGGGCTCTGCGATCAGCGGAGAGTCAAAGCTCACCACTTCTTCTTGACCACCACCTGCGCCCCCATTCAATGAAGTTCACTCGCTCCAACACTCCTTGAAGGTTACGATTCCCACATGTGTTGATCAGTGGGAGTCGATCATCATCACGACACGTAAAACGCCGGCGCACCGAAGGTTACTTCTCCAAATTGAATTCTCCTTCACGTAGGGCCCTTTGGACGACCTGACAGGCAAAGGAACTCCACATGGTGATCCCGGACCCGAAAGTACGGGCTAAGTGGCTGTACTGCCAGTGGCTTGTTCTGATAAGTATGCCTTTCCGATAAGACCAGCTTCGGCCGGAGCGCTCGCTTCAAGGCAGTGGAGAAGCTGTTATGAAGAAGTCGTCTGGGATTGGGTTTGACAGCAGGTATGCAAACCCGCAGCGCCATCATGGCACCACTCACGACGAGACCCCTCGTAGGCCCCTCACCCCACCTCCAGCCTTATTTGCGCTCAGCGGCTCATCTCATCCAGCCTAGCGCGGATTCGATTCGACAGGTAAACAATGGTCGACTTTGTGACCACTAATCTTGTGGCTAGCTTCCTCCAATTCACCCTCTTTGGCATCTTCCTGCTTCTCTCCTCCGCCTCGCTTGCTCTCCTCAGTCGCCGCCATCGTGCCACCTTCGGCGCCACGGCCGCTACTGAAGTTGATGTACACCTGCCAAGAAGGACTGGCACGCGAAATTTACGGGAGATCGGAGCGCGCATATGGGGCATCCGACACTCTCCCCTTATCATTGCTAACGTCTTTCTCGCGTTGACCGTCGTCGCGGTAAGTTGAGGTGCTCTCTTTTTAAATCGTGGGCATAAGACTGATCTTTACTTTTGTCATGTTGAGCATACTATTATCTGTGCTAATCGTATTGTTGTTGGGATCGTCGGGTCTGGAGGAAGCATCGAGAACGCGGCAATCTTTTTAGCAAACCCCCACGAAGCCCACCAGATCGCGGCTGAACTCCTCGTTGCCATCAATGGCATAATAGGCGACTGCGTGATTGTGAGTACAGAACTCTGTTCGCTGATAGCTCGTCTGACTCACGGAGGCTCGTATCAGGTCTATCGCATGTGGCTCGTATGGAACAAGAAAGTTTACGTGACTATTCTTCCACTGATTTGCATCGCCGGCATTACAGGTATGCTTTCTCAGATCGGCACGAGACATCGCACTCAGAGGAGTCCTTTATATAGTATCTTCGGGCGGTTTAGCGCATGCCTATATCGTGTCGTCCACCACAGAGGGCCTCTTTACTAAAGAGGGGAGACTGTGGCTTACTATCATCGGTGTCATGGAGCCTGTGTACGTCGAAAGTCACTCATATCCGCGATCTGCTTGCATTGTTTCACTCATAACTCTGTCTTATAGTAATAATATATATTGCACAGGTTTTTATCTTCTCTTACCCCATATCCTATTCGCCGTTCACTTGTATGATACAGGTGCTATTGGGTGGCGCATCTGGTCATCCAATAGACGTTTAACGAGTACAGGAGTTATGACAGGAGGAGGGCGCGTCATGGTGTGTGCCGTAATTCGCGATCACACCGCCCTAGACACCTCATTCAGTACGTGTCCTACGTTGTAGGAGGGGCTTGTTATCCTCGTTGAGAGCGCAGCATTATGGAGGTGAGCCCCAGCTCCCACCCCGTTTTAGCTGTCTCGTTTACTGACGCCAGTACCCATGCCGCTTTTCCTACGGCAGTTGCTGGGTCATCCTCTATATCTTACTTTCCCTGGCTCGCTCTCCTTGGGAGAAGCTCGGCTCGAGTTGCCTCCCAGCAGTGAACGGCATAGCTTTCATGCTTATCACGGTCCGCGTCGGTCTCGGGATGGGCCATGAGACCCGGGCTACGCAGGTGTCCACTCTCCGCTGGGCGAGCAACGCCGGTAACAGGGACCGTTCGATTCGGTTCACCTCTGCCTTCGATGCCGCGACTTGCACGAGGGACATGTTCCCCACAGCCACGACAAGGAGCACGGCGACGAGGGCGGAGGAAGATGGATTCGTCTCGATGGACGAGATAGGGATTCCACTACCCGTATCCTCAAAGACCACGGACATGGAGCGCGTGAGTACTGTGTCGCAGAAGACGTACGTTAAAGAGGTGACAGAGGTCGCCATCCCGGCGATCGCGCACCGGTGAGGATAGAAGGATGTACGATGAATGATAATACGTAGCCCTTGGGGCTGGGAGTAGATACGTGGACCCGCCGGTTCTCCTTTGACGATATGCTACGTACCCAAAGTCGACGCTACAGGATCGCTATTCCTACCGTAACGTGTACATTACCGCTACCTGTACTTCTTGAGTTTGTGTACCACGAAACCTGATATCCTTTGTGCACTTCTGGTTATGCCTAGCTGCTGTGGTTTTTGGGCCCCGAACAATATCACTACCTACGCCTGAATGACGCGTCCGATAGCAAAAACTCGTTCACACGCTTCAACGTCGCGCGCGACGGGTTCGCCTGAGGCCGGCTCGAGATGATCCACTGCAGCCGCATCCTGATCGTATCCTTGGTCGCCGAGCTCCCTGTCGTTCTTCCTTCCCGCCCATCTCCTTCCTTTCCAGCAAGCGGCGCGACCATCTCCCCAGTGTCGTTGAAGAACAGCTGCAGTGCAGCAAGCGCAATCCCGACGCTAGCATCACGGCCCGAGTCGCAGCAGATGCAGACGGCGTCCCCGCGCGCAAGTCGCGCGCAGATGAATGCGGTGCATACGGGGAGGATGGTCTGGAGGAGCGCGAGTTGGCCCTTCTTGCCTTCTGCGAGACGGACGCGGAGGACGTGCGGTTCTGCGGGCTCGGCCTGCGTCGAACTGTCGTCGTTGATGGCAGAGGAGACGGGGGACGGGTTTGAGGGGTGCCCGGGCGCGTCCGCGGAGATGACGACGAAGGATACAGGACGATCGACTGAGGGCAAAGAAGGTGGTGGGAGGGAGGGCATGTCGGAGACTACACCGATGAGGAGACGGCCGTAGACTGCGGCGACGGGCGTGGGGAAAGCATTCCATTCGTCGCGAGAGGGTTGGATTTTCGACTGCGCGACGAGTTCCGAGACTAGGTCGGGTAGGTCGCTTCGGGTGCATCTAAGTAACTTCTCTTTATGTGCCCAGAAGAGCTGGGGTGTGAGACCCTATGCAGGCGCGATAAATGACGGGTGCGCGTGCGGTAAAAAGAAGACACTCACCATTCCCCACAGTTCATGGTCGTCACCCGAGCCTTGAACGTACGAAAACCCGTTGAAACGTCGTTCCACGCCTTCTTGCACTTGCTTGGAGGCGGAAACGCATATGATGGGGATGTATCGCACATCATCTCCGGTTGGCAGTCGAGGAAACACGGATGCCGAAGGCGTGATCCATAGCGGACGAAGGGGATGATTGATTGTAGGGAGGACATAGGTCGAGTTCTGTTAGGGGGGAGACTAAGGGATGTGTTACATTTCAAGAGGAGCCCGCCAAGTACTCACCACAAGATCCTCTGCCCAACCATCCAGTCTCGCCTTGATTTGGCTCCGCTCTTGTTCACTGACCGTTCCCGGTGGACAGTACAGCCCCATATCCCACTCATACTCCTCGCTCGCTCGGTTCCGATGCAGCCTGGCGACCGCACGATTGATCACGGCGCACCAGATGGGCAGAGTCTTAGATAGCGCATCGGGAATCCGTTTGCCTGCGCGAGTGGAATCGACCAGGATGAATCCGCGCCTCCCGGGAGAAGACGGAGCATCGTGGACGAGAGAGAGAAGGTGGAGGTTAGGGCGGCGGAGGTTGAAGCCCCAGTTACCAAAGTGACCATCCGTGGACTTGAAGTATGCTTGTTCTGACGCAGACTTCGCGCGTAAAGTGGAAATACCGGTAACTGTTGAAGGACAGATAGCATATAGCGATGTAGGATGCACTCACAATGGCAGGGTCGACATACCACGCGCCGCAACGCAGGTTAGCTGGAGAAGAGACATGGTGTTGGCTCATAAGCATTCGCGCTAGAAACATAGAGTACATACGGAGTATCGGAAGGTCTGGATACGCCTCGCGTACGCGCTGGACAAAACCGATGTCTTCTTGTACGGAGTGCAATCGATTGAAAATGTCGAGCGACTCCTTACGCACGTAGGCGAGGGCTTCCGCGTTCGCTTGACGAATGTCGAAGCCTAAGTCCATGCCAATTTGAAAGTTACGCTCGCATAAGACGCATCATGATAGGTGATCGGAGGAGGATGAAGATGCATGAGGGGTTGGTTTGAGTTGGGATGAATCGCAGAAAAGTCGGCACGCACCAGGACTGCAACGGGCGCTCCCTCGTTCCGGCACCCTTGGAACGGCCCGAGGTCGGGCCGGTGAGGCGTTCGGTCGCTTTCGGCCGTTGGCTCAGACAGTCAGACTGGCGCGCACTTGCTGGCTCAATTCTCCACACCCTTCGCCTCCACCCTCAGCTCAGTGGCAACAACGGCTTGACCTCTCATTCTCCCTGAAACATTCACTAAATCAAGCTCATGCACACTCGGGCCAGGGCTCGAAAATTGCTGGACCTGCCCCGTGGGGCGATAGAAGCAGCGAAGAAGCTTCCCGTTGAGCTTCTCGACATCATCATCAGCTTTATTCACGATGAAGACACCGAGACGCTTATAGCGTGCACACTCGTCTCACGAACATGGAAAGCGATATGCCGTCCCTACCTGTTCTCCCACTCCCATGTCCAGAGGGCCACCGATTTCGAGGATCTTGAGGGCAAACTGCTTGCTCATCCGGAGATTGCGGGCATGGTCCGTTCACTCACGCTCGCAGGCGTCCCCAAAATATTTCCCCAATTGAAGCTCTCCACTGTGATCCTACGCATCCTCCCCCATCTCCCGCGGCTTCGTACTTTGACCATTACACGAGTTCTTATCGACAATACGACAAAGATTCCTCAGTCTGATGGACAGCCCTTTGCCCCATTGCAGCGGCTCGTTGTCGACAATTGCCGCGAAGCTCCTCATGGCTGGAGGCCATTCGTCTCACCACCCGTTAGCTCCTGCGCGCTCTTCTCCTTATTATCCCTATCTCCTGCAAGTACTGTCAGATTCAGAAACGCAAATCTCTGTGCAACATCTACATGGCCATGCGAGCACCGTCAAAAAGTTATTCCTTCCACGCCAGTGGCCATCCACGACTTTCATATAGCATGGGTTAGAACGCACCGCAAATCAGCTGGAGAGGCCCAGCTGCGCATGTTTTATAATGCTCTTAGAGCAACTGTGAATCTCACCGCCCTTCGATCCCTCACGATGTCATCCCCGCGGTCGGTCCCCTCGAGCTGTCTCTCCACTCTAGGCAAGATTGTGCGCGGCGCGGCACGAAACCTCATTCACCTCGACCTTGGGCTGATCCTTAGAGATAAGGGGAATCTAAGAGACTACGATCCTGGTACGTACGCCATTCTTTGTCACGCCTGCCATACATTGACGTGACGTCTCTCTTGATATTGCAGAGCGCTGGCGCGCGCTCGAGCTGTCCTCATGCACTGCACTTGAGTCCTTCGCACTCGAGCTCGACATGTCCTCGATCTGGGGGGCCCGATATGAGCCGGCCCCAACGCTCTCTACACCATGCGTCGCCCTCGTTCAAAACCTCCCCGCCACGATCCGCGAGCTCACTGTCCGCCTCTCCGAGGTCAGAGCACTCTCGAGTTTACGTGACGTGTCATGGCTAGGCCTTCGCTTTCTCGACGAAACCCTCGCAGATCGTACGACGTTTCCGCGTCTGCGGAAGGTGGTCATCGTGTTGAATGGAGCGACCGCAAACGGAGTGTACGCGTTTGAGTACCACGTGACGCTGGGCAAAATTATGGAGAAGTTAAACGGCGAGGGGTGTTTGGAGGTCGTATGTGAGGAGTAGAGGTACTCCAGTGACATCCCTGTCAGCACGTGCGTACTATGCTGACGTTCTTGTTACTATAGATACTTCACGTTACGAATATAGGACTATACATCATCTCTTCTTCGTCCATTTTTCAGCGAACCCTGCGAGCTTCCGCTTGTCCCGCGAGCTCAACTCCGTTTCCTGTGTGGCGTCGCGACGTCAGTACGACGATCTTTCCTGCAAGAATTCGCGGAGCAACGCCACTCACCTTCTGCAACCGCGCAGACGACGCAGTCAAGTCTTCTGCTTTCGCGCGAGCCTCCTCCATCAACGCGACATTTGACGGTCCAGGGGCGAACGGCGGAGACGTATTCATCGGGGAGTTCGCATATGTAGCCGCAACTAGGGGTGCTGTGCTCGAGGATCTGTAGCACATGTTAGTTACTGATGAAATGCCGTGGACTACGCCTGAAGCAGTGATGAGGTATTCACAGATCCTGTATGCGCGTGCGGAGGCCAGACGTCCACTTCTCCTCTTCTGCGAGCCAAGCGGCTATTCTCTCCTTGAGCGCCGCGAGCTCGGCGTCGACGTCTGCACGATTCAAGAGCACCACGGGGCGGTCTCTCCGTTTCTCGCTAGACCCTAAGCATAGAAGCGTTAGTATGAGAAAGATGACACGGGACTATGAAGCGCGGGACACGTCGTACCGAGCAAGTTCTTCAGCAAATCGATCACCTCCGCTTCTAGGATACTCTCCGGATCCTCGTCATCCGTCGGCACTAGGGCGCGCTGGGAACGCTTGGTGCTCTCCACCGCATCGTTGACGTCCTCGAGCTCCTCTATGAGCGCGCTGACGGCCACCTCGGCCTCCGCGGCCGCGGCGTTTCGTGCTTGCAGGTCGTCGTACGTCCTCTGCAGGCGCGGCACCAGCTCGCCGCGCATATAGTCGATCATCTAGCTCCCAAAAGCTCAGCGTCACGCTACGGTATCCGGAACGTAGGTACCAGCACACGTACCGCGTCGAGACCCTTCTCCTGCGCTTTAAGAAGCGCGAGCCTGTCCATCCTTCCAGCGCGTTCAAGCTCGGCTTTGACGTCGACGTCCAACTTGGATTTGCCTTCCGCCGTCGTCCCGCTTGTTTGGTACTCACGCAGTAATGTATCAACGTCCGCCCCATCCTGTATCCGGCGTGCCATTCTCTCGAGCTCCTCGACATACGCAGCTTGGATCAAACGATCCGGGTCAGCAGACGACTCGTTCAGTTCCGCCTGCAGCAAGCTGGCTTCCCGTTCTAAGTCGCCCGCGGCGGGGAGGGAGGCGTACGCGTCGTCGAGGGCTTCGTAGAGGTGTCGCGTCGTGGTGCCTACGGCGGCGCGCGCGTTTGAGAGGGAGGCGAGGTAGGACCTTGTGTCTTCCAGCGTAGACTCTGGAGTTTTTCGCGTCAGTAGTATCTTGGCAATGAAGATGACGGAAATGGAAATGCTCACCGTCGGGTGCGACTTCCGCCAACGTACGGAGAGCGAGAGAAACGTGCCCGGAAATCGCAGAGTCCGTCTATAAGATCAGAACGGGAGTGAGATCAGCTCTCAGACCTCGGATAGTCTGACAGTCGAAACTCGTACCTCGCTTGACAGATCGGAGAGGCGTTGCTGTTGCTCCTGGATAGTCTCATCGGCAGCTTGTATCTGCTTCTTCAGATTCTGAACCGACTGCTTCAACCCTTTCGCTGCAGTTCTGGAAATCCGATCTTTCAGTCATGCCAAGCCATAGAAATGAGAGCGAAACCTACTTGGACGCGCCCAATCGATGCTTCAATCGCGCGGCCTGGCGCTCGAGCAGCTCCGCTTCGTCGTCCAATGCCTGAGCCCGCGCACTGCATAGATAGTAGACAATGTGAGTAGAGCCGCAAATAAATGTGCACGAGGAGGACATACCGCAGTTGAGACGGGAGCTCGTAAGCTTTGGGAGGAACGGCCAACGCTCCATGATCTACCTGCGCCGAATCCTGCGCCTCCTTCTGGGAGGCTACTTGGTCTAGGCTATGGGAGTGGCGTTATCAGATAACTGTGTTAGAAAGTCTGCTGATCCACGACTCACATCTGCAGTTCGTCCTGGTAAAGCGCGACCGGCGAGAGAGACGCGCTCAAGTTCAGCGCCGAGCCACCCTCGGGCTGCTGTCCACTGCCGACGATCTGCCCATGATCGATTTGACCTTCGGTATCCGCTTGACTCGCAATCCACTCCAGAAGTTGCTTTCCGGCAGGGATGTCAACTGCCCATTCGAGTTCTTCCGGGGAGCACTCGGGTCCACCAAGATGGGCGAGGATTTCAAGGACGGTGGAGATGGTGGTTTGTCCAGGGTGTGGCATTTCAAAGGTGACGCGCTCAGGGGTAGGTCATAGCTGATGACATCCATAAGACATTTGGTTACGAGAGATGAAGCGACCATCCTTACACGTCGAAGTCTTCCTGGCTGTATGCGTTCGTGGAAGCAAATCCAAGTTCAAGAAGGGGTAAATAAGCGCCCACGGGCTCACCGCGTCCAGTGGTTGGCATTACGTCATACAGCGCGCGTTGACCTCAACCAACTTCAAGTTCTGCCGCGTCTCAATGCGTCCGTATCATACAGCGTGGGCCAAATTATCGCTAAACGCTACAATTCCGGGGTTCTCCACCGGCAATGTTCTGCTTCCCTGCCTACACACTACTGAGCAAGGCTAAGCAGCCTGCGCTCTTCGCATTCCTGCGATACCGCGATGTGCTTCACGAGCAAGCTGCTCCGCGCCAACTTGTCCAAGTCGAGCTTTCCGTCCTCGTCCTTGTCCATATCCGGCTGCCAGCGCCCATACGGCGCCCACAATACCCTCCCCAGGCTCGCCTTCATGTCCGGGGCCAGACTCGTGGCCGCTCCGTTCGCGGAGAGCCCGGACTCGTCGGGCTCACCCAGCTCGGCCTTCTCCGGGCTCGCGAACCACTCAGCGTTCAGCCCCCAGTTCTTGAAGAACTTCCGCTGGAGGTGCGTCCATGCCTGCTCCTGGAGGAGGAGTTCGTATACCGCGCGCCACGCGCTGTCAAGCGCGCCCTCGACCCACGCATGTCGTGTGCTGAGCGCCTCGCCCGCAAAGTGCAGGCGGCCGCCAGCGGCGGGTGTCGTGAGCGCGGTGTATGTGCTGTTGAACTTTCCCGGACCGAAAAACGCGAAGGCGCCTACAGGTCAGGAAACGGAATGGTCAGCGAACGAATGTGGCTGCTCTAAGGGAAGAAGCGCGCACCCATGGTGTACGGATTATGCGACCAGCTCCACGCGTGCGTGCCAACGAGCTCGTCACGGAGGAACTTCACGTCGAGATCGTGGATGCGCGCGAGTTCGCGGAGCACGAGATCCACGAGCACCTTCTTGTGGCGCTCGTCTGAGGCGAGCGCGCCCAGCCGGTCCGCGTCGTCCGTCCAGCAGTAGCTCGCGATGAGCGTCGTCGTCTTGCCCTGCTCGACGTCCCCGAAGGACGGGTACACGACCGTGCGGAGAGGCGAATCCGAGTACGTCTGCCCGCCGACGATACCGAGGCGTACCCCAGCGCGGTTCGTGGCGGTCGTCCACCACGCGCTCTGGAATTGCATGCCGATCTTGATTGAGGGACCGTAGGTGAGCTGGCGGAGAGCGTTGGACTGCATCGGAGTGAGACCAGCCTCGGTAAGGTCGACGGTACGAAGGACAGGGAGGGGGATACTCGAGATGACGTGCGAGAAGTGCGAAACCTTTCCGCTGTCGGTGGTGATGTCTATGCCATCAACGTGGCGTCTACGCTTGACCGCCTTGATGCTGGTGACCGGGGCGTTGAAGGTTATGGCGTGTGACGCTTTCTCCAAGACGTATTGGTACATGGTCCCTACAATCTGGTGCGCGCCGCCACTGTCAAGGAGGATGAGCATTGCGTAGAGCGTCTCTTCGGAGCAAGGACGTACCGGATGCACCACCACTTTACATCGGGATCGGTGGGCGGCTTCCAACCGAAAGCCAACGAGTCGAGGACGATTTCCGAAAGGGCTCGATCGTACGCACCTGTAGAATTGTCGAATGTCTCCACCCAATTGACAACGTCGATGGAAAGAGGCCCCTCGGGCAGACCAAGGCTAGGGCTAGGGGAATACTTGAAGTGCATATATGCGCGCGCAGAGTAGCGGTCGAAGCCCCTCAGGTAATCCCAACCTGTTTTCGTATCGTTTTTCAAGTCGTCGTAGAGGGCGCTCGCGAAGGGGTTGATGACATCGTCGATGATGCGCTGGTATCCCGCAGAGATGTAGGGAGTCGGATCGACGTCGCTGATGACTGTTTCCGGGCGGAACGAGTGTAGCGTCGCGAGGGATTGCGGGACTGACACCCCGTTGTAGGACATGAGGGCGTTAGGGTGAGAGAAAAAGTACGGCGTTAGCTTCTCGCGGAGCTGGAGGGAACCCCGATTAAGAGGCTCGTAGTCGAAAAGGTGGAAGATACGTTTCATGGAAATGGACTGGGGGAAGCGCATGGCCCCGACGTCGTAGTAGTTGTAGGGTTGGCCGATCTCGTTGGGGAACGTGTGGGTGTAGAGGCGACCGCCGATGCGCTCGCTAGCCTCGATGATTTTGAATGGAATGCCAAGATCGAGCAAGATGAGGGCGGTGTAGAGACCGGTAGCACCTAGCAAACAAGGTCAGCGAGCAGCGCACGACGCGCACGAGTAACGGACGTACCGGCACCGAGAATGCCCACAGGACCAGGCTTGGAAGAGGGCTCTTGTGGAACGCGTGGGGGAAGGAGCTGATCCCAGGGTCGCGGTGGATGGCTAGGGTCCTGTGAGATGAGAGACACGGAGTCATTGATGGAACGAGCGATGATCTGCCGGCCATGGTGGGCGAAGACGTCGTGGGGGAATGGAGCTGAAACGCTCAGAGAGGAAAGGGCGTGCATGGAACGTTGCGGAGGCAAAGTCATGATAAAGAAGTGGGCTGGGCTTGGGAACCATTCTCGGACAATGTGTCGTGATTATATAGGCCGAGGCCTTAAAGGGATTCTGTAGAGTCTCATTAACGTTCACCGGCCTTTGGGCGTCGCTGCTCCGAAAAGGCCAAACACCGAGCGTAGAGAACGACAGGCTTCGAGTTAAGCCCTCTCTCAGTCGTTGAAGGTGTGACGACATGTCAAACGAGGATGCCTACAGCCGACCACGAGAACTGAAGTAGCTGCAAAAATGGTAAGTCTATGCCCGTTTTCAGAATCATCACTATTGTTCGCTCACTTGCATCACCGGTCTTCGTCCTCTTCACGCTCATCAATTATCCCAACGCCGGAAACCCCAACTCGGTCTGCCTGCGCGCAAAGCCGCTTTCGTTGGCGGCGTCTGGGACCGTTGCAATTGCTCCCGGTTATGCATCTACTACAAGGTCGTCGCTGAGCAACCCGGGGTGGCAGGATCACAAAAGCCTATCCCGTTACCTCTCATATAAACACGATGCACCCTTCGGACAGGATTGCCGCAAGCAACTAGGAACGATCGGGTGGGGAGCGTGATGCGTTTGAATAATGCCGATCCGAACGAATCCGTTGCGTGATGATGAGAACACGTTAGAAACTATGTCTTCAGGCGCTGCAGACTATAAGCGAAGGAATAACACATAGCAAAGGAAATAAGCACCAAAAAAGAGACGCAATGTGCACCAGTTGCTCCTGGCATCCATCGCTCACGTTTGGGCAAGAGTTCTTGCTTCGTAAACCTCTTGTAACAGGACGGGAAATTGTGTAGAGCGTTTCCCTACGATTGCTCGTAGTCGGTATGAGAAACCGACTAGGCATGTGCGGATGGAGACCCACCAGTACTTATAACTGCAACAGCGTCACACATCCGCTCATTCCTAACGACTTTTCCAGCAAGGACAAGAGCGTTGCGCGGGAGGCTTAGCCGAACGCATCGTTTCAGCGAGCACCACCGAGCGGTGCAGCCGCGTCGAGACCTCGTCGAAGCACGACCGTCTGCAGCATCTTGATACAGCAAGGCTGGCCCGTGCGTAACAGACTAGAATAATAAAACAGCGTTTCGTCACAACAAAGTCCTCTTCCCCAACGGGCTAACTCACCTCTTACAGCTGACTTCCTCATCGAAACCCGTTCCATCTTCCGCCGCGGTCTCACCATGTTTCGTCAAGCAGCATCATTGGCCATGCCCGTCTTCCCCATAAGCATCCCATGACACCTCTCCCGTCTCTAAGTCTCCCAGATTCGTCCACAAAGCAAGGGGCGCAAACCTATGGGCCTTAGATGGTCGGGATAATGCGGGGGATCGCCGCCCGAGGACAGGGACGCCGCAGGTTGAGGTCTTCATTTTGATGCTTAGGCGACAAGATAACAGGCGTATCAGAGTACAATGAGAGTCAAACGCGGACTATGAGCACATATCCGGTCGACGCAGATGGGTGGCAACTTCAGGCAGCATGTTGTGATATCGTTGAGCCGCGAGCGCGGAGATGGAGGTGCGAAGCCAAGGGCCAAGGCGTGTAAAAGACGCCCATTATGTCATCGAAGCTGGAAATGACGCTCACGTCATCACCATTTGAAGTGATCAAGTCCGCCACTCGTTCCGAGCGAGGTTCAAGTAGTACGTGCACTGCTTCCAACATAAGTAACCTAGGTTAGGCTCTATCTAGAAGATGACGCAGCTCTCGCTCTCTCCCGAGGACGCGGGCGTGAGTGGGGGGCGTGGACAAAGAGACAATCTCGGATGCAATTTCACGGTCTAGTACAAGCACGATATATAATATACAGTATGCTCAATGACTCGAGTGACTATCTGGCAGAACTCAGCAAGCTATCAGCGTGCGTAAACAAGGACCCAGAACAACGCAAGAGTTTAACCTCCAATACGTTTGAGGATCCATGATGTACAGTCCTCCATGAACTTCACTCGCATATCTTCCACTTCGTTCGTCAGCTCATGGTATCCATCCTGTAACCTTGTTCAACAAGCAATAGAAGGAGTTCAACAGGATATAATTACCTCCGCTGCAATGTACTGCTTATCTTGCCCATCAATCTTGTCTACAAACGCTTGCGAGGCCTTGCACGATGTCACTTGATCGCCGGTTCCGTGGACGACAAGAAGCTGAGATGGACGAATGAGCGCATGTATACGTGGCTGGAAAAACCGAAGAAATACAGGGAGATTTTTTGGCCATTGCTTGAAATCATTCCAGAGCAGCTGTTCTCCCTAAGGCATAAATTGTGAGCAATCAAATCCTCAACATTCAACCCGCCGAGTATGATACACACCCCATCCAGCATATCAGTAGCACCCTTCAGGGAGCCTTTCTTAGGGCACAGAGGGTCGCGCGCATTGGCCTCAACTATAGCCTTGTCGTGTGAGAGGGCCTGCGTGGAGATTCAGAATAGTACTTCGTGAGAACACAAGTGTGCCGTCCTGGACTCTGTTACTTACGTCAGGATCAACTGGTGCGGAGACTAAGAACGACGGGACGACATAGCTCGCGATCCTCCAAATGATACGTATGACTCTTGGGATAGGGTGTGTTAGAAGCAGGAGCGGGCTCGCAGAAATAACACCCGAAAGGAGTGAGACAGACTCCTTGGCAGGCGGGGCGTTGGAGCGTGTCGCGAAAGCGAGACTGAGTCCTCCGCCCTATGCATGCGTGCAATGTAGCCCACGAGGTTCTTCAGCAACAATATTCGCTTCTACAAATGCGAACGTACCATGGAGTGGCCCATTAAAAAAGTTGGAACACCCGGAAACTGATCTTTCACATGGCGCAGCCACCACTCGATATCCGAGAGTTGCTCTTTCCAGCTCGTCTTTCCGTACTGGCTTGTGGCGCTCACGGGCGCGACAGCACGGTCCGCGAGTGCTGTAAGGCCAAATCCGCGCTGGTCAAAAGAGAACACCGCAATGCCTCGCTCAGCAAAAAATCCATGCGCCCAGGTGTATCGCCCAATGTACTCGGCGAATCCGTGCACGAAGAGCACCGCCGCACGAGGAGGGCCCACGTCTGCGGAGGGCGTGTAAGTGCGCGTATAGAAGTTGAGACCGTCCCAGCCAGGAAGCCAGGCCTCAACGTAGGGCTTTCTCGGGTCGTCGTTGGGCACGGAGGCGGATGTGGGGATGGGATGAGTGTTGGACATGGCCGCGGTAACTTCGAAGTCGCAAGTCGCGGATGGTTTCAGCCTCATAGACCCTCTAGCATTCGAGCGTCTGCCCCGTGCGTACCCCAGAACTGAAGCAGCAAGCTGACGTCATGCCGCTCGCGGCAGCTGCAATTAGGTCATGGTCACGCTGTGCTGTCGGCTATTCGTTAGGTTCCCGGAGAGCGCCATTACAGAGCGTTACAGCTGACTCCGAACTTAACTCTTGCCACAATTGCCGTTCACACATCCTTCGGAATCCCGCCGTTTCACCGTATGTCAGAGGCATCGTTCCCTTGCGCCTGCTGACATAGATTTACTCCACAGTGTATTCATAGCTCAGACTTCTTGCATCAAACTTGAAGATTTCTCCTGTGCCACACACTGAGTTGGAGCCATTCTCGGGCTTTCTTCGTCTTCGTTGACGTCTATTGACCAATGCAGAGCTAGACCTCCACTAGTATCAAAACTGAATCACACTCGTGGCCACATCCGACAAGGGATGTCCCGGGATTGTTCGAGCCACATGAAGAAGACGTTCGTGGCATCGCGCTCGTGATGTCCACCCCTAGGCTTCAGACACTCGTGCCTTTTGAGTTCGAACCCCAAGATCTCTCAGTCACTGCACCCACATAACGCCTCGAGGCAGTGCGCAATACGCCCCGAGGGTCGTGTTGCTACCACTCGCTCCACCGACGGGAAGCGTGGCTCTCTATCCAAGGGCTTCAAGCACATGTTGTACAACACAACTTCCGCAACCTACTCCCTCCTCTGTCGACCATATGAGAGGTGGCTCCTGCGTCATGCTATCGAGACATATGTAAGACTGCGTCTCGGAAGCACCTCTTGGAGTACCCCACCCGCGTTTCCGATCGCTTACTGAGTTCACCTCATCTATCCGACTCTAGTCTTCCCAGCCGGACAAGGTATACGGCACTGGCCCTTCGACGGGTACCGTAGACATTAAGATCCAAGTTCCGCCATGGTCGACCTCATCACCACAAACCTCATCTCCGGATTCCTCGAATTCGTCCTCTTCGGCATATTCCTCATCCTCTGCCCCGTCGCGCTGACGCTCCTCGTCCGTCGTCACCGCGCCGCGGCCGGGCAGCGCGTCGGTGCACCGGGCCTTGATAGCCAGACCACCGCCGTGAGCAGCTCCCGCGTGGCTGTGGGCCTTCGTCGGGCTCTTGCACTCGTACAGTCTTGGAGCGCTACCGTGTGGGCACTGCGACGGTCTCCCCTGATTATTGCCAACGTGCTATTCCTCTTCTTTAACACCGTTGTGAGTATCAGAGCGAATAGGTGTAAACCATTACGTCTAATTGTTACGGTTCGCACTCGTCGTAATCTGAACAGCACTTTATCTTCTCGGCTCGACGTTTAATAGTGGCAACCGTCCAGATCGGAGGGGGTGCCCCCACTGTGGCGTTCTTGTTAGACCTCAGAGAACGCACGCAGGTTGCGCGTCTGATTCTCTTGGTGGTCAATGCGTTTATTGGCGATCTAGTAATTGTGCGAGTTCTTCCGTATGCCTTGGCTTAACACTCTGCTAATGGTGTTCTTTTGCTATAGACCTACCGTGCATGGATCGTCTGGAATGAGAACTGGAAGATGGCCGCGTTTCCGTTATTCGCTGTCTTAGGTCTTTTAGGTACGTTTCGGTTGTTAAAGGTTACCAGGAAGTCTAGCTTATTTCAGTAACTCTAGTGGCTGGGTCTGGAATGATCCACCAGTTCACCATCTCGCACTCAAGCACTGGGGTGTTCACGGCTACGATTAGCCCATGGATCACGAGCATGGCTACGATGTCTCTTTGGTGCGCCTCCCTCTCGTCTATAGCCTCTTCCCTCGCTTTCTAAAGTTGATTTTGATCACGACGCCATGTATTTCTCATAGCACGAATGTATACTGCACGGGTGCGTACGCGTCGAGTTCTTTTCATGTACGCTGCTCGTCCCTGCGATGTCAAGCCGACACTGCATTGCAGCCGTTATAGCGTATCGCATCTGGTCTTGCAGCAGACGCGCTAAGAATGCGGGGCTCTCGAGCGATGACAATCACGTTTTGGTATGTCCTGCCTCCCCCAGTGCTCCCGGATCACCGTGTCCAT
Source organism: Grammothele lineata (assembly GCA_002150815.3). Lineage (NCBI taxonomy): Eukaryota > Fungi > Basidiomycota > Agaricomycetes > Polyporales > Polyporaceae > Grammothele > Grammothele lineata. The sequence goes on from NDFF03000098.1 coordinate 46,131, forward strand.
TATTATCTCATTGCTCCCTTCCCCCAGAGAGCAATGGCCATCTTCGTCGAGAGCGCCGCACTGTGGACGTGAGTGTCTATTCGCCTTCATTCTTTCACCACTCATTCTGAACGCCCATTTCCGGCCACAGGGGGTGGATCATACTTTATTTGGTTTGGTACCTTACAGATTCCTCATTCGAGACGATCGGCTCGGGATGCATGAGCATCGTGAACGCAATTACCTTCACGCTCATTACCGTCCGCGTCGGGCTCGGCTGGTCCCCGGAATCGGGTGGCGTGGACGCCGCTCGCGCTGGGGGTGGCGTAGGGTCTTCCGTGCGCTGGGCACCACCGGCGTCACAGGTGACGGGGCCCGGCCACGGATATCCGTCGGTACTTTCTGGCCGCGGGACGTACGCCCGTGAAGGAGAGGTGACTTCGCGCTTGAGCGGCGGAGGAGAGGCACCTATCCTGCTCGTGAACATGACAGATGCAATGAAGCAAGGCGTCGACCGAGGCAGCCGCGCATCTCAGGAACGTGAGGAGGTGGATATTGATGTGGAAAAGGGAGAAAAGAGTCTGACGGCCGCAGTTTCGTCGGACGGCGACTTCTGAGGCGTGGCTGAGCGCGTATTCGAATTCGTTCCTTACGAGACTTCCCGTCCCTGTACTCGCTCTATGTATATTATTATCAGCCTACAAGACATCGCGCAACCTTCAAAACCGATCAGCATTACCAGCCTTGACGCGCGGTCAAGCAGTACAACTGGCCGGACCGAGAAAGCAAGAAATTGAAGTTCAACTCATGATAAATTCCGCCTCAAATCGCCGGAATCATCCTCATAACTTGCCCGTTGTGAAGTAGACGACGGGGCCGTATAGACATTGGCCCTCTGACGAGTGGCTCTGACTGGGCTGAGCTGACAATGTGTCGCGCTGACCGGCATGAGGGAACCTTGAGTTGAAGCAGTCACGATGAGTATGGCGTCTATCCCTGCTATCAAACTAGCTCACTTCGCGAGCGGGGCGGTTGGAGCTCGTGCTATGTTCACAGCAATTATCATGGATATCAGGCCTCAGGTTCCAATCTGGCCTCTGCGCAGCAAGCACACGTACAATATAGCCTTGGATTATGAGATTTGAGAGCTTGAGAAGCCAGGCCCGGGAGCCTATCATGTCCCGAGAAGAGGCGAGAAGCTCGATTTCATTATGTTAGACGCCCGTTGCTACGTCAACATTACGTTATCTATTTGTGCATATTTGCCATGTTCCTCGCCTTGGCTTGGCACTGGCGGCCTCCAAGTTTGCATTGGCGTTCGACGAGTCGCACAACTCGAAGCTCACAGTCTCAGACTTCATTAGTTCACTACCGTACAAGAATCTGAACTACTAATACTCCTCTTGGAGGATTCTCATGGCAGCCTCGCCATATCACTCGTCAACCGCCGGCGGTCACCACTATCCGACTCCGAGCCCAATGAATTCGCCGTGCTTCCATTTCTGTCGTAAGAACTGTTGCGCCCTGGTCCCTGGCGAGCCGTAAATACATCTCCACTCACAGCCATCTGCTTCTCAAGGTTTTGTTTTCTCTCAGGCAAGGAATCAAGTCCGTATCCATCGTACTATACAGGAGGTTCTGCCTCTCACGAGCCATCGAACTCACTACCTCGATCACACACGTTCTCCGGTGTAAAAACGGCTCAACTGCCGTATTGAAACACAGGTCTCACTCGGCATCTAGATGTTGCATCCGGAGCAAACTTATAGGTCTATCCTACTGCTACATAAGACTCGTATCGGGCTTCGGAGAATAGGCCATACTCACCTGTCTCAGCTCCTAAGATGGTCGTCCCGATCCTTGCTGGCTTCAATTTGAGCACCACACTAGGCATGCTCTTTCTCGGAGTCGCCCTATCATCCATGTGAGTATTTACGTCTTCCTACAAACTTGCACATTGACGTAGCATGTTCTGCAGTATCTACGGCATCAACAGTTTGCAAGCTTTCCACTATTATCGTTCGTTGAGGGCGAAGAATGACGGCTATCGTCTCCATGGGCTTGTACGCTCTCAACTACTCTCACGCATCTTAGATTATTGTGTTCACCTCCTTCGCTCACGATAGGTCGCATTCCTTCTGTGCGCCTCGCGTGATGGACGCAGACTGAGATGATACTGACATTACTATGCAGAGCCATCGATACTATTCATCAGGCGTTCGTCATTCATGGCGTGTTCAACTATCTCATCACCGATTTTGACGATCCAATTGCACTGCTCACCACAGTGATCTGGTGAGTGAACATTGGGGCGCATTCTGACCTCCAATCGTCGCATGCCAACGATAACTTGTAGGAGTATACCAGTGAGTGTTAGGATTCTCACGAGCCGGATACATCCTCTGGTTTTCATATGCAGCATTGACTGTTGGCTCCCCAGTCCCAAATGGTACTTAATGTAAGTGCTTAACGAATCACGCTGCGTGATTTCTAGTTGAACTCCCCACGTTAGGGCATCACGAATGCCGTTATGAACGCGTAACCCACAGCATTTTTATTATTTTCCGCCCATGCTGACACTATGATACGAATAGCTTTTTGATCACGCGCCTGTACAATCGTCAGTTAATCTCTTTGCTCTCCTAGTCGACGTTAACACCAGTGATCTAGTTAGCCACAACATCTACTTGACAGTTGTAGCCGTGAGTATCTAGCGTGTTATAATGCCTCAACTTCGCCTGACGGGTTCCTTCAGAGTGTTCTCGCGGTCGCGACATTCAGTATGTATCGTTGTACGATTACGTATCTGATCTGAAAGCTGAACCACAATGGGCCAGTCCTCACAGAAGGTGAACATCTTATGACTTAAGGTATCCCTCACGAAGTATCACTGATATCCTGACTAGCGTTCGCTGCCCGCATGTAAGCCCACGAATCCGCTCGTTCATATGGTTAGACCCTCGGTGCTCAACATTAATCACAGATACAGATTCACCAACGCGTTCATAGCCGCTCGTAGCTTGACGGTATGTCTACATTCTATATATCGAACGGCGATTATGCGGATACTGATCTTTGAGTCCACCTCAGCGCTTGGGAATAGCGGCACTCGGGATATCCGTGGGCACGGATTTGCTAATCGGCTTCACTTTGTGGTATTATCTGCACAAGAGCCGCACGGGGCTGCGCCAGTTAGTCGCTCATCTCAAGAGGTGTCACAGGCTCAAGCGTGGACAATGTTCCTCCTCCTCCTCTTAGATCGAACGACATGATTACCAAGTTGATCATCATCAGTATCACGACCGGTCTGCTCACTGCGTGCGCCCTTTCCTCTTGCGTTATGAGATGGTGCTTACCCCGATCCTATGCAGAATGTGCGATCTAGGAGATCTGATTTCGGTGCGTTCCCGGTTGCGATCCTCTCTACAACCATACACGCACGCTCATGAGGAACCTGACAGTACGTCGCTGCGCAAGACAACCTCTACGACCTCTGCCTCAACTTCATTCTTGGAAAGCGTGAGTTATGCGCACAGCTATCTCTTTACCACGATCATTCTGATACTAGGCACCTCCAGTGTATGTCAACGCAGTATTCACGACGTGCGCACCCGGAGTACTTCTACACAGGCTTCGATAGCTAATGACCATGCAGCCTCAACCTACGCCAATACGTGAGGAGTACATCCAGTGATGGGCAGAGCAGAAACGCAGTCTCAGACGCCATATTCATATCTGGGGGGTCTGTGTATGTGCAGAATCAGCGCGATCGTGGCCTCGAGCCGTCGAATTCCGGTGGAGATCCCACTCCCGTGGACCACGCCGAGAAGGGTTTTGCGAATGAAAAGGTACGAGTGGACCGCTATTAGTTGGTACGGGCTTTACATTCATACCACGCTTTATCCCTAGATGTCCGGTGGCGAGCCATGCGAGGATTCTCTCCCAGTCGGATTATCTTCCGCAGCCACTGTCTGATGAGGGCGATGTGGCGCGTCGTATATGCAATAATATCGCTTCTTGGATACAACGATGAAAGAGTCCTATGAAAGAAGATGTGCCCGCTGAGATTCCGTATTACGAAGCCTAGCAAGACACCGACGGAGAGACAGGAAAAAGAGCGTTCCAATAACGTAGTATCTGTGCCGTCGTCACTCAAACATAGGTCGATGCCGCGCGGGGAGGCATCCCAGCCTACCGATTGAGCAGGGCACGTCAGAGGTGACAGAAACTCATGATGAAAGCGTAGACAGTACCTTCTCATAGATCCTCTCGATACACTGGAGCTCGGATATCGTCGTGTCCGGGCTGGGCCAGTACTGCGGCTCGCGTCCACGCACTTTATCCACAAACGCCTCCAGCTGGTACCGGTACCTATTCCAGCGCGAAACACGTCAACGAGCCGCGCAATAGTCAGCATAGTCGTCATCGATAATCCGGACGAAACGGAACTCACGACGTCCACCACGCTTCGCCTTTCCCCTGTTTCGGCTTGTACACCCTCTCCGTGCGCGCCTTCCCCCCGCGCGGCCGGACGGAGATAGAGTGCATCGTCGACGGCAGAGGGAAGTTGAAAAATTCGACCTCGCCGCCCTCCATCTTGAGCACGACACTCAGCTGGGGCATATGTGGGAGCAGCCCGAACGGGCCCCAGCCGGGCAAGCCGAAGTCACAAAGTGTTTCGCCTGTCGGCGCGTCTGATCCTGAGCCTGATGGACCGAGGGCGAAGGTACAGTGCATGGCGCGGTCGACCCGCGTGTCTGAGTGGATACTCGTCGAGGATGCGCGCGTGACTTCCGGGACGACCGTGTCTGTGCCAGTGAGATAGCGGATTGCGGCGAGGGGATATACTGACATGCAGGATGTTAACAGTCATACCCCGCGGAGATCATCGAAACAAGAGTACCGCCCATGTCCATAGTCGATCCTCCGCCGAGGTCATATTGAAACCGAACGTCATCTTTGAGGAAGAACAACGGAGACAGAAGGCTGGGTATGGTGAACTTGGCTTCTGCACTCTTGACCTTGCCCAGCTCTCCGCTTGACACGATCTCCTTCACGCGCTGCGTAGCTGGATGGAATCTGGGGGAACCCAAATAGTCAGCCAATCTGATAGATAGAGGTACGAGTAAGAAACGAGGTAGTACGTGAAATGAATTGCCTCTAGAACAACGAGGTTCTTCTCTTGAGCTAGAGAGAATATCTGCCGGGCCTCGTCGGCAGTGTCCGTCATCGGCTTCTCTACGAGAACGTGTTTTCCTGCTCTCAGTACCCGCATAGTCCACTCGAAGTGCAAACCATTCGGTAGCTTCAAGGAAATCAGATATAAGCGATAAAATATGATACGCACGACGGGTAGCACGTACTGGGTTATACACCACGTCGATGTCGGGATCATCCAAGAGCGCTGTGGAGTTCCCAACTCTCAGTAAGCAAATGTCGCCCTCGATGGTAGAAAGATACATACCCTGATAACATCCGGTGCCCGCATACACTTTCGCAATGCCATTAGCCTTAGCGTACTTGTCGCCCCTGGCCTTGTCGCGACAAGCGACTGCGGTGATGGAGACGTCGGGATGGCTCTTTGCAGGCGTCAAGAGCGCGTCTGGCCCGATGCGCGCAGCACCAAGGATCCCGAACCTGAGGGGATTCTCCGTCTTCGGAGACATGGGAGGCCATTTGGTCTAAGTAAGAATCAGTTAGACTCAGGATGAACGGAGAAGACCTGGACAAGCGGTGATGAACCTGTATCATTCGCAGCATCTTGACCGCGATCGCTGGATTCTACGTGATTTGGGACACTGAATAATAAACGAGGTTTGTAAAGAGGGCTCGAGAGTGACGATGTAAAGGAAAGATAGCAGTGTGGCGCAGCCGCGAAAACAAACATATCCCCATAGGGCGCAACCGAGCCTCCTGACGCCATACGGTATTGAAAGTTGACCAAGGCAACGGCATCAGAGCACATGGACCAGACGATAATGAACCCGAGCCACACCGTGGGCAGTCGGGATGGCGCCGACGGTAGTGTCTTGACTTCTTGTTGCGTCTCTACTACGTTAGACCCGGCGGGAGCTGTCATTGCTACATATAACTGGAGCCCGGCGGAGACACCCTTGCCACGACCTGCCCTAAATCGTTGCGACGTGGGGGCCGTCTGATCCATAAGCGCCTGTGCACCTCTAGAAGGCCTGCGACAGCCAACTTCAAGCAAGCAGCCGATCAGTGTTTCCTAGCCGCGGGACGTATGTACCCACGGATACGCATGCGTATCCACGCCGTAGTCGGGTGTGAGGAGGGAGCAGCCGCCCTTTTAAAAAGCATAACTGCGATGAAGCGGAGCGTGGATCAAGTCGGTCAGGTCTCCGACGCTAGTGTCGAGGAGGAGGCGGGCAACTTGAAAGACATGGATCTAGCCCGGAACGAAACATTGCGAGGCGACGTCTGAACGTATCGCGCGAGCTGATGCGCCGGTTTCAATGTCAACTTCACTCTACATGCTCTCCTTCGGCGCATACACAAAACAGAACATCCGATTATTAGCCCATCATAAACTTGGCGTGAGTGAGCGACGAGCGTCGAGCGGTGACTATAGCTACAGCAGAAGTCCGAATGTCAGGACTCGACAAGCGATACATACAGAGGAGCGAATGTGCGAAGGAAGGAACGAGAGCGCGCGGGAGAGATACATCGCGGAAGCGGTAGCGCTACAAAAGGAGTGTCATGAGGGGTTCGTAACGAGGGGCAGGAAATAAGCGTTCTAAGTGAACGTCCGGGTTATTAAGAGGGTCCTACACCATGGCGGCCCGTGTACGATATATAACGAGGGAAAGTGAAGTGAATGAAAACGTCAGGATGCCCGAAACGAAGAAACATAGGAAAAAAAGACAACCAGGGACCGACTGGCGACCAGAGAAGGGCGACGTCGACCAGCGTGCCACCCATCACGACGTCGCTGCCGCCGTACTGCTCGCAGCAGCGGTCGTCGAGCTCGTCGACGAGCCAAACTGACACAGCCCGCACCCGCCCTGTGCGGCGCTGAGACCCGTCCCACGCGCGTCGCATGTCTGCAGGCTGCCGAGCGAGCAGAACGACGCGGTGCCGGAGAGCTGCGGGTTGTTCGTGAGCGTGAGCTCTTGAAGCGACGCTGGGAACTTGGACGGCGGGGAGCCGGAGAGGGAGTTGTTGTCGAGGTGCAGTTCGACTAGGGAGGTGAACTCGGAGAGATCGGAGGGGAGGGATCCGGAAAGAGACGTGGAGGAGAGATCGCTAGAAGAATAGGTGTCAATCAAGGGGGTTAAATATAGGTGTGGGTAGGGTGCTTACAGGGTACGAAGCGTCTGACCTGCTGAGCTGGAGAGTAGCGCAGAGATGGGGTTGGTCGGGAGAGGCTGGTTGTTGATAACCCTAGACTGGGGTCAGAAGCTAGATTCATGAAGAAAAACGAAGAGTGCACTCACAAGTTCGCCAGAGGCAAAGACGAGAATAGAGACGTCATATCCCCAGTCATCTGCGCGTTCTTCACCAACGTCAGGGTGCTCACGTTGGTGAGCGAACCGGAGCCGATGAGGCCTACAGCGGTAGACTCTAGGTTGAGGGTCACAAGCGTACTGAGAGACTTGAGAGACGTTGGGAAGTCGCCGGCTGTGCCGAGGAGTTAGGGCTGTCGTGATACGAAAATCGACAATAAATCAGCTTACCAGGAATATTGCTATCACCAACGATCTCCAAGCTCGTAAGGCCACTGAGCGCTGATAGCTCATCTGGGATCTTTGCAGGAACAGCAGGGAAGGACAGTTGACTGAGGGGAATGCATAGCTTAGCGACAACCCATGTGTTCTAAGAAATAGCTGTACTCACATGGAGGATACTCGTCCAAAGCCGTCACACTGCACACCCGACCAAGCGCAAAAGCGCACATCCTTCGCCCAACCGCCGTTTGACAGCCCCTGTTGCCCATCCCCGCTTGCGTTGTCGAAGATACTGCGAAGCCCACAGAATTGGATGGCGTTCGCGATAACCTCGCTGTCATTCGAGCTGCTGGAAACGTTCGAAGGCACGCTCTGCAGCGTAGAAAGGCATGTTGAACAGGGATAAGACGTAGGGTCTGTCGGTGCGTTCAGCGAGAACTGTGAGATGCAGTTCTGTGCGTCGGCCGAAAGTCCGTTGGAAGACGTCGTTGTCGGCGTTGTCGATGACGACGACTTCGATGACAATTGTACGACGCGAACGTTGAGGAAGATGGTGTTGCCAAAGAGGAAGAGGAGAAAGATGATGAGGGCGACGAGGAGTACCGTATGCCGCCTTCGCCGGTCATTGTGGGCTTGACAGTGCTCACAGAACTTCCGCTTCTCGATCTCCAGTGGCGGCCAGGACCGCAGACGGGGTTCTCGCATAGGAACCCACTCCGACTTGGGGGTTTGTGTGGGCATCCGAATATCGAAGAACATCTTTGTAAGACGATCGCGAAAGTGAGGAGTTTGAGGAGGGGTGGTCTTTCCGAGCTCGGGGTCGCGAGTGACAGACTTGATGGTCGTGGTATTTGTCCAGGCAGAATGGGAGCGGGCGTGGTTGGCGCGTGTTAGAGAGTGCGTTGAAGAGTGACGTGACTCCGGAGAAAAATGAGAGGCCTCGATGGGGTAGTCGGGAGGCGGAACAGTGACTGCAGGGGGTGCATGAGGTCTGGGGGAGCGGTCCCAGTCGTACTTGGAGGATAAAGGAGGGTAGTTGCTCATGGCGGTTCGTGGTCGTGGTCGTGGAGTGTGCAAAGGAGAAGGGCGGTATGTCTAAGCGGCCATTCTGCTCTTTATCCTGCAGGCATAAACTGGAGACAGCGGCAAAGTGGGAGGCGGGGAACAATAGGAAACGCACAATAGACCACTCCGCCAACGACCTCGAGAGAGGACGCATGTCCCGGCCGACGTCCTTGCGCCTCATTGCCTCATGCTTTACGTGGCCCGTGCTGACCGACGAGGCGGTGGGCCACGGGTTGTAAGCTGGACATCATCGGGGCCTTCGAGGAATCGTGTAGACTCGCTGTTTAGCGTGAGCGAGTTCCCCCGCTGATTGCTTCAGGGCGACACTCTAAGGGAATGAGAAAGCACACAGAACGTCGAGGAGGGCATGTAGTACGCAAGATAGGTTATGATTGACAGAGGCGAGCGCAACGTTAGAGGCGACGAGCAAGGGCCTCTGCGCGATGTCCGAGCATGCCTCGGCCGTGGCGGCATTGTTTGCGTCTATTTGCCTTCCGCCACGCGAGCGGGCGCCTAACAAACGCGTACCGCCAGCTCCGCGGGCGGCGGCGAAGGCAGCAACGACGACCGACCCTCCATCCCCGACGACCACCCCACGATGAGCGACTTCCTACAGCGCGAAAACGAAATCCTCGGAGACGAGTTTGGCACCCCCACCGGCGGCTCGTTTGCGACCGCGGCAGGCGGCGACATCGACTTCGACCGCGCAGCCTCTGCCTTCCCCGAAATCTCACTAGATGGCTCTGGCGACTTCTCCATGCCCCCGCCCGCCGCGGCGCCCCCTATGAGCGCGTCAAGCAGCTTTGCGTTTGACGACTTCAGCACGCCCCCATCGCGCACTACTGAAGTCAAGGTCACCGGCGACGATGAGATTGACAAGTTCGAGAGCGAGTTCCCGGACATCGAAATTCCCCAGGTGAGCACACATCTTTGCTCAACTAAGGCGTAGGATGTACGCTAACCTCATGACCTCAGACAATAACTGCTCCTTCCATGCCACCGCCCACCTTTGAGCAGACCCCTACGTTCGCACCGAAGCCCGCATACTCCTCAACACCAATCTTGAACCAGCAGCTGGAAGAGGATGAGCCCCAGATTATCAAGTGCGTTGATCCCTACGTAGAGACTGGCAGTCAGTTGCTGACGGTTATATGCGTAGGGACTGGAAAGAGAAGCAGGCCGCTGAGATCAAGGCTCGGGATGAGGCGTCGAGAGAGAAGCGGCAAGAAACCATCGGCAAGGCCGAGCGCTCCATTGACCAGTTCTACGAGGAGTACGCCGCTAAGAAGGAACGTAGCATTCGCGAGAACAAGTGCGTCTTCTCTTCCCCTTCTCCAGAGACCTCTTGTTGACGCGCTCCATCTTTAGGGAGCACGAGGAGCAGTTCCTCAGCGAACTCTCAACCTCACTGTCACAAGGGACGACTTGGCAGCGGATTTGTGATATCATCGAACTCCAGAACTCGCAGAGCAAAACGATTGCGCGCACGGGTCCCGGCGCGACTGACCTCACACGTTTCAAAGAGGTCCTCCTCCGCCTCAAGCGGGAGGGCGATGCGGCTCCGGGCGCAGCGGGATACTAGGGTGCGACGTGGAAGCGTTCAGGCGCGCAGGTAAACAGGAGGGATTGACGGGGCGTACGGATGGGCAGACGTGAGTCGCGCTCTGGATTTGCAGGAGTACTATCTTATACGCGTTTTCACTGGACGTTATTACTTCTCGCTATGTAGTCCCATCGAGCTGAGCTTAGATGTGATGTTACATATTCCGGCCAATATGACATATATTGGAACCCCTCACACAATTGCTGCAAACCCTCCAGTCATCGCTCCTCGTGTTGAAGCTGTACCCCCAGTCTTCGAATCACCGAAGCTGATCGTATTCTGAAGGTGTCGCCAGGAATAGTACGTGGTATCAGTCCCATGTATCCATTGTGCTAAACGCAATGACAGAGGATGGGTACAGCTTCGTTACTGGTGTTGTAGCTTAGTAGCGCAGCTTACCAGGGGCGTCAGTTGTCGGTGGAGCACGGAGATGTGATGGTATGCAACTGCTTAATGCCAAAGGACGACCCCTCCATTGCTTCTGCCAATCTAGCCCCGTCTTCCCATGAGACACGCCGTGATCTGTTCGACAGCTATGGAAGCATGGCCTTCTTATGACCAGTCACTTCTTGTACTCCCAGGGTCCATCACATGCAAGCAGAGCAAGAAGAGCTCTTAGGATTCCAGTGGTGTTGATGGTGCAAGAAGCGATGCCTCGTAAGTTCACCTCTCGCTCTCTCGCACACGTATTCCCATATGCTATATCAGATCCTCAGGGTTCTGTGGTTGCGGTTGACGCAAAAACGGGAAGCACCCCGGGGGGCGCATGCTCCGTGCATCGTGAAACACCTCATCACCTTCTGTTCACAGTGCTCCCAGGTCGTCCGACACGGTCTCGGAGATATATGTACCTTCGAGAAGCAACGCACGGTGTGCCGATACCTGTCGGCAATCTTCTACCATGCCATCGCCAGCCCACCACTCTAACGACGTCGACATCGACCTCTCCCTCCTTCTACCCAAACTCGATAACTCGTACGGAGCGCTTCTGCTCGGCACGTTTGGAGGTCTCATGTTAGTCTTTTCTTTTCTCGATCGCATTGCGTCAGTCCGCTTATCCAGTTTGCAGCTTGTATGGTGTCATCATCCACCAGACAATTCGGTACTACCACTTGTATCGCGACGATAGTATATTGATGAAGAGTATCGTAAGTCCCGCAACTACTTGTATTTGGCTTGAACTCACCCTAGTTAAAATAGGTGTACAGTCTTCTGTGAGTACGCCCTCATCGCCGGATCACTCGCAAGACTGATCGCACCTACCAGCATCGTCGACACCGTACACTCATTAGCATGTGTACATGCCTGGTACGCCCTCTCGGCGTAGTCTTCGCCCTATCTAGCTTATCAGGACACCAGCTACTCGTACCTCATCAAAGGATACTTCCAGCCTCCGGTGCTCCTCGAAGGTATCTGGTACGCCCATTTGTCACCTTAACTTCCCCGCTTCACATTGATGATGCATCTTACAGGTCTATACAGGTAGTCCTTCTCTTTAGTTGTCTTTGCTTGCGTTGAATACTTTGTATGAGCAGATCCAGCCATTCCTTGCGGTATGACATTGCGATATACGTGCCGAAAGACAGGCTGATCCCCTCATTAGGGTATTTCCATCATAATCGCACAGAAGTGAGTTGACGAAGGTTCTAGCATTTGCCTGTACTCACTCTATCATGCCAGCTTCTATGCGCGCAGAGTATACATGCGTACGTTCTTCACGGCCCCAACAAGCTTGTACTCAAGTACGTATATGCGCACAGTTAGCAGGGAATATAGGCTTGTGGTCGTCATTGCCGTGAGTCGTTTGGATCGTGAATGATATACGTTTGGTACTGACACGTCATAGGTCTTACTGTCCTTTGTCACTTTCGGCGAGTTTGAGACTACCAGGCTATGTTTTCTTGAGTATGCTAACAGTATGTGTGTTCTTCGTTATAGGATTTGCAATAGGTTCGTTGCCCCTTCTTGGACCTACTTGTTAAGCGCGGATCACAACTCCTCATTACCATATCACATAGCTGGTACCGCCATCGCGTACGTTCACTGCCTTTGTCCTCTATACACAATACAGCTTTATTCACCGTCGCCCTCAGATTCAAGTTCCAGAGGTTCACGCAATACGAGAGATTCTATGTACGTCGATCCAGATTCTCCTCTAGACATGTCTTAATTCGCCCCTAATTGCAGTGGATTGACTCCGCGGCGTGCGCCGCAAGTGTGACAGGCGATGCTCTCACAACGACCGTGTTGATTATCACGCTGAAGCGAAGCCGAACTGGTATCGCGAAGTGCGTTATGATTATTCGCGGACTCTGTGAGTAAGACAGAGACTGACGATGGGCCAGAACGGAAGATATGTTGAATCGGCTCATCATGTACGCGATCAATACTGGCTTGCTCACTGGGTGAGTCTCGAGGGAGAACCTCCTTTTCTGCGTTTAAGCTGCTCACACGTGCTGTAGGATCTGCAATACCATGGCCCTGATCACGGTACGGCTTCGATACATGTGAACGTTCTAGGCACAGTGGACTGATCTATGACACAGGCCATTGCAGTGCCAGACACATTTATCTGGATCGGGATTGAGATCGTGACAATCAGGCGTTAGCTTCTTTCTTTCGATGACCTCCACACCCCTGCTGATGCGTCCTCTTGCAGTCTACACGAACTCTGTCCTGGCTCTGTGCGTATCATAACACTACCATTTCCTGGTATTCTTCATCTAAAACGGGAGTAGACTCAACTCGCGCAAAGACCTTAAGCAGTCCGGTCATATCTCGGCCGCGCTCGAGCTTCAGTCGACACGGCACGCTGCCCAAAGTCGTCCTCCCGGAGGTTTACCGCACCCTCGCGTGAATATAGGTCAGCTGGTTTGTAGCATATACGTTGGTGTCTTTGTCGCGTTCGCTAATGAACGTGTAGAAATCGACGGAGTACTCGAGAGGAACCGGGACCCGGATCTACTTTGCAGGCACGGGGTCGGAGCAAACGATGTCTTCTGTATGAACAAACGCCACGGCCTGCGCCAGATCCGGTCTGAGTTAGCAGTAGGAGACGGACTCCGCGGCCCTAGCTGTTCCTTCGATTGCTTTGTGACAATATTCAGCTTCTATTTCATATGTTCCTGGTTTGTATGACTAAAGCGGGCGACCCTCAAGAGCTTTGGACCACTTCAAGAGCGGAGAATGTGAGGCAACGCCGTGTATGTCGTTTTTCGCTGACGATGATATCCTTCATTTCTCCTCCCTTCAGCACAAGTCTTGACCATCACACCCTTTCAACCTCCTTCCTGACATACACCGTTACCCAGGTCCACGAATCGCTTCACAATCGTCCATCATTGTCGCGCCCCTGGCACCCTAGTGCCGTTCTTCTCATATCATTGCGGCGTATCCCCGCTCTGCCATACATGAGGTCGAATACCTCAGTCATCAATGCATCAACCATCGTCCGTTCTTATCGTGCGATACCCAGGTCAGTCTCGGACTGTGGGTGGGTCTTGGGTGGGTCGGAAAGCGGTCATGATTACAAAGCAGTCCTAAACTCGGAATATGATGCGTTCCATGACGCTGTACTATTCTGCACTCTACAACGGATATTGACATTGGACATATAAAGTCGAACAGTGGGACTCGTTTGCAAGTCCCGCCACTCTACCCCACAAAACCATCCTCCCATTATCCATCCAGCGTATGACTTTCAGCATGCCTTCTGTCGACGCGGGGAAAGTGCTCGTCACCGGCGCAAACGGCTACATTGCTGCATGGATCGTAAAGGAGCTCCTTAATCGCGGTTTCTCCGTTGGCGGTACTGTGCGCTCGGAGGCCAAAGCCGCCCCACTGAGGTCGTTCTTCGGCCACTACGGTAGCAAATTCGAGGTTACTATCGTGGAGGACATGACCAAGGTAATACTCCATATGATTTCTATTTTATTCGCGCCTGCTTACCAGGTTTCGCACATAGGAAGGCGCGTTCGATGATGCGATTCAGGACGTCGATGCAATCCTACACACCGCGTCCCCCTTACACTACACGCTTGGCGACCCCTCGGAAATCATTGACCCCGCCGTCCGTGGCACGACCTCCATCCTCGCATCCGCGCGCACGGCCTCGCGTGTACGCCGTGTCGTCGTCACCTCGTCCTGCGCCGCGGTGATCACGTTCCAGGACGCGCCGCGCGTATTTTCCGAGGCGGACTGGAACGACGCGGCAGTCGCGGAGGCGCGCGAGCGCGGTGCCTCAGCGAACGCGGTCTCGAAGTACTGCGCTAGCAAAGTCCTCGCGGAGCGCGCGGCGTGGGACACGTGGCATACGTACAAGAAGGATCCCAAAGAGCCAGTAGACTGGGATATCGTCGTGATCAATCCACCGTGGGTGTACGGGCCAGCGCTGCTGCCGGGAATACGGTTCGAAGAGCTCAGCGAGTCTGCCCGCGACTGGTACAAGAGGGTCGTGAAAGGCGGGCCCGACAGCGAAACGAGCGTGCCCAAAGGGTGAGCATTCGCGCGCGCGTGAGATGACGCATCGAAATATCTGACATACTTCGCTCCACTCGCAATTCATCCTATGTCGACGTTCGCGACCTTGCCATAGCCCATGTGTTAGCAATCCAGAAGCCGGAGCCAGCAGGCGAGCGCATCATCCCCAGTGCTGGACCGTGGACCTGGGACGACTGGGGTGAAGCCTATAATGCACGTCTGTCGATCTCTCTGACCTCTCCGTTCTCATCACGCAGTGTCTGCCGCGCACCGAATCTCCCCAGAGCTTCCCGCGGGAAGGAAAGACTACGATCCGAAGAGTGCTACACACTATATCACATACGTCCCCGATAAACAACAACGACTACTCGGGATCAAGTTCCGTTCTATGGAAGAGACAATAAAGGACACGCTAGAAGACTTCAAAACGAGGGGATGGTTTCAATGAGCGGACCGGCCGTTCAAAGCGTTCGAAATTAGTAGCCCCACTCTCCACGTATCATCCCTCACAAGGAGTCGTCGTCCATCCTTGAATCCTCCGTCATTGTCGTCTGTCGATTCCACCTGCCCCTCCTGAGCGCCTTCAACGTTCCCAACACCTCGCGCCACAGGATTTTCTGTCTCCTCACCGCTTCCTCGTATACCTCGTTGTCGTAATCGTAATCGTCAGCCTTCCTTGGCCCAGCGCAGTTCAGATTGGGGAACAGCCGATCCAGAATCAACGCAAGCCCCTTCGTATTCATATCGTCGCCGTCTTCCGTGAAGTCGAAACGGAGATGTTCCAGTGGGTGGTCGTAAAGCGGGAACTCCGCGAGGTCAGGAAGCGTTCCCGGAACCGCCGTCGTTGGGAGGTGCATCCACTCGGACGACTCCGGGACGTCGCGACCGTACGGCAGCCGCGAAGGCGCATACGACTCTTGATCCTCTTCATCACTAGTACTCGCGGCTGAGACATCACTACTGGAAAGAATGGGTCCGTATACGAACGGGATCTTGAGTGTGGTGAGACGTGGGCAGTGGCGCGCGAATCCAGCGAGCGCGCGCGGCGTGACGTCGGTCATTGGATGTTCCCGCTCAACAGAGTCGCCGTAGGGAGGGAGCCGGCGGAGCTCTAGGGAAACTAGCTTCGGCCACGCAACCGCCATCTTGATGTAGAGTTCGTCTGTGAGATGGCCATCGAGCCAGCCGAACTCAATACGGACGGAGGAGAGTGCGGGAAGGCTGAGGAGGGGGCGGAACGCATCGAGAACTGTGTCGCTGGTGTTCGCATGGTTCTCCCAATTATCACCAGAGAGTCCGCTTGAACTTGAGAAACACCAGGAGTACTTCTCGAGTGCCGGAAACCGGTGGGCGACCACCTCGCAGAGGGATTTCCACTGTGTGAGGGTTAACGCCGGTCCGAAGACGGGCTCGTCTCCCATGTTGAGCGATTTGAAGAGTGGCCCTGACGTGCATGCCTGCAGGATTTTGAACTTTCCAACGGAGTCGGCGGGATGATATTCCGAGAGATCCGTACATTCAAGCTCCTTTAGCCGGGCGAACCCGAAGAATGTAGGCAGAGCCGGGAGTTCCCTATGCTCAACTTGGACGTCGGCGGTGAGATGCTCGAGGGCTGGGAATGAGGAGAGGAGACGAAACGCGTCGACCGTAAGATGACCATCTTCGATGTTCAACTTGCGTAGATGTTGAAGCTCGATCATGGGTTTGAAGAGATCTGCCGGGAATAGCGTGCCTGTACAGCATAAAAGGAGTTCCTCGAGACCTGCGGCGCGCGCGACGAGCTGGCGGAATACCGCAACACACTCGCCTACAGGAGAGAAAGCTGTTCCGTCCGTCGCGTACAAGTATATCGCGAGTTCCTTGAGGGCGGGCCCGGCCAAATGTGCTATAGTCGGGTCTTCCGCGGTGTCTATCGAGATATCGAGTTGACGGAGATGGGGTAGAATAGGCTTCCAATCAGTCAAGGCTCCTAGGCGGGCCCACACTCCTGGCGTCATGCGTGGATGGAGTGGCATATGGAGAGATCGAACCAACGAGGCGAGCACCATGAACCGCTCCAGGCCTACTGTAGTACCTTCCCCCTCCAAGATCTGAAAGCGGGAATGATTCAACGTCTGCATTCAATGTGTGCCAGTGCGCGTCAGATACCTACGTAAATTGCATCGTCCTGGTTATGAGGGTGCACGGCGATCCAGGGAAGCAGATTCATGAGCGGTTGTATAGACGGCAGCTCCCTCCATCTATACTCTTGAGCCGGCCCCAACCATGATCTGCAGACCAGGGAGAGCGGGCACGCGAGGTCCGGGTTGATGATGCTTCTTGTCTCGCAGGCAGCGCCGATGATCATGAACAAAATTTCGGGTGTAGAGAGAGCGCGCGACCGGGCGGACATGATGGGATGGTGAAGGAAACGGGGAGCGATGCGATGGAGAGAAGAGGGGCGAGAGGCTTCAAGCCTGGGTTGCGAAAATAATAGGCGTCGAGGGGTTGAGTAGAAAAGTGAGGATGCATGGCCGGAGAAGCGAGCAATATCTTTATGAGTCGTGGCAGCGCCGCTGTCGGATGCATTGCCTCGAGTGGCACAAACCAACAGAAACGGGGAGATCTTCTCAGCACGAGGAGTCACCAGTTCATGTGGGCCTATTGTGCTCCCGTTTCGTACGTTCATGCACTGTTGGTGTGCTGCTTATCTGATTCGCGCCCATTCCTGAGCAGTTCGACTGGAGAATTCTTCTATGAGAGTTGTCAATTAGCTAAGTGCCGCACAGATTTTCCCAACGATTCGGCACTACGAGGGAATGTCTTACCGAGGAAATGGATATTGCGAACCGTGCATCGGGGTGAACAAAATCCGTATCGTGCATGAGGAAGGGAGAGCTGCCACATATCTAGTCCAGTCGCACCGCGAAGGGAGCTATAGCCTATTCTGTCTAACAGCAGTTGTGTTAGCTCGCAGCTCACCCACTACGTCAGAAGGAAGCAGATCTGCGTCAAGATGAGGGTATGGACCCCTAGATGCATCGTACCTGCAGAATATTGAACATGTCTGAGACGTTGCGCACACGAAGTTGGAAGGCGAGAACGTAAATACCGCTCGCGCAAAGTTACTATCCGGCGGGATGAAGACGGATCCTCCTGCAAGACACCTCCTATGCCATTGTCAGGCCAGGAATAGCAAGAACATCAGACACAACGGATACTTACATGTGTGCACACGAGACAAACTTCATAACAGATGTCGTGATTCGTGAGATACCCAACAAACACGCTGATCCAGATTCGATGAAGTTATGTATCGAAATTCAAAAGGGAGAAATAGTGAGGTACAAGCCGATAGAGGGAGCGACGGATGAGATATTGAAGGTGCCTTCGTCCAGTTTTCCAAGGGTGTGATGACGTAGAACGCGAGGACAGTGCACTGTGATCTTGTCGGTCGAGCAACGTCCGCATTTGATAGCCCCAAAAGATTCAGAGAGCTCACATGCAAGCATATGATGCGACTTTCCGACGGTATCTCCAATGCGGGTATGGCCTTCTTGGAACCCGCCGCCCCGTACGTACCACTCACAAGGTGCAAGGGTAGGTTGACTTGGTGACGGTGTTGTACCGCTGTAAGTCGAACTTCACGAGCGTCTCGACGATGCGCACAGTGCAAACAAAATTTTCATGCTCATTGGGAAGGTACGTGGCAGATGATAGCGTCACAGCAATGGGAGGACTCAGGAGGTGATGATGGTCCGACTTCAAGCTTCAAGCCAGAACCCGAAGCGCTGAAGCGAGGCCTTCGGGCCTCGGCCTCCGGCCTACATAGCCGCCGGCGTCCACAATCTCCACGTAGCGCTGGCTTCGATTCCGTTCAAGTTTTCCGTTTCCTTCTCTCAATGTTCTCTCACTCCTGCCTTTTCAATCTCGACATTCTCCATGAAATATTTCTCAATCTTCGTCTTCCGCAAAAGGGAGAAGTTTCTCCAGATGATATGAAGGGCATGCGCGCCTTGGCGCACTGTGCTGTAGTTTGCAGAACATTTCACGAACCTGCTGTGCGGAATCTGTGGTCGAGATTGCTGTCTCCGTTAACCCTACTCCAGTTCTTTGAACTGACGATCAGCTCTTGGGATTACAACAATGCAGGGGAAGAGTATAACCTACATGTAAGTGTCACAAAGGCAACGTTGATCTAAGTTCCTCAGCTTGAGATCGATCATCACACCGGCAAACCGCATGTCAGAGGCTTTTCTGACTATTCTCTTGCGCCTTAGACGATGCATTCGCCGGTTGAAGAGGAAGATTGGGCACGCTTTCGCTACTACGCTGCGTTCGTGCGCGTAATAGCCCGACCCCTGGACATGGACGACTCTGTCCAGGATAGATGGCAATTCCCGCAAGGAGATGATGGCGACGTCGTCTATGCGTCTTCAATATGGACTCTCCTGGCACGGTTTAGTCATGGCCAGCCTCTTCTCCCGGCTATCCAGTACATCGAGTGGGACATCTGGGACCCAACCCACGTCGATCTCCTCCATGTTGTTGCGCCAACCCTGCAACGCCTACACCTTCGTTTTCGTAACCTCGTCGTCACATATGACGATAACACGTGGGCAAGTGGCCTGTCATGCCTCTTCAAGTCGCTCGTTCCACTTGTGCCTTCTCTTTCCTATCTTACTGTTTCCTCCGACGATGCACAAGTGCTGGAGTTATTCTGGAACCTGACTGAACACAAGTCCTTCCGCGTCCTCGATCTTGCGCGTGTCGAGGATAACTCCGCTATACCTCTTGACACTCTTTGGGAGCAGGAGTACGAGACTATGCCCGACCTTGAAGAACTTAGAATTGCGCTCGTAGATGATTTGGACTTACACCGTTCCCACTTCAAGCCTTTCCACCATCCGACCTTGCGCGCATTGTCCATTTCCGACTGCTCCGGTAGTCCGAAGATCTACACGACTTTTTCCACGCCAGCCGTCCGAGATCTGGCCATATATCATCGCAAGAGCTACCATCAGCAACTCCCCGCGTTCAATGCCGTCTGCGCTGCAATTGCACAAACATTCCCCTTCATCACTTCCCTCCGTATGGATTTCGCCCCTGAAACCTGGGGCTTACTCACGCACCCCAACGTGCGGTTCGTCCACCAGATGCAACCCCTGTTCACCATCAAGACTCTCCGGGAGTTTGCGCTCGACATATCATCTGCGCATCTGGCCGTGCCCGCCGCGGACTTGTGCACGCTGGTTGACGCATGGCCGGGTTTGACGAGCCTCTCGATCAAGCAAGATGATATGAACACGACGGACTCGCCAACCATCTTGACCCTCCGGAAGATCGCAGACACGGCTCGCGCGTTGCGCTTGCTACACCTCAGTCATTTGACGCTCTCGATTAGAGAGCTCAATCGCGCACGCAAGATGGATGCAGCGCTGACCTCTGCGTCTCCCCCCGGGTCAGATGATGTTGGCGAAGGAGATGAGACGGAGGAGAAGGGCCGGCGGTTGCCGTGTTGTCCGGAGTTGAAAGTGCTCACAGTCAAAATGGCAACAAACAAGCTCAAGAAACGCATGCCCGACTTCTTCGAGCTCGTCGACAAGTGGTTCCCGTCATTGGACACGAAGAAGTCGAAGATGAATGTAGCGGTGGGACGCAACGTCCGGGGCAAGGAGTGGGACGAGCTCCTCGAGAATCTCTACGCATACCGCCGCGCTTGAGGTCCATTCTTGCACATCAGCGTTTTAGTATTCCTTCTTCTAGTGCCATCCATAGATCGATACGGTCATCGTTGAGGCTGTTGGAGCAACTCTTACGCTTCCGAATAACGTCATGCTCTAGTCGTAGCAGGTCGTAGTGTGAAACCAGTCCTTCATATATGGTACACGTATGATGACGATACAGTGGTATTATCGCTAGTTGCTACGCTAGAAGCTTGAGACACCTTGTCCTTCTCTTCGCTGCCATCTTCGTACCGATTTGTTGAATAGGATCGAGTGTTGGAACAATCACAATTAGGGCGAGACGCACTTAGTATCCCATCGACGTGCATGATGCAATAGGGCCCCTACGGGTATATTGAGAAGACGGCGCATCCCACGAGTGCGATGGGCTGTAGTGTCGGGCGTCAGGCGACCCAGTCCAGTTTGTTGCGGGTTTCGGCACAGTGACGGTACGTTGCTGTGGCGACGGCGATGCCTGATCCGATTCTGGAGTCAGAAGCGGGTGCCGTTTAGGGAATGGAGTGGAAACGCGGATGCGAGGACGAGGGGAGGTGAAGTTCCTCAACTGCTTGGCAGCGGTGGAGAGCCAGGAAGGGGTTTGAATTACACCTTGTGGTGGACACCCCACGATGTCCAGGCAGTTGACACGTGGGAACGGCTCCGGCAGCTCCACCAAGTTACACGAAGGAAGGTCCTCAGCGAGAACCGAATGTGGGCTGGGGATAGATGATTGTGGAGGGCTGGGAGGAGGCGTCGGAGGACGGTACGGGAAAATAGGCCACCGCATGTTCAACGGCTTGGGGAAGGTATTCCCATCATGACGAATAGCGTCGTAAACGGTCCCGTGGAGGCCAACTTGCACGATCAGAGTCGCCTCAGGCGAGTGAGGGCAAGGGGAGAATGAGAGCTGAATGGCACGGGCTGGGTCCCCGAAATTGCGCCACATATACGCCCATTCGGACACGTGATCTTCAGGGCATCGATGTTTGTAGGACCAGACGGGATTGTCGGAAGTGTAAGTGTGGTCGTGCGTCGACAGCGCTCTGGCCCAATGACACCAGGAGCCGTTCCCGGAAACCGTGTAACACAGACCGAGGCGTATGTGGATCCCTTCTCCTGTGGAGAGCTGGATGAAATCCACCTCCATCTCCATGGGCGAGTACATAGTATCGTGCTTCACGTTCGAATAGAGAGTGAAACCGAGAGAAGACATAGTGCCTATGATCCATCGGGGAATCCGGAAGGGCGGACGGCGCATATTGTCAGGATGGAACGTAATGAGACGTCGGATGGGATCGCTGCCGTCTGTGCAGTGGGGGCTCGCGCGGATGTAGAACGTTTGCCATGTTGCCTTGACCTGCCTGCCGCGAAAACGTAGATCGTACAGGTCATTGCCGAGATTGATGAGACGGGCGGACTGGAATTGAGATCCCGTAGAAGCGTAGGCGTGCATCGCATAGTACCGCGGACGTGAGGGATCAAGGACTTCTCCTGGTGGCGCAGGGTGGAGCAGGAGGCCAACGTGCTCGGATTCGTGATATAAGTTCTTCCTCTGACAGAGGAGAACAGCTATTACGACGTCCTCTGTAATGATCACGGGAAAATGACACTTCATACCGTAGGGTGTGATTTTAAAAGACGGAAGCTGGACAATGCCAAACGGTCCCGTCGTCATTTGAGGGCTCGTGGCTTCCTCGACCTAAGATGCATGGCGAGATGAGATCATGTACAGTGGAGCGACAGCATGCCTACCGTGGTGCATTGCCCGGGCAAGTATGTTTGTAGGGGATCACGTAGGTCCGGGAGGAAGTGAACAATGTTGCCGGAGAAGTAACTCGGCGACGACGCAAGCATGAACCGCCCGTGCTGAGTAGGGCCGTAAAAGTTGAGCCATACTTCGTTGAGCGGGATGGTGGGAGGAAAGGTATTCGAGTCGAGGCCCTCTGGCCCACCCCACGCGAACAAGCTGGCATCGTACGACCGTTTGACGATCTCCTCTTGGAGGCGGAGGAACGCTCGTCGTCCCTCTCCGTAGATAGTTGGCATGTTGATGTCAAACAGGCCAAGCAGGCAGTACGCCTCGTCCTCGACGCGCGTGGTTGTCCGGTTGGACGCCCACGACATGCGCTCGGCGATCGAGGCCTCAACGATCTGCCGCTCCCGCGTCAGCCAGTAGTGGTTGATTCCAGTGATATCTTCAAGAAGCAAGGAAAGCTGCGCCTTGGTACCCAGCTGCTTCCAACCTTGCGACATGAACACGACAGCGACGGGGGCGAGTAACTCCTGGAGCGTCCATCCCCGCGTATGCCACCGAGAGTTCCTGAAGGGTGAGTCCCATGCGCGGACGTCGCACCCGTCGGGAACGTCGGAGAGGTAGGCATAGCACACCTCCGAGTGAAGGTACCAGTTGAACATAGAATTTATGGCCTCTGAGACGTCCGTGCTGGTCGTCTTGTCGATACATGCCGTGTCCGCCCAGGCCCACTGGTACCCATCCTTCTCCGCCTGGATACAGAAATTCCGGATCTTCTCTGAGACGTGGTCTCGGGGGTTGCCATTCCGCCAAACCTTCCCTAACTGTTTCACCGAATCGAAGGTATCCTCCGAATCGCCCCAGGTGTGCGATAAGATTGCGTAGCCCCGGAAGACGGTCGTGGGATCGGGGAAGAAGTGAAGTTCTGCGCGTGAGGTACTAAGCAACCACATGTCGATCGACCCACTGAGACGCAAGGTAAGAGGTGAATCGGAAAGGCGGAGATGTAGACGCACTCGGTTGGGGGATGGTGTGATACGCGAACGAAGGTAGTCGCCTTGCCGTTAACGTGGAGAGAATATATATGGCGCTCTGTAGGACGAGTCGAAGAGGCGGTGATAATTGGGCGCGACATAACCCTAGGACGGGGCGCAATGCAATGCGAGGGACCTTCCATTACGTCTGAGTGCCACGAAAGATGGAAACCTCAGGATAGACGCATTTCTATTATCCACATATGCATGGTAGCTGCAAAGAGGGCTACAAAGAGCGCAACAGGACTGGTAGGGCCAGGCCGCCGAATCTCTTCGTAGGGGAAAATCTTGTCCATGGAAGGGGAAAACGGCGGGGGAGACCAAGGAACTCCACGCCGGACGAGGGGCCCTGATCGTCCTTCCCGCACCGTGCATGGTCTCCTCATCATAGTCCACAAACGCGCATGTATACGGCGTGGCGACCACATTGACGCTGTAGCTCAGGAACGACTGCAGCTCCAGCATGGCGAGAAGGCAGGAAGCACAACTTGTGATTGTTGTGTACACCCACACATACACGGCCTTGTCCACCAGAGGGTCACCCGGCCTTGCCATAGACGCCGGAGATAAGTATTCGGGGTGGTATGTAGGAGACACGACTTGAACATGAGTTAGACGTGTTGCCTCCGGGGCCACAGGAAACAGAACATCTTGTGGGAGTGGGTTCCGTGCGCCGCGAGCTCTCGAGGCGGTGTTGTATACTGGAGATAACAGGATTTGGGGCGCAATCCTTTCCATGGCAGGTTATCCAACAAGTCTCCCATACTCTCGTAGTCTGACTATGGCACAGGTATGAGTGACGATACAAGGGCAAATAGAGCTTGCTCACACTGAGATTACATGCCACCGTCGCGGTGCGAGCGACTCAAGAGTTGGCCGACTCTGAGGGAAGCCTGATAGGTGGCGCCACGCTGTAGTCACGAAAAGGTTGAGAATGTGCCTTCGTGTAAATACAGCACGACGAGGCACTTACGTCCTCTTCCTCGCCACCCAAAACTCCGCCTGATAGAGCCACCTCATCATCGCAGTCCTGTCCGCCGTGTATTCGCACTCCACCGTCCGCCTCGCCGTCTTCTTCGGCGCGTCCGCGCCCGTGTCTGGATCTTCGACGTCGAAGCCGACCACATCCGCAAACCTCAGCACCTCCTCAAGGCTCAGCTCCATCGCAGCCTGGCCACCCCCTGTCCAAAGGAGCGGCCCGAGGTTGATCCAGCTCCCTCCCGGGCGCAGGAGAGTGTGGATGTGCTCGAGGGTCTCGATGATGTTGAGGGAGGTGTCGATGAAGAAGAGCGTGACCACGAAGTCGTACCCCTCCGTACCCTTTGGCGGCTGGTGCGAGAGGAAGTCCTCTTCGGCGAGTGCGAAGCGGGGGCTGAGTCGTGGGACGACGTCGGGGAATGAGACGGCGCGGAAGAGGGAGTCGGTCGTGCGCTGGTGAGAGAACCAGCTGGCATATGGCTGGAGGGTGTGTTGTTCCGGCTTTTGAGTGTACTCTTCTGAGAGAAGGAAGCGAAACGCGAGGTTCATGAAGAACGAGAGCTCGTTCGCAGTCGTTGTGAACCCTGCAGACACAACGTTAGACGATTCGGCGGTCGCGCGAGCGCATATAGCCACTCACCAAGTTGCGAGATCTCCCAAGCCAGCCTTCCCAGCCCTGAGCCTGGCACAAGCACCCTCATGCCCTCGCGTTCCTCCTCAGGAACGTCCCTCAGCACATCCAGCGTTGGCCCAAATATCTTCTCCCTCTCTGCCCGCCCTTCCTCGCTCCAATCCCTCACAAAGTGCTTCATCGCCTCCCTAACTCTGCTCAAATCCCCCGCGACCCCCGGCCTCAGCGCCGCCCCAACGCCGCCTTCTCCCGCCTCCTCCGGAAACTGCGTCTGCGCAAGGCGCGCGATCGACTGCGCGATGACCGCGTTCGTCGCGACGGCCTCCTCCGCACGCGCCAGCTTGCGCGTGTACCCGAGGTCGAATCCCACTCGTCGGTAAGCCCAGCGCATGCGCCCGTAGGACATACGCATCGCGCTCAGCTCTGCGCGCGCGAGGCGCGCATATTGCGCGTAGGAGGCGGCGGCGCATCGGACGGAGAAGTGTCCTGGGGAGGAGCCGGAGCTACGCGAGGACCCAAAGATGATGGGGAAGAGGTCCTTCGGGCTTCCCAGGATGGAGATGCTGAGGAAGAAGAGGACGAGGGGGAGGAGACCAGCGAGGAGGGAGTCGGAGGCGAGAAGGTCGCGGATGGGGAGCATGGGCTAGGATAGTATGGCAAGACGACCCGGATCTATAGTGTCTTCTTTGTTCTAAGTGTGCATTATTCTTGAAGGATGAACGGGGGTTAGGGATGGGCCGACGCCGACAGAGGTCGACGTCGTGTAACGAGGACGAGAGCACGAGCGCCGGCAGCGAGCGACGCGTGCCCGTCGCTGGAACGCGCGCCTACCGCGCCTACACCGTCCTCCACGTCGCCTACATCGTCCGTCCCAGCCCATTCTCCCACCTCAACGTTCGTCTCTAGCGGAATTTGCAGTTACTCCGTATCCCATTGCACTCACGTCACGACCTACCATGAACCTCTCGCTTTACACCGTTTCGGCCTTCCTCATCATCGACACGGATGGACACCGCGTACTCGCCAAGTATTACCACCCAAAGGGTCATCCAAATGGAGACTCGAAGAAGCTCACGACACTGAAAGAGCAGCGGGCGTTTGAGAAGGGCCTGTTCCAAAAGACAAAGAAGGCGGGAGGTGCGTCTATGACCGTCCGTCCTTAACACATATGCTTACTATTACCTACTTCACCACGCTATATCGATTTACGACATCTGGGACGTGTATTTTGGACGCATATACACACCTCAGGCGATATTATCTTGTACGACTCACACCTCGCGGTGTACAAGCATTCCCTCGACCTCATCTTCTACATTATCGGCGACCCCGCGGAGAACGAGCTCATGCTGCACTCCGCGCTCGTCGCGTTCTCCGACGCGGTACACATGCTCCTCCGCAACCAAGTAGAGAAGCGTGGCGTGCTCGAAAACCTGGACCTCGTCCTTCTATGCTTGGACGAGACGATTGATGATGGGTGAGCATCGTCTTTCCGTTCTTGTAGCGAGCGCATGGGCAGGTCGAGACAATGCAATGGCTATTAGTTGTATGCTAGGATGGAACGCCTTGCTGACTTGTGCCGTCGTTTTTCAGAATCATCGTGGAAACAGACTCAACGACGATCGCTTCGCGCGTGAGCAGGCCAAAGGCGGACACGACAGACATCGTCATCAACGAGCAAACACTACTCAGCGCGTACCAGACAGTGAAGGAGCAGATGAAGCAGCGGATAGGGCAGCTCTAGGTTTGGCGTGGTGTATATGTGCGTACGCTTACTTGTTCCATCTTACTCTGCGACTAACGCTGTTGGACAGTATTAGTCTGAGTGACGACATTGGACGGCTGTAGGACGTGTATCGTTGAATAGTCTATCTGCATATTCTCAAACTTTCAACGATCTCGTATTCCAAGGCGACTGGTCAATCTCCTGCTCCACCGCTTAGACAGGGTTTTCCATAGTCTTCACGCCTAGCTTCTCCTATATGAGTACTCCTCCATTCCCTCCTCTCTGCGGGGTGGCTGCGATGCAGATATTGACGGTCGGTATTTGACTCCACACTGCGCACGAGGAGGCCTTTTAACCACGTAGAACGAACCTTGTGAGTCCCATTGTAGTTCAGCTCTTGTCATCATCTTTTATCTCGCCCTGAAGGCTTCTCGCACAGGTTCCTTCATAGTTTGACTTCCGGTCCCGGATATTGTCAGGTACCGCAACCTTGTCGGGAGTCCCGAATTCCTTCTACCGTCGAGATCTCAAGATGTTATCGTAAAGCAACTAACATGCAAACGTTCGCAGTATGGATGTCCCGAAGCCGATGCGTTGCGCGGACGCTCCGCCACCGTGCCTGAGAGTGCTTGGACACGTCGCTAGATCTGCGTGGACACGCCGTCATAGCCGGGTGATTCATGCACGTTTAGTTCAATCAATGTAATTCTGACCTTTTTCGAATTATAAGTCGAGCGGCAACTTACGGCGCACGCTGTCAGAGTTCACTCCAGGTATATCCTGACCCACGTGCGAGAACCAAGGAGGGTTGCACATGCGCGCACGTCAAGCTTTTCTCAAGCTGGCCTGTCACTTCTGCGCTTCAAGGAGCTCCGACCGGGCCACGTTGTGTGCTGTAGCTCTAGAAATAACTCGCGAAGGCCAAGGAGCTGCCCAGATGCACGGCGAAGGAGAAGAGTGGACGAGTTGTGCGATAAGTGGGGAGATAAGTCGCCGGAAACGGCAGCCCGGCCACGCGGCTCTGGCACAGCCGCCGGACGTGATGCGCGCTTCCGCATCAGCCCGCCGCTGCGACATCAATCGCCCAGCGTCCCTCTCCCTGGCGCGCCGCGGCCCCGATGCACGAGTACCCCTTTCTCCATCCTGTCACTCCAACGCCCACGCATATATAGCCAGCACCATGCACCCGCACGCGTCCCCGACGCGCCTCCGCACCACGCCCCGCGACCACCTGCAGCACCCGCACCTGTACCCATATCGGCCGGCATGCAGCTCACGTCGTTGCTCGCACTCTCCCTCGCGGCCGTCGCGGTTCGCGCCTGCGGTGACGACCACGCCCACGAGCACCACGACCACTCGAAGCGCGCTTTTCCTCAGGCCGCGCTCACCCCGCCCAGCAGGCCGCTCGTCTGGGGCGACGTGAATGTCATTCACACCACGGACAGCCATGGCTGGCTCCTCGGCCACCAGAAGACGTCTTTCCCGGAACCCAACTACAGGTGAGCAGAGTTTAGACGGTGCGCGTGGAAGGGCAGGAGGGTGACGGGTATGGGAAACGTGCAGCGGCGACCTTGGGGACTTCTCGTCTTTTGTGGCACACATGAAGCAGCTCGCGCTTGTGAGTCCCCTCTAGCACCGTTCGCGCGCGATCTCACGCGTGATTATTCAGGAAAAAGACGTCGACCTTCTCTTGGTTGACTCTGGCGACCTCCATGACGGTACGCACGCGCATATAGTCACTTCAGCGCGTAAACTGACGGCGGCGGCCAGGAACGGGTCTTTCGGACGGCTTCCCGCCCGGCGGCGTCGACGCGCACGACGTAAGTCCATAGGGTTCCATTTGCGATGCAGAAATACTCACTGTTCGGTGTAGTCTAACAAGTTCTTGCTGGAGCTGCCTTACGACATCATGGCGATTGGAAAGTATGTCTCGCCCTCACATTCGTCTCGCCACGAAAACTAAACGCGAACGCAGCCACGAACTGTACATCTACGCGAACACGCTCGACATGTATACCAACTTCGCACCGAAGCTTGGCGGGCGCTACCTGTCCTCGAACGTCAATATCACTGTCTTCGACAAGCACGGAAAGAACGTCAGCGTGCCCGTCGGCGGTGAGCACTTGACTTCGCACGTGCGCCCCGCCCATGTCCGCTGACATTTGGGTTCTGTTCATTGATTTTTGAAGACCGGTTCAGGAAGTTCAAGACGCGGAAGTGAGTGCCGTATTGTCTGGGATGCCGTACAGAACTGAATTTTGAACCACACAGGGGCCGCAAGGTTACGTCGCTGGGCGTGCTCTTTGACTTCACTGGCAACGACGTCAACACTACCGTGCAGAAGGTGGAGGACATGGTCAAGGAGCAATGGGTGCGTCTTCAACTCGCCGATGAGGAGTGAACGCTGATCATTAAACATCCATCTGATAGTTCTCTGAAGCCATCGAGGAGGAGCCCGACTTCTTCCTTCTTGTCGGGTCAGTACCAACACAGTCACGTAAGATTTTCTTTGATTCTGACATGCATATAGCCACATGCCCGTCGCGACCTCGGATAACTGTAAGCCCTTCGTTCGATTTGGTTGGCATTCGTCCCAAGATCTCATGTTATGTAGGGCCCACTGTGTTCAACGCCATTCGTGCTATCCACCCTGAGACGCCTATTATGATCTTCGGAGGTAGGTACAAGTTCATGGTTATTAATGTCTTTGCTGACGCCAACGATAGGCCACACCCACATCCGTGACTGCAGTACGTCTACCTTTCCCTGCATATACTCGTGTAACTGAAGTTTTTGCAGTCCAGTATGATGGTCGCTCCATGGCTCTTGAGAGCGGTCGGTACATGGAGACTGTCGGTAAGTCTCACAGTGTCTTTCTATATGTAATCATCGGTCTAATACTCTACCTCCGTCAGGCTGGATGAGTGAGTACTAGACTGCCCACCTAGAATGCCACGTACTGACGATGGGTAGGCATGGATCTCGAAAAGAAGACGTTTCACAGCCACGGCTCCAGCAACAAGAACACCACGTTCACGCGCCGATACCTCGATCCTAATCGAGTCACTTATGAGGTCCGCTACTCCCCCATACGCACCGCCCAGCGTAGCTGACCACGATATTTTAGTACCACACCGGCCGCGGCAACTTCACCTTCGACACCCTCCAGGGCAAGTCCATGACGAAGGGCCTCAACGCACTCGCAGAGAAGTTCGACCTCAACTTCCTCTTCGGCACTGCCCCTCAGGACTACACGATCACCCAGGTCCCCTACCCCTCGAACGACTCCCTCCTCTCGCTCTTCGCCGAGGCGATGACCTTCGCGCTCCCGCTGAACTCGTCGCGCGAGAGCGTGCCGAACGTGATGATCACCAACTCGGGCTCGCAGCGCTTCGACCTGTACTCGGGCCCGTTCACGAAGAACGACCAGCTCACGTCGAGCCCCTTCGCGGACTCGTTCCTCTACATCCCGAACGTGGCGGTCTCTGTCGCGAGTCAGGTCCTGCCCGCGCTGAACAACGCGGGCGCTAACGAGCGCAGGGAGCTGCTGGACGCGCGCGAGGCGGAGGCGTACGCCAAGGGCGAGGTTGACATGCGCTTCCGCCGCTGGCTTGAGGAGATGGACCGCCGCAACGACGGCCCAGCTCGCCGTGCGGCGCAAAACTTGACACTCGGATACGTGACAACTGACGTGAGTCCTCCACCTCTCACGCCATACCTCAACGTATCTAATTGTATACCATCCACAGTCTTGCCCCGGCGTTGGCGACGATGTCCTTCACTCGCCTTTGGTACGTCCCCTCCCCCTCCTCCCGCCCTCCTTCTAACTCTCCTCCTAACCCCATCCCCCTCCCACAGCCCTTCTTCGACGTCCCCGACTTCATCGGCTCCGACGCCCCCGCAGATCTCGCCGCAGACGCGCCCATCGACCTCGTGTTCGTCGACTTCATCGAAGATCAGCTGCTCGAGATCCTCAACGGCCTCCAGAGCACCAAGACGTACACCACCGCGGACGTGCTTCCGTACACGGACACGCTCGCCAGCGCCGTGCTTGGCGTGTACGCGCAGGAGTTCTGGAACTGAGTGGGGTCAGAGATGAGACTTGGAGGGTTGGCGTTATTCTTGCGCCCCTTAGGTTGTGCTTGCGCCCTACTGTGTGCCGAGCGGGTTGTTGGGGTCTCCTAATGTAGTGGGTGAATTATGTGTACTCATTCTGCACGGGCAGTGGCATGTATCTGTGCAATAATATTACACCAAATCCATGGACAGCGGTATGGTCGCGACTCCTCCAATTTCCGTCTGTCGTGCGTGTCGAGGGGAAAGGGAAGGTCGCAGGACAGAAGGCTACTCCTCGAAAAAAGGAATGGAAAGCCACATGGACACGTCCGGGATCGAACCGGACCCCTCTCGCAGACTATATGCTAAGCGAGCGTGATAACCAACTACACCACGTGCCCTGATTTACTTGCGAATCTATTGTTATATAAACATAGCATTATTGTATCTTAAGTAGACCCATATGAGTGCCATTGGCGGCGCGAAGTAAGTAGTAGAATCCACCATAGTATGTCGAGTTTTGATGGAGATGTGCACAGGGGCAGCGAGCAAAACGCAGACAAAGATTAGACTGGAGGGGGAAAGCCGGAATATGCACGGCTGAATATTTGACGACGTTCTGGTACGCTAATAATACACGCGAGTGCCTCCTCGAAGGTAGAGGGGCAGATAAGAAAGAGAGATCTAAGACGGAACAGCGAAACTATCGATACACTGGTGGAGCAACGGACAGCAGGAAGACCCGAGAGAAAAGGCGACAGCGAAAGCGAGCAGCGAGAGTACAACAAATATGGTATATACATACCGGGTAAGCAGTACTACTACCGGGGACGCAGGTAGAGGTATTGTCTACAAAGGTCCGAGACCGGAAGAGCTGGAGGCGCGCGGTGCCCGGGAGGGAAACGAGTGGAGGTGGCCTGCACGTCGCACACACGACGCTCCGCGTATTATCGCGGCCGCACCAGTGCGGGAGCGCGTTTCAAATTGCGCAGGAGGGCGTGGAGGGACGGCAGAGTTGGTGGGTGGGCACCAGGCGCGCATGGAGATAGGAGAGGGTTGAGAGAGCAAGGGTAGCGCTGAAGCGAGGGGTCGCGAGCGGAGAGACGGGAAGGGAGAAAAGAGCGGGAGCTGAACCAATATTCGCGGGAGGCGGAGTGGAGGGATGGTGTATCTGCTGGAAGATACGCGCGGGGTAAAGAGGTGATAGTAGCAGGTTTGCTGCTCACACGAGCGCATCGATATTCTCCTACGTTGTATTCCGGAATGTCAGCAGCAGAGCGAACAAGGGTCGTGCACAAACGCTTACAATGGCAGCCGTTACTTTATCTACGGCTTCTTCTGCGCTTGTGGCTGGCTCCGATTCCGACACGGCAGTGACCGGACGAGGTATCGTCGTGATCGGGCCAGCTACGACAGCTGCGACCGTCGCAGGTGAGGTCTCGGAATCCGCTTCGGCGGGTGCAACCTCAACGGCGGACGTCTCCGTTTCGAGCGCAGGGATCTGATATAGCGGTAAGTTATGGTACTAGGGCTGCCGAGGAGGATGAAGCGTACAGATACGACGTCCACGCTCCCAGACGCCACGATACCCGCACTCGTCAAGCCTTCCTTCAACGCGTCCACAGTCGCAGACAGGGCGTCCAGCAACGACATCACGGCTTCTCCTGACATCTGTATGTTGGAGAGTGTTGGAATAGAGGCAGTGGCAGTGGCCGTACTTGCAGACTAGGCACGGGGTTTGGTCAGGAACACGAGGACATGATGTCGCAACAAGGTTATAGCGTACCTCGGTCGAAGAGGGTGCCTCCGCGACTAGGCAGCCGTACTTGTGGCACTGCCTACTCTCCAGGACAGATACAGAAGGCACCGGGGCACCGTATGTGACGGGGAAAGCTATGATAGCGAGTGAGCACACACGAGGATGGATGGGACGGCGTGACTGTCTACACACCTCCGACGAAGAGCGCCGAGATGGCGAAGGCGCGGGTGAGAATGAACGTGGGGACCATAGTGATACAGAAAAGAGGAAAGAGGTAATCGAGGATGAACGAAGACGGTGACAGCGGCAGCTAGAAGCTTTGAGGCAGCCGGGGACAGGTGGCGCAGGCGTGCTGCTCTACCACACTTGCCTCCAGGAGCTCTTATGGTTGGAGAGCGCATGACGGTGCCTTGCGACGGCTATGGGCAGCTGAAAGGGCCCGTCGAATGAGGCAAGAGTGAATCGCTCGCCTACAACCCGACCCATTTGGCTCTGGGAGCGCGCGTGGCCGAATCGGGGCGGGAGCTTGTTGCGGGAAGTCGGCAGGAAAGCAACAACGCATGCTCGATTCGGTAGCTCCCCGCCTTTCCTCGGGCGTCTCCGCTACCCGATTAGGTCAACGTTGTCGCTCTTGCCTCCAGACCGTCATCTTCAGGCTGCGTCTGCCTTCGCCTTACGGCTTGCTATCGTCATGCGCATCAGTGCTATCTCCAGAACCTCAAGACCGTGTAACTCCGACACCATGAGCTAGCCCCCACGAGCTCGTCGCGAGTTCGAACGCCTCGAGTCGGCACAAGTCCAACGCAAGTCTGCCCATAGTCGGTCTTGCCCAGTACCAAGCGCAGTCGGCGAGCAGATAGTGCTGACTGGTCTGCCAAGTACATCGCCTAGAACGGGCATTTCGCATGGGTGCATGGGCAAGCCATTCCGTGTTCTGTGAGTCGTCATTCACATCATCATGAGCTGGCACCTCGACCTCGTACATATAGAGTAGAGGAACCGTTCGGCGTACCTGTTGCAACAGTCCGAGACGTGATCTTTCCGGTTAGAAACGGAGAAGAGCGGGGCTCGCCCTCTGCCGTGTCGTGCACGCCGTAAATTCGGCGAGGCCGGTCGTAGACGAGGTTCCAAAGCAGTTGCCGAATCGGGCAGCCCCTTTCAACCTCCTGGCTTTGACGCGCGCCACAACTCAATCTCCATCGGGAGATCTGATGGAGACATGACTTGCCGCCGGCCCGACGCACATCCGACCGAATGCGAGAGCCCCCGCTCGCTGTCAATCGCACGCCCACTCCAACAGTACTGATGCCCTCGTTATATCTGCGCCCCATTGAGACTTCGGCGAGTCATGTTGTTACATTTTGCTTACACCACATGGCGCATCACCCTATAATATTTCGCAGAGATCCCGACACCAGCTGCACAGAAGCTTCCGCGAGACGCACTTCTTCTCCCCGTCTCGCACTAGCCTGATCCCCGCGCTGTGGGTCTCCATCGAACCCCAAGCTTCGAAGTTGGGCGTCGCCCTTCCCGCGCGCCACGCGTACTCGTCAGTCCCCGCCCATCCCTTTTTCTGTCTATGCGTTTGAGACCCTGTACACTTGCACGATATGTGGCGAGCGGTATAAGTCGCGCCCTGGTGGCTACGGGCTCGAATCGTCCTGTCGTCCCCAGACGTTCCGTATACTCTGTTCCCCGCGCCCCTGCCACCACACGCATTCATTTGCCGTTGTACCTGTCACGGTTGTCCTTCTACCGTGCTGATCGCTCTTTACTCAACATCTTGCGGACCGGTTCGTCATTATGGTTACGTTTATTCTCACCCGCACTTTCGCCATCTCGGCGCTGTTCGTGGGAGGTACGTACTCTGCGCGCATATGCTCAACAAGAT
This sequence comes from Grammothele lineata, assembly GCA_002150815.3. Classification (NCBI taxonomy): domain Eukaryota; kingdom Fungi; phylum Basidiomycota; class Agaricomycetes; order Polyporales; family Polyporaceae; genus Grammothele; species Grammothele lineata. The sequence goes on from NDFF03000098.1 coordinate 80,478, forward strand.
GTCCTGCTTATCCATTCCCCTTGTACGACACAGCGTTTCCCGTTGCATATGCTGCACCGGTGCCTGCCCCTTGGGCGGTGCCCACGCTCGCGGTCAGACAGTGTCACCAAGCGGGCTGTCTGGTTGTAGTGGAACCTGTGACCTCACAGTCGGAGGTACGTTGCACGTATTGCAAGTGTTTGGCTCCTGTCTCACCTTTTCCTGACTCAGACAAGCGCGTCGTCAACGAGTAATTTTGTGGCTACGAGCGCATCGCCGACAAGTACTGCGCTTGCATCTCCGACAGCAGCGGTGACGAAAGAATCGGCAGCAGAGGAGTCGCCGCAGCCGGAAGACATACTCGACGTCATAGCCAGTATGCTCACTGACTTGTCGGCGAGTATTCGCGGGTCGCGGGTAGATACGAGTGCGACGAGCGACGTCGCAGACATAGCCCCGATACCGGAAGTCAAGGTCGAACCGCCTACAGTAAGTTCTCTCAATGATACCGCGTTACGCTCCCGCTCTGATAATTGCCTGGTTGGATGATAGACGGACAACGAACTCGTATGATACCCCCACCCCCGGTCTTTTCCTTTCCTTTGGGTCTCTGCACTCCTTCACTGCGAAGAATCAACAGTAGCTCGTTGCTATCATCCACATTCCTTTCGATGGTTCAGACGCACGCCGTTATTATCCTAGGACGTTGTGCGCCTAGTGCGCTGCGCATCCTCTCGTTGTCCACGGCCTCCTTGACAGCTCTATTAGTGTACCCTACTTCGAATTTGTTGTACTTGAGTTTTGCTCGATGCAGGGGGTACCTCCTAGGTGCCTCCTTCCGAGAACATGTCGTTGTTGCCGTTACTGCTTGTGTTCCTTGTTGTGAAATTACCGCTTTCGATTACACGCAGAGGGTGGCCAGTACTGGAGCAAAATATCAGAACGGTCTCTATATTCCCTGTTCTAGGGCACATCGGAGATGGGGCTACTGTTATAACGTCACCAAACATACCTAAAGCAACCTGGCACAGAGTGAGAAAGAGGCGCTCACACCTTGTTCTTCGTCCTCTACCATCTCGAAGTAACAGTCCGCCACGCTCACACTGGCATACTAATTGGTAGGCTGTTTATTTTCGTCACTTCACCATGCAGTGTGGGACTTAGCTATTTGAGATGAGGACGACGACTGCGCTAACACTGCTGGTGTATCGCAAATAGTGTTGAGAACCCTGCCCGAACCCTTCTCAGGCCCCTGTCAAGAAAATGAGAAGTATATAGTCAATTCACCACTCACTTTCGGCACGTACCTAATACATCTCCCCGTTATTTTAATCCCGCTTCGCTCAAACACCCTACAACATGGTAATATGTTGCGATCCTTTTACCCACGTATCTAGCGATTGTTGTAGCAGCTTGTGGACGCGCTGTACGGATCGGCAACGGCCCTGACTCCTGAGCGGCTCGCGCTCACAGTGATGCGAATCCTCGCTTCCCAGGCTCTCGCCACAACTATGAATTGGGAGATCCTTTATGCGCTATTTTGATGTTGATTTTGACTTTGCGATGCTCGGAAGTTCGTCCACTTAGCTTGAGACGGTACACTTTTAAGACGCTTATACCGTCCGCCTAGTCGGCTAGCCTGAGGCTAGAGATGTTGAACATAGACGGTCTGATAGTAAATACCTTTCTCTTATTGCGCACGAACTACTTAATACTTTCATCTATCGTTCCTTCTGTATTGGGTACTCGGAGAAGCGTAAGGTAGGTCGTACTCCGTCAGCGCCCGCGTTGCACCAAACACCATCCAGGGATGCGCCCGCCGGTGCAAATGTCATGACAATTGATGCAGAGCGGTCGAAGTCGAGCTGCTTCTTTATCCCCCGGATAGAAGTACTCCGTCGAGTAAGTGGTTGAAACAGGGCCGCTTGAGAGGGCGCTGAGACCGGCATGCTTACAGGTCGAACGTGAAATGGGGGGTGGGAGGGGAGGAGCACGCACGAACAGCATAAAAGGAACAGGATTTCTTGACATGGCCACCATCCAAGCTCCTCGCTCTTCGTTCGTCTTCACTCGAGTACTCTTCGTTCATTTTTACACCCGGACAACTCGTCTCAAATCATGGTTTCGTTCGCTTTCACTCGTGTCTTCGCCGTCTCGGCCCTTCTCGCAGGAGGTTCGTCCCGTTTCCCTGGCAGTAGCTATCAGCGTTCAACCAGATCCCGCGCGCTCACCCAACCTCAGCGTTCTCCATCGCATATGGTGCTCCCATCGCTGAGCCTGTCTCCGGTGTTGAGGCCCGCCAGTGCAAACGTCTCGGCTGTCTCGTCGAGACAGCTAGTGAATTGCAGGTATGGAGTTCATCTATGCAATGGACGCTCTCTGGGTTACTAACAAGAGAAAAATCAGCCGACGGCTGTCTTCTGAGATACCACGGATCCGAATACACTAATCAGCGGCCAGGTGAGTGAAAGCATGCAACCATTGAGCGGAAGATGGCTGTCATGACTGATTCACCGGAATCTCTCCCATCAGGCGCATCTTCATTCTTCGTCAAGTTCGTCATACGCTGGGCAGGGATGCTCGTTCCAATCGTATCTTCTCTAGTCATCCGTAGCGGCGTATTCCCCCCGCACGTCTCCCTACCCGCTATAATTCGCTGTCGCTCCATCTCCCTTTCTGTTCTTTATTGTATAGGCTTGCTGTCCACCAAAACACTCCTTCGCGCTAGTCCTTCCTGTAGCTTGTAACTGGGGAATAATGGTCCATTGGTACACTGATTGCAGGACCGTACGTGAACATGCACATGGTCGGACATCCGCCGAACGCGCGATCGAGACGTCCCAAGCGCGAAGCGCCAACCTCATGAGCGACCACCCTAATTCCAGTACTGCTGCGCATAGATGCCGAGCACGGCGTTGGTCAGCACGTCCGTGTACGAATGCACGTCCGCATCCGTGTACGTGACGTCGCTTTGAAGCTCGTTGATCGTGTCGAGCACCTGCGCTTGCACGAAGTCCGGGAAGACCAGGTCGACGGGCGCGTCGTCCGCGAGCCCGGCCGGCACGTCGGAGCCGACGAAGTCCGGGAATTGGTACACGGGCTGGAGAAGGCGCATAGTGAGTATAAGTGGTAGGGAGGAGGCTTCGGGGAGGGCGTACCAGAGGCGCGTGCAAGATGTCGTCGCCGACCCCAGGGCAGGACTGTAGGTTACGTGAGCTAAGTGAAGATGGGCCGTGGGAGGTGGGCTAGACGTACGTCTTTCGTGACGTATCCCAGCGTCGCGTTCTCCGCATCACGACGTTCCGGCCCGTGACCCACGCGGTCCATTTCGGCCAGCCAGCGGTAGAAGACCATGTCGATGTCGCCCCGCGCGAACGCCTCGCGCTCGCGCGGCGTAAAGCCGTCCTCCGCGATCTCACGCCGGCGGTCCTGCTCGCCCGCGTCGTTAAGCGTGGGGAGCACCTTGGCAGCGGTTGCAGCGGTGACGTTGGCGACGTAGACGAAGGCGTTCGTGAAAGGCGACGCGGTAACCTGGTCGTTCTTGGTGAACGGGCCCCCAAAGACGTCGTACCGCTGTGAGCCGGAGTTGGCGATGATGACGTGCGGGATGGACGCGCGGGTGTTGTTCACGATGAGGGAGTACTGGATCGCCTCGCCGAACAGGCTGATGAGTGAGTCATTGGAGGGGAACGGCGCTCTGCGAAGGGGGGCGTCAGGCACTGACACACATGGTCATGGGTAACGCGAAAGACGCACTGAGCGAGGCGGTAGTCGTGCGGCGCGGTGCCGTAGAGGAAGCTCAGATCGAACTTTTCCGCGAGGTTATGCAGACCGCTCCGGATGCCATTGCTCTTGGGAGTGTCGAAAGTGTGGTTGTTCTGGCCCGTGTGGTACTACGTTGCCCATGAGAAAGGTGTGTAACACAACTAATGACTCGACGAGCGTACCTCGTATGTAACACGATTGGCGTCCAAGTACCGCCGTGAGAAGGTGATATTGTCTGTGGGGCCTGCCTGATCGAGATCAAGGCCTGAACAAACCATGTGAGACGTGTGAGCGACTTGGGAAGTGGATTGCTTACTCAACCAGCCTAGTCAATACAGATTTAGCACAGAAGAAGTTAGATGTACGAGCACACAAGGCTTACCAACTGTCTCCATGTAACGTCCACTCTGGAACGCGATAGCGCGGCCATCGTACGGAGCTGAATACCTGTGTCAGCAGAGTAAACGCTGTCGCTGACACTAATCTTACCGCAGTCGCGAATGTGGGAGTGACCTGTAGGCTATCAGACAGTGCTCCGACCGCGAGGCGAATAGACGTACCTCCGAGAATGACGATTGGAGTGTTAGGATGCACTGCACGGACCGCGTTGTAGACAAGAGGCCCTACGAGCGGGTGATGCCACGAATGTTAGTCCATATATGCGCCCATACAGAGTCTGGGACGTACATTTGTTCGTTTTTACGATCGGCATGTGGCTGAATGCGAATGTGTTAGGTCAAAGAATGCACCGAGCGGCATCGGGCGTACCCTACGAGGAGGAAGAAGTCGGGCTCATCCGCGATAGCCTCTGTGAACTAGCGAATCGGTGGTCAATGGATCGCGTAGCGCGGAAGTTGAACCAATCTACGTACCCAGCTCTCCTTCACCATATCTTCCACCTTCTGTACGGTGGTGTTGACATCGTTCCCGGTGAAGTCGAACAGTACGCCAAGAGACGTAACCTTTCTGCCTCTGAATGTGAATGTCAGCATGGCATGCCTGCCCACATGGATAGCCTAACAGACGTACTTCCGTGTCGTAAACTTCGTAAAGCGTTCTATATCGGCCAGTGTCGGCCATCGCGAAGCCCGTCAGCGGCAGTAGCACGGCGCGAATCAAGTAGAAGCACCCACCGCCGACCGGCACGTTAACAGGGTTCCCGTCCTTGTCTTGGACCGTGATGTTGACGTTCGAGGTCAGGTACCGTCCCTTCATTTTCGGCGCGAAATCGGTATGCATGTCGAGCGTGTTCGCGTAGATGTAAAGCTCGTGGCTGCCTCAGGTGTCAGACACGCCGCAGTGAAAGGGTAAAGAGACGTACTTTCCGATCGCCATCACGTCGTATGGCAGCTGCAGGAGGAACTGGTTCGACTGCAGCACATGGGTTAGCATGAGAAATATGATAGAGACGGGGAGGCTCACGTCGTGTGCGTCTACACCACCAGGCAAGAAGCCATCTGAAAGACCCGTGCCTGTATCAAAACGTTAGCGACGAGGGTTGTCGAGGATGCACCAAGTTTCGCATACCATCGTGCAAGTCTCCGGAGTCGACTAGGAGTAGATCCACGTCCTTTTCCTGCGACACCATGGGTGTGTGGTCCGAAATTCAAGATGCATTACTCACCAACGCTGTCTTCTTCATATGCGCCACGAACGACGCGAAGTCACCCAAGGCCCCGCTGCCCACCGAGATATCCCAGTTCACGTCTCCACGTCCACTGTGATGAAACTAGGTACGTACCTGTAGTTTGGCTCAGGGAAAGGTCCCTTTTGGTGCCCAAGCAGCCAACCATGGGTGTCCGTCGTATGGATGATGTTCAAATCTCCCCATTCGAGGGGCCGCGAGGGTGGAACGAGATACGTTTGGGGGTACTCGCGTCGAGCAGGGCGAGAGTGGTGGCCATGTGCGTCATCGTGGTCGCCGCAAGCTCTAGCTGTGAGTGCTACAAGGGAAAGCGCGAAGATCACCGCGAGCTGCATCGCGGGCTACTAGCAGATCGCGAGGGGAGATGGGCACGGGGGACAAGAGCCACTAGACAGGCAATTGCGTTCTTATACACGTCCGCTTTACAGTTTGCCCGGGCGGCAGCTTCTGAATCAATGATGTTGGAGGTGATGGACGCGACGGATGAGGAAATTGGCGTTCGATAGAAAGAAGTCATAGGTGTTTCATATGTTACAGCCTTGACGGACCCGACCGCCTCGTAGACTAGAGGACGAAACATATCCGAGACTTGAGACAGTGCAGAGATCCGCAAATGCGACTGGTCATACAAAGCCTTGACAATGAGAACTCACACGCGGACGGTTCCCATCCGATATCTTCCAGCCAACCATAAGTACTTTCCTTGCCAACATCCCACAGATTTTGTGAGCTGGACCGAAAGATAACGCTCCTTCGCAGCACTCCCATCTTGAGAGCATTTGTGAGACTAATTGGCGTGTGCGGCATGAACGGCTTGCGTTGCGTCGTCATAGGCGGTTGTCTGTGAGGGTGCGTGTGTTCTTTGAATACAAGTATCCACAAATCCGAACGTCGAGAAACATGTGCAAGCATGCGACGGTGATGTATATGCAGGGAAAGGGAGGAGTAGCAAACAAGCTGAGTAGAACCGGCGAGCGCGCGGTACCGCGGTAAGCGCCTCGTCGGTTGCGCACTGTTGTGCATACCCGGACCGTTGCCGACGGTCGTACTTTGCCGGATCGACGTCCCTCTCATCCTTGGCAGGCTCAGCTTGCCGTCTTGCATTTCATCATCGTTGCCGTTCCTTCCTTGCTATGAAGCTACAGCCGCACACAATCTCTGCGCTCACTCCCTAGCTGGGTTCAAATCCTGTCAGTCGCATGGACTAAACTCTTCTGGGTCTCCGGCGGTCTGGCAGCGTCGCGCAGCCGGGTGGTTGTCAAGTTGCTGGGAATACATGCTGTCGAAGAGTCAGTCGTTCCGCAAATCTCCGTCAAAGGATCAGTCAGCGTACCATGCCCTTCAACTTACTCTCCGACTCTTTCCCAAGTCTCTTGCATGTGCGTCTTATAGCCTCCTTGTGATGTTCCTCCGTCAATTGACTTTCATATCCCCGACTCTAGCATGTGGCTTCTGAGTACGGATCGTGCCGAGCACCATTTCTTCTCCGCCCCAAACGTTGTCGACGGCGGCTATGCTATTCTGTCTCACACATGGGGCCACGACGAGGAACTCTTCCAAGACATCCAGGAGCTCAGGCGTCGGTGCCAGTCCTCAGGCGAGAATCCACGCGATCTCGTCTCAGTGAAAATTCGTAACTGCTGCCTGCTGGCCGAAAGCCAAGGGTATAGGTGGGTATGGATAGACACATGCTGCATCGACAAGACTAGCAGCACGGAGCTCTCGGAGGCCATCAACTCCATGTATCGCTGGTACGCCGCCTCTGAGATCTGCTACGCTTTCCTCGAGGACGTCTCCACCGACTGCGACCTCAACGCGCAACATTCAGAATTCCGTCGTGCGCGCTGGCACACGAGGGGGTGGACGCTGCAGGAACTTATCGCCCCCGTACACGTCATCTTCCTCTCTCAAGATTGGGAGGTTATTGGCAACAAGATCGAGCTTGCACGGCTCCTCGGACAGATCACAGGCGTCTGGTGGCAGATCTTCACGCGAGACCTTCAGGTCTCTGGACTCAGCGTCGCGCAACGGATGTCGTGGGCTTCAGGGCGGAGTACGACTCGCATCGAGGACGAGGCATACTGCCTGATGGGTATCTTCAACGTCACCATGCCAACGATATACGGAGAGGGTCGACAGGCGTTCCGGAGGTTGCAGGAGGAGATAATGAAGCAGTCAGTCGATTCGAGCATCTTCTGCTGGGGCCGTTCAGTATCACAGGAGTCTATCCCACCTCTGCCGACGTCAGAGATCTATCGGAATTTCAATCGCTCGACTCAGAACCACGTCTACCTGCTCGCTCACTCCCCTCGCGTCTTTGTCGCGCCTTTTGGCAACCGATTTGTGCGCTTTACACCGAATTCATCTTATCCTCGACAACCCTATCTGCCGTACCAGTGGAAGCCGGAGCATGTGTGTGTCTTTCTTACTGTCTCGCAAATCTCAATCCTCATCAATGAACTCCCAGGCTAGCCTGGACGACGGCACACGCAAGGAGAAGGGCCCCTTTGGTGTCATTGAGCTCCCTCAGTTTCAAATGACCAGCTATGGCTTGCGCTGCCGTTTCCCCATTGCCGATCTTGACGACTATGCTATCGCCGTTCTTTTGTGCAACACGGACAAGGAGCACATTGGCCTCCTGTTGCACCCGTCGAACTTCAATCTCCAAGACCCCACGAGGAAGAAGTACCATGTTGGGTACGCTTACCGCAGATCTGACGGGGCCGTCGGCCTTGCGCGTCTGACTTCCCTGGGAGGCGACTTGTACAACCTCAAGTTCGACGGGAAGACGCTGAAGCCGGAGTGGCGCGACTTCTACATCACCGAAGGCCTCCCCCTCACTCGTAACGACGACGGCCTGAGCTACACCTACCCCCTCAACTCCATCGTGCCCGCCCCGCCCTTCCGCGTTCCGAACTGGCTCATCACCCGGATCACCGCGCTCGGGATGGAAGTCCGCCCCGTCGAGATGCGCAGCAAGCCCGTCGACGGTAAACCCCTCCTCGCCGTCGTCTTCTTCGACGACGTCACCATGAAAGAAGGCATGCGCCTCGTCCTCGGCACCTGCGACTCGCGCAAGCACCCCGACGGGCGCCCCGTGCACTGGGCGAAGGCCAAGGCGCACTACCACGTCAACTGGGCCGAGGTCACCGACGTCTCGCACGACTGCGCCGAGCACCACATCGCGGACTGGCCGGGGCTCACGCGCGCGTTCGGGGACGCGCAGCGCGCGGTGCGCCTCTCGTTCGCGCGCTGCCGCGTCGCGCCCGAGACGACGTATGTGCTCCACATCGAGCTCGAGGGCACGGTGTACGCGAACTACCAGCGCCGGTCGGCCGCGCGCGTGCCCCCGCTCATGCCGCTCGCGCAGATCATGACGGCCGTGCCGCCCCAGCCGCCCCTGAGGGGTGGTGGGGCCCCGGTGTGGAAGGAGGAGCCACCGCGATATACCCCCGCTCCGGCGACGCCTTCATCCAGCTCTGGTTCCAGGGGGAGCGTTACCCCACGCCAGGGCACGCCACAGGGAGAGTCCTCCCTTCAGCTTGACAATGCCGACTCTACGATGCGCGACAGCCCGTTGCGTTCCGTCAGCCCTTCGCCGGCGTCAGCTTCATCCGTCGTCAGGCGGCTCTCTATGACTCGATCGCTGGAGGATATCGCTGATGCGCCGGAGGTGCGCGACTTGGTGCTGCAGCTAGTCCAGCGTGTCGTTGCGCTCTCGACTCAATAGTCTGGCACTCTTTCGAGAATCACTTTCCCCATCATGTTCTCTTAGGCGGAAGCTATCCCCTTGACTATGACCTTCGATCTGTATCGCCCTCTAGGAGGACTACAAACTCTCATTCTGGTTCCCTTGACCGGTCTCTATGTACTCCCTCGTTCTCCGCGCGATTTGCACCTCCTCCGGCAACTCGATCATTACTTTCTCGGCTGGCCGCCCTCCGAATCCACCCTTGTTCATCGACGACATAATCCATGTCAGCAACCCTCCCGATTCCCGCCACACCTCCCCTCCCTATTCGGTCGCGCGTTCGACTCCACGCGCGTCCCGCCCCTAACTCCGAGCCTGGCCCCCATGGCCACTCTCGATCGGAACCCACCGGTCACTCACCCCGGCCGGAATACAACCTGTTCCCCGAGATGGAGCGAGAGAGAAGAGGCCGGGTCGGTTTGTCATCTGCTTCCGCCCCGGGCCGATACCCCTCCTCCCTTTGTGAGCGACGGGCGTCATCCCGCGCCGCCGACCTTCCGCATTGGGGTGCCCGCCCGCCGACGTGCCCGATGAAGGGAGGAGGTGGGCGGTACGGTACGTCTTGGGCTCCACCTCCCCCGCGGATGTGCGAGGGGAGGGTATATAGAGGTAGGGCTTGGCGGGCTGCGGTGAATCAGTTGCACCTCGTTCTTGCTGGCTTGTCGGGCGTAGGACGAGTGTGTGCTCTCCTCTCCCCGTCCCTGCCGCGCGCTAGTGCCTAGTCGCTCGTCCTCTGCCTTCTTCGCCTCCGCTGCACGTCGCCAACGCCAAGAACATCATCTCAGCCTCAACGACTCAGCGCTACGACCTCTCACGCACGCACGACCTCCGACCAGCGCGGCGTCAACGGGCCACCACGATGCCCTCTCACGCGACTCCGCCGTCTCTGACTATGCGCTCTTATCCTAGGGGGTGCCTGAAAGGCGGTTCTGCGTACTCCTCCCGCCAAACCTCCCCCGTGAACTCGGACAACGAAGAGGAACCATCCGATGCCGAGTCCATCTCCACGCCGCGTCCGCACGATGCCGGCCCGGGCCGCCGGCGCTCCCGCTCCCGTTCCTCCGCCTCTTCCTCCTCCTCGTCCACACCTCCGCCCTCCACCACCTCCCGCCGCCCCCGCGGCGTGTCCTTTCGAGAAGACGCCGACGTGCACGTCTACCATCCCCAAATGCGCATCGCAGGCACGCCCATGGAGCGCTGCGCAGACGTCGTGCACGCCTCCCCCTCCCCCCCATCCGCGCTCGCGCCCGCGTTCCTCGGGCCCATCGCGCCCGTCGCGCCGCTGTCGCTGTCGCTCTCGGCGTTGGCGCCCCTCTCGCCCGTGGCGTCCCCGCTCGCGCTCCCGCCTGCGCCGCCGCCGTCGCCGGACGTCGGCGGGGGGTTCGTGTTGGGCAGCGTGGGCGTGAGCGTTGGTGTGGGTGTAGGTGCGGTGGGGCCGCAGGCGTTGAGGATTAGGGCGGCGGCGGGGAGGGTGCTCAAGGCTCTTGCGCCGCGGAGGGCGCCGATTTGCAGGAGGTGGCCGTGATGATTCATGTTCATTGCGCACGCGCGCGCTCGCGTTCTCGTCTATTTCCGCGTTCATCTCTCTGGGTTTGTGTTTCGGACGCTGGCTCGGATGTCGCCCCTATCTCCTTTGCGTTCCGTCTGTGATGTGTCCGCCGTCGACGTTGCTCCAAGTCGTTTGCTGATGCGTTAGTGCTGTAGGTCCCGGATCTGTGTATTTGGCTTCTATCACTCGTCGTGCATGCATGCTTATCCTGTTCCACAGTCTCCGTCGTGCGATGCATGTTGGCAATGTTGGGTGCGTGCCTGTTGAGCGTAAATGGCCAGAAGCCGATCGACGCTCACATCGTGTCGCGGAAAACGGAGAAAGAAGCTGAGAAGACGCTCCATCTACCTCCAAATTCTTCCGCTCGCCCCTTTTCATCCTCGCCGCACGGCGCACTTCCAACTTCCATTGCCTCACCCCCTATGCATCCGCCTACTTATCAAGCTTCAAAATCAAAGACAGTACGTACCTGTTCCCCTCGCGACGATACCATTCCACTTGCGGGTGCTCACGCCCGCTGCGGGGCCGGAGCTGATGGGCATCACACGCCCCGGGGCAACTTGAGGGCGTACAAAGCCCGGGCGCTTGCTATCGTTGGACGAGGGCGTGGCGTGTGCGAGGTGAACGGAAATAACTATGGCAGAGTCTGGGCGTATTGCTAATGCGTTCTACGCAGGCGAGGATGAGGACATGAACGAAAACGAGAGCGAACTCGCCGAGACGCGACAGTCCAGGAGGTTGTGCGAACGATACCGTGACCGTTGACGTTGGGCGCGGACGCGTGACGTCATTTTGTCCTTGATAAGGAAGAAGAGGCGCCGAGTAGAATAAAAGACGACGTCATTCCCTCGTCGCTCCCGACGCTCGAAGGCGACTTATCCGCCAATGGAAGGCGTGCACTGCGTCCGCCCCGGAACACTGCGCCCTTGATCAAAAAAGAAGCGGGACGAGAGACAGGCCCGGCCGTTCTCTTCTGCGCGCGCACGGACCCGGCTACGGCTTCAAACGGGGAAGCTTGCTCGCCGCGTGCGCCCCGCGCGGTCGTCTGCCCCCTTCTTCCCTTCCCTTTTACCCCCGCGCGGCGTGTACCAGCCTCGCGCGAGCCCCGCCGTTCCCCCGCCGTCCCTTCTCCCCGAACCACCATCTGCACCCTCCTCCCTCCTTTCCGCTCAGCAGCACTCGCTCGCTCGACACCATGATGCGCACTTTCGCTACTGCTGCTCTCGTGAGTTTCTTTCTGCACGCTTTTTTACGCGTCCTATTGACATGCGTTTTTTTTCGCTGCTCGTAGCTCTCGGCTGCCGCGGCGTCGGCCAAGCAGATCATCATCAGCGTCGGCGGGAACCAGACCGCCGACAATGCGACGATGGTCTTCCAGCCCTCGCAGATCGTCGCGGACATCAACGACACGGTCGTGTTCAACTGTGAGTCACGTTTGGTTGGTTGTATGCGCCTCCAGTTTGCATCGGGCCAAGGCATGGGCCAAGACAGCGCGACCGGCGCGTGCTGCGCGTATTCTGCGCTGATAGTCGTCAGACACGTCGTCCGTCATGTCTTTTGTCGCGATGCTGAGAGCGTGTGGAACGGGCTATATGCGCAAACTTTTGAGCGGGCTAGGGTTGTGGCACTCGCTGAGAAGAAGTCTTGCGGCTGGTCGCGAGGTCGTTCGCGCGGGTTCGCGGCGTGCCGGCAAACACCTCCCGGCGCTATGTATAGCAGTGCCCAGAGCCGCGACGCGCCCTCGCGCATTTAATTGCTTGACTTGGCTCCTCTCCGCTTCGCTGCGCCCTTCGTCTTGTACGCTCTTTGGCTGACGTGTTTTGGTCTCAGTCACCCAGGGTAACCACACCGCGATCCAATCCACATTCGAATTCCCGTGCGTGCCCGCGCACGAAATCGACCCGACCATCAACGGCTTCATCTCGGGCTTCCGCCCTGTGGGCACGAACCTCACCGTTAACATCACGAATCCCAACACCACCATCTGGTTCTACGACGCCAACACGTGCGGCGAGGGCGGCGTCGGGGGAATCAACATCAACGACACCAGCGGCAAGACGCTCGAGGGATTCATCGTGAGTTCGGTTTCTATCTGCAACTCAAATGGGAAAAGAGATTGCTTACGCTGCGCGTAGAACAACGCGATTCGCTTCAACGGCACGAACGCCACCTCTACCACCTCGTCCTCGTCCGCGACCGCGACCTCGCCGAGCTCGACCGGGTCCTCGAGCACCGCTACGACGACCACGGCCAGCGGTGGCTCCAGTGGCGCCGAGCGCACCGTCGTCCTCGGCCTCAGCGCGGTCCTCCCTATGGCCGCCGCTGCGCTCCTCCTCTAAGCGGCTGGTTTCTTTCTGTCACGGTTCCCGTGTACGCATGAGATGGATGCTCGCTCGCCCTCGTCGCTCCTTGAAAGTTGATACGGACAGTCGTGTGCTCCCCGCGCTGCCCGCACGAACAGTGCCCGACGCTCTCTGGTCCTCTATACCCTGGCTCTCCCCTCTCGTGCTCTGCTTGTGTACATACTCACTGTATCCGCGCTCTCGAGGGCTACCCCTCGAGCATATGGCATCCCCGCGCTCGCTAGTAGCGGCGGCGGCCAGCGCGTTGACTGTTCTGTGATACTTACACACGCAGTGTAGACTTATTTTTCTCCCTGGTGTTCACTGTGTTGTTACTCACTTTCTGTACCGCCTACTTACCGTTGTGATACCATCGCTGTGTTCATGTGCGTTTCTGGTGCGCGTTTGGCTATGTCGCGGCTCGTGCGCTGCTATTCTCAAGCTGAGGTTTTCTGGGCTGAGTTCTGTCGAGACACAAGCCCGAGAGCTTGAGCGTCTATGTAAGGCGCGTGTTCGATCCCGGATGACGGCAGTTTATGTATTGAATCGGAGTCTCAATGCAACATGAATCTCGCCTCGAGGTTTCAGCAACTCATCAAACTAACAACTGGGTACCAGTGCTCAGACCGGGGCGACACGATCCTTCCTGAATCCTCCCCCGCAGCTGCGACGTGACTCATTCCAAATACGATTGCGTCTCTTCCGCGCACTATGCCAGGTACAATGAGCCGTGGCTCAACCGACAACTACCATATCTATGATATGCGCGATATTCTCGCATGTCTTGGTAGATCCACTGGTAGGCATCGCGATACATTGACACGTATCGTCTGTGATTTGGGTCCAAGTAGGGCAGCTGAACTTGTGACTTACTTGGAAGAGTGATTTCCCACTGCTCTTGTAACCTCGACTAAGCTGCCGGTGAGTTCTCTCAAGTCCATAACTGGCGCGGTAGTACTGACCATGACGTCTCAGAGATTCATCACCTACTAATGTGGTTTTTGAGTACTTCGAGCGCAGAACTCAAGTTCTTCGCCCGCCCCGAAGACGTCCCTCATCCGGGGTACGCGATCCTCTCTCATGTGTGGCTACCAGAAGAACAGGAGGACACATTCCAGAGCGTTCGTGGATACGCCGAGCTGTGCCAGCGAAACGTGTCCGGGGACGTCAATCGCCTCAGCAGCGTACAACATCCTCGGAAGCGTGACTACCTCCGTCACTTCGCATCGCGTTCCGTCTCGCTCCCTCTCTCGAAGTCGAACACAACGTCTACCGCGGAGGCCGTGCCACCTCGCTTTGGCTCATCGGTGGCCGGAGCGGAGGGCGGACCCCATCATCCACCCGCCATATCATCCCAAACGACGCCCCGGGACCTCGTCTCGCCCAAAATCCGCGACTTCCTCCTCACCGCCGAGCGGCACGGGTACCAGTGGGCGTGGGCAGACACGTGCTGTATCGACAAGCGCAGTAGTGCAGAGCTCTCCGAGGCGATCAACTCTATGTTCCGCTACTACGCGCTCTCCGACGTCTGCTACGTCTTCCTCGCCGACGTTCCTCCCCCCTCCTTCGCCTCTTCTTCCTCCGACGGCAGAAACGGCGTGGAGCACCCAAAGTCCGACTTCCGCAGGAGCCGCTGGCACGAACGCGGCTGGACGCTGCAGGAGCTGCTCGCGCCCAAGACGGTCGTGTTCATGTCCGCCGCGTGGACGCCCTTAGGCACGAAGTTCGGGCTGGTCAGGACGCTCACGGAGGTGACGAAGATCCCCGCGGCGGTGATCCTGTTCGAGAAGGACGTCGCGGAGATGAGCGTCGCGCAGCGCCTGTCGTGGGCCGCGCACCGGGAGACGACGAGGGTCGAGGACGAGGCGTATTGCCTGTTTGGGCTGTTTGGGATCAATATGCCGACGCTGTATGGGGAGGGGCGGAATGCGTTCTATAGGTTGCAGGAGGAGATCATGAGGCGGTCGACGGACACGTCCTTTCTTGCGTGGGGGGACTGTGTGAACGTGGACACGATGGAGCAAGAGTTCCCGGATATTGGGGGGTACGATGTTTCGAGGCCCATACACCACCTCCTTGCACCGTCTCCGAGATATTTTGAAGATATGACGGGAGTGTATTCCGCGCGCTCCTTTAACAGGGGCTTGGACTTGCAAGAGGTAAGGGTTATGATCTGTCGCTGTGCACTTGGCAGCTCCTCATCCAGTTTCATCTGTGGTAGGACGGTATGCTTACTATACGCGACGACTTCGAGGCGTTCAAGCGGCCGACGTTCATGATCACCCCTCTTGGTGTTCGCGCACACATAGCCGTAATCGAAATTGACGACACCTACGCCATCGCAGACCTCTCCGCCTCCGACCAAGGACGCAAGCTGTGGCTCATTCTCCGCCGAAGCGCTGAAACCGTCGAATCGGACAGGCCTGTCTACCACTGTGGTCTGTCCCCAAAGAGAGGCTACATACGTCGGCTGGCGACGTCACCGAGCAGCGAACACCTCGAGAAGCTCAACTGGAGGGACGTGTACATCACCCTCCGCCCCGCCTACCGCGCGACGCAGTTTGCGTCCATGCAGGACGGGCCGGGGCTCCTCGTCACCCTCCTCAGCAACGCGCCCTCGGCCCCATATCGCATCCGGAATTCTACCCTTTTGGCATTGGCGACGCAGAGCTTCCACCTCAAGCGCCTCATTCACACCCAGGCAAACGCCCCAAATACCTTCGCGTCGGTGTCGGTGTCGAAGCCGTGGACGGACAACGTCCCCGTGACGATGCTCTTCACGAAGAACGGAATCGCGGAGGGCATATTCGTCGCGCTGACCCTCGGCAGGTGCTTCGAGCTCAACGGTCCAAGCATCCATAAATGGACCGCATCGGACGTCCCGGGCCCCGCCGAACCCACTGGCACCTCTTCCGGCTCAGATTCTGCGCAGGAGCCGCTGCTCTCGGAGCAGCACTACGCGTCCGTCCGCTTCTACGACGCCGACAACGAGCCTTGGCACGTCCCGAAGTCCCACACTTGCCCGGAAGACCACGTTCGGTTTTGGCTGCGGCGCACGAAGGCGTTTAAGGGCGAGGTGACGGACGTGTGGGGTGAGTCGTGGGAGATCGAGGCGAGCGTGGTGGTCTCGCTGAGTCCGGTGAGCGCGTCTGGGGAGACGCTTGAGGTGCATGTGGAGAATATTGTGGTGAGAACGTCTTCGTGATGTGAAGGTTGTTTTTTCGCTGATCTGAGGGTGGATGCGAGCAGCTCACGGACAAGACGGAGGTCTGATTCGACTCTGACAACCCAATGCTCGGGGTAAGATGTAGCCTACTAGTAGAGGTCGTAAGCTGTTCAATTCTTTTTCACTTATGAAAGTACATATTGTTTGGGTATAGTGCACGCCGATGCCTCCACAAATACTATCAGGTATTCCATGAACAACCATACAGCATCTTAGTGCAAGGGGAACTCACGTCCTACTCTCCACCCGCTTCGACGTCCTTCAAACATAACACGAGCGTCTCCCCAGCCAAGTTCAGCGGACACGTAGTGAAACATAGCCTCATCCTAGGCGCACCCAAGTCTGCGCCGGCCTCTCCTCCCGCGGCAAAAACCTTCACCCACCGTGACCAGTCCGTGATATGATCCTCCGCGCAGACATGATCGGGCGAAAGCACCTCGGAGAGGTCGTGGGCAAGCGGGCGCACGCGCCCGTGGAAACGCACAGATGCCCAATGTGGGCCCGCCGAGACGTAGCTTGACGAACGTGAGCGGCCAAGACGAGTCGGGGTGACGTGTGGACTGAGCCCGCCCGCTTGTCCCAGGGATGTGAATGCTTCGGCGCCGAACTCGTCGCACCGCCCGAGTGTGACGGAGAACCACCAGCTAGCGTCGCGGAAGGCGATCGGCGGGTTACGATGTGCGGCGAAGAGGAGCGCGACGACGGGGGCACAGCGAGGCACAGAGGGAGGCGCGGTCGCGACGTCCTCGAGTGTCCAGCGGTAGCCACCGCGGCCCAGTGGGCGGAGCGAGGGCTCGTAGAAGCGGAACGGGGCGCGTGTGGTGTTGTTCATGCGGAGGAGGGTGTGTTCCCAGGGCTGCGGGGGAGTGGCTGCACGGAAGGGTGGATGTGGTGCGAGATGGATCGTACGCCACTCGAAGTCGAGGGGAGCTTTCGTAGCGGCGACGAGGTCTTTTATGGGTACGATACGGGCGTGAGTCTTGGATGAAGAGGTGTGTGAAGTGGTTGTGTGGTAGAGGGGACGCGTGGGGTCGGCAGCGTCATCGCATGGGACTAGAGCGAGTCCAAGAAGCTCTTGAGACGCATTTGAACAGAAGAGGATAGCGACGAGGAATCCGGGAAGATCGATGACGGGAATGTGGGTCCGAACGCCGTAGGGCGTGATAGTGAATGTAGGGATCTTAGTTTCCAGGTCTGGCCCGCGATCTGAAGCAAAGTCGTCTGGATCTTGATCGGGACGCTGCAATACATGACGGTCAGCATATGCTCTTAGAATCCGTGGAGTGCAGCTTGCGTACCTGAAGGCTGTCGATAATGTCTGCATCTTGCAAGCCGAACTCGATTGCCTGACATCGATCAAAGTACTCCGGGGATGGCGCGAAGAGGTAGGAGTGGGCCGATGAGTGAAGGGATTGATGGTCGTCAAGATTGAAGGCAAAGTCTCTGCTCAACTCAGTGGCAGGAATAGGATCGCCCCAGGCGAAGAGAGACGTATCGATTGATGTCTTCATGATTTCCTCCTGAAGGCGGTAGAATGCCTTCTTTCCTTCGCCGTACAACGTTGGCATGTTGATTCCGAAGATGCCCATCAAGCAGTATGCCGCATCCTCCGGACGCGTCGTCTCGCGCCAGGCGGCCCAGGACATCCTGCGTGCGACGCTAATGTCGGCCACATCCGTTTCGAAGCGGAGGACGCTGGCAGGCACTTTAGTGATATTCTCCAACATCTCTGCGAGCTCCATCTTCGTACCGAGAACCTGCCACTCGCGCGAGATGAAAACGACGCTCTTCGGTGCGACGAGTTCCTGCAACGTCCAGCCGCGCCTGTGCCAGCGGCTCCTCCTAAACGGGCTATCGGCGCCAATGCCGGATCCTCGGGGAACGTCCGCGAGGTAGGCGTAACACACGCCCGCGAGAGAGTAGTATCGAAACATCGAGTTGATCGCTTCTGAGAGGTCCGCGCTGCTCGTCTTGTCGATGCAGCAGGTATCGGCCCAGGCCCAGCGGTAACCCTGTTTCTCGGCAAGAAGGCACAGCTGGCGAATTTTGGGGGACACGAGATCGCGAGGGGTGGAAAGGGTGGGGAATACCTGGTGTTGACTCGCGGGGATCGATGTAGCCCGTCGAACAAGCCGAGAGACGGTACGCCGAGCGCGAGAAAATGAGCGCGGAGCAGCGGCGAATGATGTCGATGGACTGGCAGCACTGGTATTTTGGGCTGAGGAAGTATACGATCTGCATCGGTCTCGGAGTACCCGCATATCCTGATATGTCTGCTCCTCCCCCTGCCAGACATGGGACAGGATAGCATACTGTCCTGTGATTTCCTCTGGGGAGGCGAAGAATTCAAGTTCAGCTGTGCCGGTCCGGAGAAGCCACATGATCTGAACCGGAACAGGTCAGATTCGAGCGGCGTGGCAGCTGAAGGTGACGATACTAGACGAACCTTTGACCTTGGAAAAGAGAGGCAATATGCGGAGGGGCTGTAAACCAGTTTATATGTCAAGATGGGCGCGCCATCGTGGCATACGCACGCTCAAGGCAATATTGGCCATCTGTCATCGGTGTTCTTTCGATCGAACCAGGGCTATACGCCGTTCTACACGAGGGCGTGCGAAATAAACAACAAAACGAAATTGTTGCTGCGGAAATATAACGTTAACTTCCGACCTGGAACTCTCGAATATAGAAACCGTATAAGCACGCGTTCACCTTCACATCTCAAACGTATCAACGCACTGCATGCCACGGGGCTTGGTGGTCGGAGGCTGTGCTCTTGGGAACGGTGCACCGCCCGCTCCTAGTGCGCGGCGATAAAGGGAAAGAAAGTTACGACATGTATCGTAGGAGGGGTATAATGACATTTGAGCAGAACGGGATCATGGTGAAGTCCGAGGCGAGGAGGCTCGAGAAAAGTTGGGACTTCCGGACAAGTCGGAATTTACTAAACAAGTGCGACGCGCGCCTCCAGGTCGGCCGGTGATCTGCCACGTGGAAGCACGTGGTTTCCAGGTGGTCGGCCGCCGGACCGCTTCGCACTCAGCCTTAGGCAGGCTGTACCCACGATTTTCTCGACCTTTTCTTCGCTGAGCAAAGAGTCTCCTCGTCGCCTGTCCTATAACCAATTCCGTATTGTACCGCTGAGGGTCGAACGAGAACCGCCCACTTCTTTTTTTTGATCCTCAAGTTTGCGGAATCTGCCAAGACGGCCCGGAGCAGCCGAAGTGGAAATTGTTGCTCGTGCAAAGCTACGCCGTCGGTTCACAATCTAATACTCGCAGAATCCATGGTGCGCTGCCGTCCTATCTGTCGCTCTTCCTTCGCCGAAACTTCGTTGTTTCACGTGTCTCCATAATCATGCACTTCCGAATGAGGGATTGATAGCCCCGGCGTGTCAAATGGTCATACAACAGTTTAGACGCAACATAGTTCATGTTACCTTTCTAACCCTTCCATCTTATCATCATTATGCTTTCAATCTGACGCTTCCCTCGCTCAGCGTAATACACAAGAAGAACAAATCAAAGAGCTGAACGGCGGATGAAGCATGCCAAACTGGGTCAGCTTGAAGATCACTCTCAGATTACATAATCAGATGCTCTGCAATCAATGTCGAATGTAGTCGTAACGATGCGACAGATCGCCGCGTGAGTGTGCGCAGTACTAGACTATATCACGATTAGCGTCCTTTGACGGATGACTGATGAATTGATGAAATACTGACCATACTCCCCCGCTCAAAGCTCATGCCCTTTGGACTTCCCACCCGGCGACGACGTTCTCGACCGTGCGAACCCCCACACGTCCTTGCTGCTTCGTGTTCTTTCTTGCCTTGAAGCTGCCTTGACACCAGTATCGTACCCATCCTATTGTGAGTTTACTGCTTATTTTCTCACGATATGCACGTTGCTGAAGGCTGACCTTCTGAAGCTCGCCCTAGCAGGTCATAGCAATATGTGGCTGCTCAGTACCGACCGTGCAGAACTTCACTTCTTTCCAGACCCGTCCCGGGTACCTGGGGGCTACGCGACCCTCTCGCATACATGGCGCGGAGAGGAGCAGTCTCACCAGGACGTGCTCAGTCTTCAACGGCGTTGTAAGATGTCTGGCACGAATCCCCGAGACCTCGCAGCCCCGAAAATCCGGAATTGCTGTATCATTGCGGAGCGCGACGGCCATGCCTGGATATGGGTGGATACCTGCTGCATTGACAAGACCAGCAGTACAGAGCTCTCGGAGGCTATCAACTCGATGTGGAGGTGGTACGTTTGCGCCGAGGTGTGTTATGCCTTCCTTGCGGACGTTCCCACCCACGATATCCCGAGCGAGAGCGACTCCGCCTTCCGAAATTCTCGCTGGCACAAGCGTGGATGGACTCTTCAAGAGCTCCTCGCTCCCTCCATAGTCATATTCCTGTCCAATACCTGGACTCGCCTCGGCACGAAGCACGAGCTCGCGGACATTCTCAACGATGTCACCGGCATCCGGAAGGAAGTCTTGCGCAGAGAGAGAGCTCCCTTCAATATATCCGTCGCAGAGCGCCTTGGATGGGCGTCGAAAAGAGAAACAACGCGTGTTGAAGATGAGGCGTACTGCCTACTCGGTCTCTTCGGAATCAGTATGCCTACTATCTACGGCGAAGGCAGAGAGGCGTTTCGGCGCTTCCAGCACGAGATCGCTAGGACATCCTTGGATGCGAGTCTCTTCGCATGGGGTTCTTCCTATGAAACCCGG
Source organism: Grammothele lineata (assembly GCA_002150815.3). Taxonomy (NCBI): domain Eukaryota; kingdom Fungi; phylum Basidiomycota; class Agaricomycetes; order Polyporales; family Polyporaceae; genus Grammothele; species Grammothele lineata. The sequence continues at coordinate 101,469 of NDFF03000098.1, forward strand.
GAAGGCGAGGTTCGGGAGCCTATCGCGCTGAAAGACATGTGGGCGGACTTCCATGGCCCATCACACGGAGAATCCTACCTATTCGCCGATTCGCCGGGTAGGTTTCAGACCTCGTCGACGGTGTACTTCACACCAAACCTCACGGACTATATGGATCCCTATCTTCCGTCGCAATGGAAGGCTCGATCGGTACGCAGGGTTCTTGCTCTCCGCTCCCCTCTCAAGTTGACGCCCTCCGCCAGCCAGACGAACCAGATGACAGCCCGCGTAAGGCGCTCGGGCCCTTCGGGCGCATTGAGCTCCCGTCTTTTGAACTGACTAACAACGGGATGAAATGTCGCTTTCCCGTCGTCGACCTCGAGGGCTCCTATGCCATGGCCATCCTTCTATGCGAAACCTGGGACCAACACGTTGGCCTGCTACTCCACGCTGCGCCTGATACCGAGCTCCAGGACCCATCGCGGAAGAAGTACTACACCGGATACGCCTTCTCACGCAGCATCCTGGGCCGCCCTCAGTCGTGCCGTATCGCCTACCTGGGAAGCGACCTCCACAATCTTCAATTCCGAGGCCAGACGCTCAAAGCCGAGTGGCGCGACATCTGGATCCAACCCTTCCAGCCACACTGGCACAGCAGCGATCCCGCCCGACAGTTGCTCTCCTTCAAGATCGACAGTCTCACCAATGCACCTTTCTATGTACCGCGTTGGCATATCAGCACGTTCCAGGCCTTCGGGTTCCTCGCGAGCGCGAGCATAGTCGAGCCAACGAAGGAGGGCGGAGCGAAGTCGTCGACGGTGACGTTCATGAAGACGTCAGGGTGCGAGGCTGTCCGTCTCTCGCTCGGTCTTTGCACCCTCGCGCAGGAGGACAACCCTGACGCGCGTCCAGCTCACTGGGCATGGGCAGAGATCTCGCATGCGGCAACGTGGCTGGATCCGTGGACGACGCGCGAGCACGTCTGCGCTGAGGACCACGTCGACGCGTGGGGACCCCGCCGTACGCGTGACTTCGTCGAGGGCGAGCGCGTCGTGAGGGTTTCGTTCCGCCCCTGGGGACATAACCCCGACACGACGCTCGAGCTCCACGTCGAGTTGCACGGCGAGGTCTATGAGGAAATCATGCGCGAAAACGGCCTCGCGCTCGTCTCGCTCGACGAAGCGTTTCGGCAGTCCGTGCCCATAGCACCCGAAGGCACTGTAGTGCCGGCCCTTGAGGAGAGGAGGTTCGCGTGGCAGGCGCCGTCACGTTCGACGACACTCGCTCCGCCACCCGTAGACCTTTCCCCATCACCGTCGCCGACACTGGCGCTGTTGCCGCGGGAGCCGGAAGGATCTTTCTGGAGTGCTGCTCCCACCTATGTATCCCGCTTGCGGAATGCGATCCTTGCTGGCCCAGAGCAGCAGCCGCTGGATCCGCACCGGCTGTCCTCCCTGTTGACTGATGTCGAGCGGAGCGCATTCATCCTGTCGCCACTGGCGCCTGAAACTCTACCACCTCGGAGTGAAGTGTCGTTCATGCGTAGAACGTTGATGGCTGTCCTTTCGAGTCCCGTCACACAGTCTGCCATTACGACTGCGGCTGTGATCGCGCTGTGGGAGTTACGATCTAGTAGGAGGTAGCACTGGACGGCGCGCTCGGTTTCTGTGCGTATGTATCGCATAGTATATTTCTTACTCTATCTTTGTTGGATCCAGTTCGAGAAATGAGTGAGTGGTAGTTGTCTCCCAATCTCCGGGGCGACCACTAAGACAGATGTAAGCAAAACGAACGGGCGCCGATAAGGGCAAAACATGCGGCTGACCATTCTCCGAGTTATGACATTCTTACTATCGGTTTGAAGTCGATATTGAGCACCAACGTCTCGCCTGTAGGATTCATCGGACATTTCGTGAAAGAGACGACGATTGGGATCCATCCTGGGTAGTAAGCCGTGAACGTCCTCTTTCCATCCTTCCACTCGCAAATGTGATCTCCAGGGCATGAGTGCGTCGAAACCGGCGGAGCGGTAGGCAGTTCGTTGTACTGATAGCTGAGCTGCTCCATCGACGCCCAGTGTGGCCCTAGGCTGTGTCGTTGACCATTACCTACACCAATGGTTCCGCCAGAGCTGGCCCCGTTCCCGTGTGCGGGAACTGTGCATCGGCCGAGTCGGAGGATCCAGAAGTACTTGCGTGAAAGCGATCTGTTCTCAAGCGCAAGCGCGAGAGGTGGCGTTCCGTTCCAAGGGAAGGGCACGTCGGTAGCATAGAGGACGCGCACACTCTGCTCCGTTCCAAGTGTGCGGAGGTGCACTTCCGGTATGCGGAAGGGTGCGAAGAGTCCACCATTGATGAGTGCCAGCGTACGCGGAAGGTCCGCGTTGAGCCTAAGGGATGGGCGGTGTGCGAAGTAGATGGTCTTGGGGCTACCAAGAGGGACGACGTGGCTCTGGAGCAGCGACCTGATTCGAACGATGCGCTTGTGAGGCTCGGCGGTGTGGAAGAGAGGAAGATTGGGGTCGAGAGCATCGGGGCAAGGGTTGAGGACGAGGCCGAGAGGATCCTCTCTTATTGAGCAGAACAGTATTGCTATCGAGATACCATTCGGTAGTATCAGAACTGGCAGTCTGGCATAGAATCCGTATGGTGTGCTCGTAAACGTGGGCAGACTGACGATCTCTGACGTAGATGAGTCGACATGCATTCCCACTGCATCGTTGTCCTGACGGATAGTCAGCTAACGGTAACCATATTCCCGAGTTACAGCTACATACCTGAGTTTGTGCGGATAGGTCTGGCGCCTTGCACTCAACATCGTGACAATCTAAGAATGCGGCGGGGGACGGTGCCAAGAGGTAACACGAATCATCCGGGTGCAAATCGCAAGGTTTGCGTTCCGAGGTCGCCAAGTTCGCTTCGACCGTCGCATTTTCGGACAACCCGCTTCCCCACGCGAAGAGGGATGTGTCTGGATTTCGTTCCATGATTTTCTCCTGCAAACGCCGAAATGATTCGCGCCCTTCTCCATAGCAGACAGACATGTTGATTCCGAAGATACCCATCAGGGAATATGCTTCGTCCTCGATCCGTGTTGTACTGCGCAGCGCCGCCCACGACATTCTCCTCGCAACACTGGCGCTCCGCACGTCTTGCTGCATCTGCAGCACTTCCGCCGGCACCCGAGTGATATCGCTCAGCAATTCCGCGAGCTCTGCTTTGGTACCGATAACGTTCCAATCCTGAGACAGGAATAGTACGAGCTGCGGTGCGAGAAGCTCTTGAAGGGTCCACCCGCGCCGATGCCACGCACTAATGCGGAATGGGGAGTTGGGCATCTTCAGATAGACATCAGAGAGAGATCCGCTGGGTACGTCACGCAGGTACGCGTAGCAGACGGAGGCGAGAGAGTACCATAGATACATTGAGTTGATTGCTTCAGAGAGCTCCGCGCCGTTCTGTTTGTCAATGCAGCACGTGTCGGCCCAGAGCCACTTGAAGCCATGTTTTTCGGCCAGTACACAGCAAGCACGTATCTTGGGTGAGAGGTGGTCTCGACTATTACTGGTGTCTCCAAGGGTCCTGCATTGAGCATTCAGGGCTCGAATCTCCTGGAACGTCTGCTCTTGCTCATCCCAGACGTGAGAAAGGATAGCGTAGCCTCCGGGGACCTTATCAGGAGACACGAATGGTGTCAACTCTGCTCTATCCGTGCTGAGAAGCCACATCTTGAAACTCTGTGTGAGAAAGGTTTAAATGAACTGAGAAAATGATATGAACGGAACCACGGGAGTATTTGCCTCAAGAACGATTCCAGGGGCTTCCGAGTCGAAGTTAGGCTTGGGACGCGTCGATCTTGAACTTCAGACCTTGAACATGCACACCCTGCTTATGAGAATATTAGCCTCTGCCAGCCAGCACGAGTGAGATGGTTAGGGACTACCGTAACAGAACATTGCTTACCGGCGAGGCGGGCTCTCAGGCTATGGCAGTCACTGGCCCAGTGCGTATGATAAGTTCTAGGGCCGATGCCACCTCAGCTGCCTCGAGCTATCAGCACCGCTTCGACCGATAATCTCAACCTCGAATGGTGAGGTAGACAACTTTGCGAAACGTTTTCGAGCTGAAGGTTCGAAGGGTTCTGAACTCAGCTTGTTGCACGGTCACAGTAGTCTGAGAAAGACTCTTACACGCGGCTTTGTGGCTACAGATCTTCGGAGATTCAACCTTGAAGCCCTTGAGATCACGTCAGCATGTCAACCACGAGTGCTGGTGTTCGAGTCCCAGAGCGGGAGGTCTATTTTATTGAAGACTGAGGTGACGCTGACACGTAGACGGGCCAGAGAAACTAAGTATCTGCAGTAACGCCCTCAATATACGTATAGAAATGAGGATTAAATGAGCCTGTGATATACATCATGCATAGTAACGAGTGTATAAAGTACAGTGATTCAGCTGCAAACGATGGAAGGAGGAAATGGTGACGAAGTATCACAGACACGAGGATACTGAATGCTATATGAGGGTGGCGAAAATGCTACGGAATGTCCTAGCGATGTGGATGGAAGTATTGCGCACAGGAACTGACCGATTCGATAATCGTGATACTTTAGACGTAGTAAGAGGGCCAGAGCGCGTAGAAAACGCTCTCCCGGTCTCCGATGGTCTGTAAACACTTCCCCCTACCCTGATATCTGCGAGATAGGCAACACGACTCGGATGCGGCCATCGGCTGAACGAGAGTCGGACATTTCTATGTGCGTCTCCGAATGTCTTGCTCCTTCCTGGCCAGTGATCGACATGATGTGTCGAACACTCCTGGTCAAGCGCCCCTGTGACCGGAAAGACTGTCTCGCAAGCGCCACCGCCCTCAGTGTGCTCTTCCAGTGGCGCGAGCGGAAGGGGCTTGTCAGGACGCGCCGGGTCCGGGGGTACAATCGAGAGGTTGGCCCAAAGTGCATCCTTGCACTGATCGAACGTGATCTTGAACGCTTCCCCCGATAGCGGATTAGCGAAGACGACCGGGCCGCGTTTCATCCCGCGCGTCCAGAGCTTGCTCCACGACGCAAGCACCTCTTCGTCCCAACCTGCCTTCTCCGCGCCGTGCCGGTTAGGGATGAAGCCGAGCTCGCGCAGCTCCATCACGAGCCAACGCGGGAAGTGCACGGCGATCGTCCCTCCAGGATTGACTTGAGGGTGGCGCGGGGAGTATCGGTGAGCGACGTAGATGTTCTTCCAGGATATCGTGAGGCGTTTATGATGAATGGCGGTAGTGTCGAAGTCAGGCCGAATGCGAAGGAGACGATAGGGTTGGTGATAGAGCCACGGCATGCGAGCGTGCTCTGACTCGGAAATGGCGACGTGAAACTGAGGGAGATCGGCTTCGCCGTGGCCTGGACTTGGCAGCAGCAGAAGACCGAGGAAACTACCGTCGGACTTGTCTTGACATCCAAGCACCGCAACAGACAGCTCCGAGCCATTTGGCAACTCGATGATGACAACACGCATTCGAACTCCGTGGCTGGTGACGGTAAACTCTGGCACGTTCATTGTCGTAATCGAGGCACCGGACGGCTCCTCCGACACTGGGTCCTTGAAACGTTTCTGCACGCGCGCTGTTAGCATGCCGTCTTTGTAAAGCAGTATCAGCTAGCGTACCCAAGATTTGTCACGATTTCTTGACACCCGCTGGAGCATTCTCTCTGCCGCCTTAACAGAGCTTTTCATGGGCACAGGCACGATGTCCGCCGAATCGGCGAACGCCGCCGGAGACGGAGCGAGAAGGACGCTATTCTCGTCGTCTACATTGGGCTCCCACACCATCGAGTTAAACAGCCGGTGATCGTCCATCGCCGCGCTCGGGCCCCAGGCGAACAGGCTCTGGTCCGACGACTGCTTCATGATCTCCTCCTGGAGGCGGCGGAACGCCCGTGGGCCCTCGCCATAGATGGTCGGCATGTGCACGTCGAAGATGCCCATGAGCGCGTACGCCTCGTCCTCGACGCGCGTCGTGCACCGCCGTGCGGCCCATGACATTCGGCGCGCGACGCTGGCATCGGCCAGTTCGCGGTTGAAGGTGAGGATCTCGTTGTCGATGCCTGTGATCTCCTCGAGGAGCCCGGCCCACGAGGCTTTCGTGCCGAGTGCTGTCCAATCGTTCGCGAGGAAGATGACACAGCGCGGCGCGATGAGTTCTTGTAGTGTCCACCCTCGCGTGAACCACTTGCTTTGCCGGAACGGAGAATCCGGGGCGTCCAAAGCAGGCGCAGATGGCCCTCCGGGGACGTCGTGTAGGTAGGCGTAGCACACCGTGGCTTCGGCGTACCAGAAGTACATTGAGTTGATCGCTTCGGAGAGTTCCGCGCTGCTCGTCTTGTCGATACAGCATGTGTCGATCCAGACCCATTTGAAACCGTGCGACTCCGCCAGCAAGCAACAAGCTCTGATCTTGGAGGACACATGATCCCTAGGCGTGGACCCCGGCCACAGCGCAGCGTTTGTACCAAGGGCGTGGACGTCTTGAAATGATTGTTCATCGTCTTGCCAGACGTGAGACAGGATAGCGTAACCACCCGGGACGTCCTTCGGTGTCTGGAAGTAGTGGAGTTCTGCGCGGTCTGTGCTAAGCAGCCACATTAACCTACGCAGGAGTTCACGGGAATCAGCGAATTCGTTGTCGGCTACTAGACTAGGGAAAATGTCCTCACCGAAAGGTTGAAGACAGCTGGAGATGCATTCGAACGCATCATCAGCAGTTGTTTGAATCCCAATAGACGCGTATACACGTACTTGAGAGTGGGGAGGCAAATGACAGGAGCTATGTAGCAGACGTCAAGGGGTGACAATTCTTATATCGGTGTGGGTGGAACCCGATATACCCGGCTTACTATACCAAATGCCACCATCGACGAGTTGTGGTTTGATAAACGCCCTGGCCTGTGCCGGATCCTGCCGGTGCGCAGACATAGGGTTTTATGTAGGAGGGTAACATTGAGCCGTTCCTATCGCGTTCGGGACAGATTTTGTAGGCTGAAATCGCAGTAGATCACCAAAATTCAGGCCGGCCATAGTTTGAGAGGTAGAAAAAACCTCCGGACTCGTATGTTGTACAACAGGCACTAATAGACACAAAAAGCTGCATCGCCTAGATGTCGAAGACGAGTAAGCACGCGGCACAGCATCGTAGACAAAATTCAGTGCTTACGAAGCAAGCAGAGCGGGCTCCAGCGCACGGGATACGGGGAGTGTCATGACCGGTAGTCCGTCGAGTCTTGTAACCGCCACCGCTGCAACGGGCCCCACCACCAGACAGACGACGGTCGGTGGCTGTCGTCCAACGTCGGGCGGGCAGGCCTGCTCCCCTCCGCTCTCCGCGCGACTCGTCTCCTCGCTCGCATCTCGCCGTCTCCCTCGCCTTCCCACCCCTCCGCACCGACCCCATCCCCGCCCGCCTCCCCAACCGTATCAAACTCGTCCATCTCGTACTCCTTCCTCGTCGCCTCCTCCTCTTCCTCCTCCTGTCTTCTCCGCCTCTGCTGCCTCCTAATCCCAAAGCTGCCCAGCCCCCACCCGAACACCGTCGCCCCGCGCACGCTCTGCGCCGCCGCAGCCGCCTCGGGCCCGTACGCCTGGTTGATGCGCTCCACGCGCTCCACGGCCTGCTCGCGCGCCGCGGCGAGGTGCGCGTGCCGCAGGCCGAGGTACCACCCGTACAGGAAGCGTCCTGCGCGGTGTTGCGCGAGGAAGCGGCTCACGCGTCCGGTGCTTGCGGCGGCGCTGCCGTTGATCGATGAGGACCCCGCTTCAGAGGGCCCGCGGGCGGCGGCGTTTGTGGAGGGGGGACGCGCGTAGGCGTCGTGCGGGTGCTCGTGCTCGTCTCCGACTTGCGTGCTGTCCGAGGAGTTCCCGTCGTCGTCGTCGTCCGCGTTCCTAGGTCTACCGGGTGGCGCGGCCTGCGCGGACGCGCCCCCGCGGCTGGTCGAGAACGCGCCGGTGACGCCGCGCCAGAGCGTTTGCGCGCGCTCCTTGCGGGACTTGCGCTTGGCGAGCTTGAGGCGGCGCTTCTCCTCGCGGCGGAGGAGGTCCTCGATCTCGCCTACGCCCATGCCCGCGCCGACCCACCACCACCAACCGAGGAAGGACTGCCAGAGGATGACGGCCCACATGAGACCCGGCATCCACGGGTACTGGTCGCGCCTCGGGATATAGAGGAAGGTGAGCGCGGTGGAGATGAGCGCGAGGGTGAGCGCGCCGATGCCGAACGCGGCGGTGCCGCCGTCGGTGCGCCAGGCTTCGCGGCGGTTGATGACGCAGCCCCAGAGGAAGAGCGAGGAGGTGAAGAGGAGGGAGAGGGTGGCGTTGCAGATGTTTTGCACGGCGGAGGCGAGCTTGGCGACTTGAGCGCTGTCGTGGATGCGTAGGACTTGCATTACCGACGCAACGATGGCGAGCGGACCGAGAAGGCAGAAGATGAGGCGTCGCTCGAGGGTGGATGGGAATAGAAGGGTGAGAAACTGAATGTGTGTAATCTAGGGGAGGGGCGATTAGCGGGTGGAAGCCGGAAATAGGTCATTGGCATACCTGAATGAGACCAGAAGTCGTCGCATTCATTAGGAGCCATGCAACTAGTTCTCCCATTTGCCAGTTGTTGCTCGTATCGGTGTCAGGAGGGGGTATGTCGACAGCGATGTAATCCAGCATGTAGGGCCATTGCATGCTTTGACTGACCGTACTGGATAGGACGACGTGCAGTGTAGCGATACAGGATATGAGAAGCGTCGTGACAGCAGACATTTGAAGGACATAGTTGACTGGCGCAAGGGGCCAGTGGTACTGAGCTGTGAATATGAGATGGATAATGAGGACGACGACGAGCGTCATCACGATCCCAAGGAGTAGGATTTGTATTGGTAGTGACCGAGCAAAATTTGGACGGTGTGCCAATATTGGATCGAAGGGGAAACTTCTAAAAATGAAACGTTGTGTCAGCGTTTCGAATTTAGAGCTTCCGGATTAACATTTGGAAAGGCATAGGGTCAGTAAACGAGTCGCTAGGGATAGGAGAGGTAACAGCAGGTCCGCTGCATAGCCCAGCAGAAGAGCCCATGCATTACCAGAGAGCATGTAACCTGAGATCAGGAAGGACCCTTAACTGCTTCACTTAGGAGTATGAGTCGAGCTCAACGAGGAGTGCGCTTTCATTCGGCTGTTGTCCATCTAGCCAAAGCCCGACCCCCATGAGCGAAAACTACGCACGAAATGGAATACAGGGAGATCTCAAGTGAAACATCTCTGTATGTGCAAGATTGTGCCACCTGCTGCACCACAAATGACTGTATGAGAGCAGCTGTCCAGCATCTGCTCTCAAACTTCAGAAGACGGAAGTGATAATGATGGTACCGGAGTCGATGGTCACCATGCAGAAAGATCTTGAGTGTTCAAAGTAAAGAGGGGTATGATGAAGAGCAACGTCTCCGGCACCGTCTCGCCCCTGCTGACTGCCGAAGTGTTGGTACCAAGAACGAAAAATGACATACCCATCGTCCGTGGAGTTGATGCTCGTGGAGTTGATACTTGTAGAGTTATCGCCCAGCGTCTGCGACACTAGTGCCAGTAAGGCGAATGCCAGCGCCCTCCATTCCATCTGGTCAACTCCAACACACGCTGGAAGCTTGCGCGATGCTAAGTCCGCCTAAGTGCCGCCAGTGATATTTGCGTGGTAATGAGTCTTCGCGATGAGATCGTAGCGCCGTGGTGGGGATCGTAGGTGTAGAAGAAGGGCTGTTGGCGCAATTGACGACGAAGCAGGAGATGACGAGAGGGAGGAAGGGAGGGAAGGCGGGATTCGAGATGGAGGTGGCTGCCAAGAGGCCGAGCTGAAGCCTTGAGCTTGAGCGTTCCTGCCGCGTTGCCGAGCTCACCTAGGCTCACCCGGGCACTTCGGCCCGCCCAACACGCGTCTCGCCCGCTCTCTGAGTGCCCCTCAACCTCCGACGCCTCATCGTATCCCCTCAGCCTGCTGCGAGTTCATATCTTAAACCCACTTTCTAGACGTAGTCTACTCTCTCTTTGCAGGCGCTCAATACAATATCACCTCAACTTCCTTACAATTCTCCTTAATACGAGGCCCCCTCCAGAAGTGTTACATATGTACCCAGGCAGACTCGCATGGTGCGTCACTAGTCCTCATCCGTCCGTGGTACAACTAATCTTCAGTATAGACTGGAAGAAACCGCGGAGGATATGCACCATTGGCAGCTGAGGCAGATGTAGAGTCCTCGTATACGAATCCCGTCCCTGGGCTCTCAGACATCATCCCCCACGGAGGTATCCTCCATGTACATCCCGACGGCACTGGATATACATACGCTTATGGTCCTAAGGGCGTTTCTGGCCTTCTTCACAACTATTACGCCCTTGTCTGCGCCGTATTCGCCTCCATAGGAGGACTCACCTTCGGTTACGATCAGGGTGTATTCGCGAATGTTCTCGTCATGAAGGACTTCGTGGAGAGATGGCACTTGAGTGCGTGGGAGACCGGGCTCATGAGTACGTCTTCATCCTATTCATTCGCATTCTCTGGGAGATGAACGTGCCTCCGGGTAGCGGCTGTGTTGGAGCTTGGATCTTTGTTGGGCGCGCTTTTGGCCGGTGTCTTTGCGGATAAGTACACCCGGAGGCAGTCTATCTCCACCGCGTGTGGTGAGTTACCGCTTCTGCACTTGACCATGCGAGCACTTGCTGAGGGAGCCTTCAAGCTGTGTTCTGTGTCGGCTCCGCCTTCCAATTTGCTGCTCAGAGCACAGGCCATCTCATCATAGGACGCGCCATTGGCGGAGTGGGTGTCGGAGCTCTCAGGTAAGTTTGCCTCCGTCGTTCCAAAATACCCCTATTCTGCTGCTGACAACACTTGTGAAGTATGCTCTCCCCGCTTTACATGGCCGAGATCAGCCCTCCGGAAGTCCGGGGCTCCCTCATGGCCCTGGAACAATTCGCCATCGTCCTTGGCGCGGTCCTTGGATTCTGGACTGGGTTCTTCACCCGCGATTGTACGTTTGTTCTATAGGGGCTGTTCGTGTATACCCTAACGATTAATCCAATACACCGTTGACAGTCCAAGGTTCCATGTCTTGGCGTATTCCACTCGGCATTCAACTCATTCCTGGCATTCTCCTCGGCCTTGGATGTCTCGCCCTTCCGCCTTCGCCTCGTCTACTCGTCGCTCAAGGCCGCATTGACGAGGCACTTACCTCCCTCGCGAGACTCAGGCTCCGTTCTCCGTCTGAACGCTCGACCGACCCCTTACTCCAGGTCTGCATCTCTCCTCTGTGGATGACGTCACAACCTAACGCAACGGAACTGCTCGCAGATCGAGCTGTTGGAGATGGAGGTGGAAGCTGCGCTTATATCCCAAACCACTGAGAGCGATACCCATCGCGCTCACAAAGCGGGCACGTTCCAGGCTGAGCTGCAGTCCTGGCGGCGTCTCTTCGGTCCCAAGCTCCGACCGCGCACGCTCATCGGCGTCTTCATGATGTTCTTCCAACGTGCGTTCATTTAACTTCTCTCCTACGCACGCACGACTCACACGCCGTTCGTGTAGAATGGAGCGGGATCAACGCGTTGTTGTATTACGGCCCAACGCTCATGCGCTCGCTCGGCCTCGAGGGCGAGGCTGCCACACTCGTGTCTGCGGGCGGGATCGGCATCGTCCAGTTCCTAGCCGTCCTCCCCGCGATCGCATACATCGACCGACTCGGTTCGTCGCCATCTTCTCTCCCTAGCTCCGCCGTGCATCTAACATCTCGCCCCGCCTGTCCTCTTCCACAGGCCGCCGCCCTCTCCTCCGCTACGGCTCCGCAGCGATGGCACTCTCACACGGACTCATCGCCGTACTCGTCGCGCTCTACTCCTCAGCGTGGGCCACCCACCCGGGCGCAGCGCGTGTCGCGCTCGCGGCCGTGTACGCCTTCACAGCCGCATACGGGACGAGCTACGGGCCCATCGGGTGGATCCTTCCCGCAGAGGTCTTCCCGCTCTCCGCGCGTGCACAGGGCGTCGCGCTCGCGACTGCCTCCAACTGGCTGAACAACTGTGCGTCTCAGCCAGCATTCCCCTCCCAGCGCTGATTCTGACTTCGACTCTGACTTCGATCTCTGATTTTCGTGCAGTCCTCATCGGACTCCTCACCCCAGTCCTGATGGAACGCTCGCCAGCGGGTACGTTCGCCGTGTTCGCGTGCGCATGCGCCGCGGGCGGCGTGTGGGCGACGCGCTGCGTGCCCGAGACGGCCAACGTCGCGCTGGAGGAGATCGACGCCGTGTTCGGGTCCGACGCGGCCCGCGCGGACGCCGCGCTCAAGCGCCAGGTGCGTCTCTCCGACTTGGATAGTTTCTTAAGGAGGGGGGTGTTGACGCGGAGGTGTTGTGTAGATTGAGGAGGACTTGGGGTTACATGACCTTGTGCGCCGATGGGCTGGCGGGGGCGGAGAGCATAATCACATCGAGTGAGGCGCGTTTTTGGTGGATATATGTCGGGATATTTGTATGTTTGGAATATTCGATGATAATCAGATGACGTTCTCAAAGGCTCGGCTTTCTCGACCAGGACTTTTGGAGAGAGCAGGCCTGTACGGTTATGCACGTCCAATTGAATAGCACTTCGTTACAACCAAGATTTCGTTGGCCTAAATCGTACACTACATCGTCGACTGAAGTACACCGGTAACGTACAAGGAACATATGGGTCACCACTTCGAATCCGTCACCTGTTGATCATGATCATCCCTCCTAGGCGCTGCCAGAGACGAGGTTCTCCTCACGCATCACCGCAATGTGCTTTGGGAGCAAGCTGCTCTTCAAGATCGCGTCAACGTCGAGCTCCCCGTTCTTACCCGCGTCCGTGCCAGGCGGCTTCCACTGCCCGCGCGGCACTCCGACCACAGGGCCCTCGGTCCCCCCATCCGATGCGCTTTCCGCTGAGAACCACTCTCCGTTATAGCCCCAATTCTCGAAAAACTTTGCCAGATGATCCTTCCAGTTCTTCCGCCCCAGCTGACTGAGGAGCAGCTCGAAGACCGCGCGCCAGGCGCTGTCGAGCGCACCTTCCACCCACGCGTGCCGCGTACTGATTGCTTCACCTGCAAAGTAAAGAAGCTGGTCGCATGCAGGGGTGGCGAGACTCTTGTATGGGTTGTTGAACTTCCCAGGCCCGAAAAACGCGAAGGCGCCTACAAATGCGTTTCAGTCAGCTAGTGTTATATCGACAGGAGGGCGGACGGCAGGCATACCCATGGCCAGCGGATCGTGTGTCCAGCTCTAGGCGTGCGTATCGATGAGCTGCCCACGGAGGAACTCGACGTCGAGCTCATGGATCCTGGCAAGCTCGCGGAGCACAAGTTCCACGAGAACCGACTTCTGACTTTCGTTGGAGGTAAACGCATTGAGCCTGTCGGCATCGTCCGTCCAGCAGTAGCTCGCGATAAGCGTGGTTGTCTTCCCATTTTGGACGTCTCCGAAAGACGGATACACGACCCGGCGCAGCGGCGAGTCCGAGTACGTTTGGCCGCCCACAATATTGAGGAGCTCACCGCGCTTGTTCTTAGCCGTCGTCCACCACGCGGTGCGGAACTGCATGCCGATCTTCGTCGCGGGGCCATAGGTGCGTTGGCGGAGAGCGTTGGTTTGCATCGGAGTGAGTCCCGCCTCGGTAAGGTCGATGGTGCGCAGAACGGGAAGGGGGGTGGTTGTAATGACATGCGAGAAACGCTGGACCCGGCTATTGTCAGTGACAACATCCACACTGGTGCAGCCCGCTTCGCAGACTTTCTTGATACCGGTAACGCGAGTGCTGAAGGTGAAGGCGTCGGGGGGCACCTTAGGATGTGTTACTATATAACGGTACATGATGTCCGCGAGTTGGTATGCACCACCGCTTTTTTAGAGGGGAGGTCAGGATAATAAACATTCTATTTATCAATGAAAGGCCTACTCGATGCACCACCACTTGGTTTTCTTAGAAGGGGACCTAGAACCGGGCTCGGAGGGAGGCGGTTCCCACCCGAAGGCGATGGCCTCAAGGACAACCTCGGTGAGAGAACGATCATACGATCCAGTGGAGTTTTCAAAAGTCTCCATCCAGTTGACGACGTCAGTGGAAAGAGGTCGGTCAGGAATGCCGAGCTTATGGCATGGCTTGTAGGCTGTTTGCATGTACGCACGTGCGGAGTAATAGTCATACTTCATCATGTAATCCCAGCCGTCGGTGGTATTGTTATCGGGACTCAGATCCTTGTAGAGGCGACTCGCAAAGCGATATATGACGTCCTCGAAGATTCTTTTATATCCTACCCGAATGTAGGGCTCGGGGTCCGGGACATCCTTGATGACCGCTCGTGGTTGGAACGACTGCAGTGTTACGTCGCACTGCCGAACCGTCTCCCCGTTGTATGACAGAAGCTCATTCTTGTTGTCGAAATAGTACGGCTTGAGCTTCCGAAGGAGATGAAAGTGGCCATCGTTGAGGGGTTTATATCTGAAAAGGTGAAAGAGGCGTCTCATACAACTAATCTGGGGGAAGCGCATGGCGCCGACATCGTAGTAGTTGTGAGGGCTGCCAGTGCTGTTAGGGAATGTGTAGGTGAAGAGCCGCCCTCCAACGCGGCTATTTGCCTCGATGATCTTGAATGGGATGCCCAGGTCGACAAGAATTAGGGCGGTATACAGGCCGGAAGGGCCTATATAACGGAGTCAACAAAGGTAGAACGCCGCATCACGACAGAACATACCAGCACCGAGAATACCAACAGGTCCAAGCCCTGAAGATGAGACGTCCTGGGATGCACGTAGAAGATTTGAGTCTTCGAAAGGCGTCGGAACGCCTGGAAGTGGTAAGGTGGGAACTATCTTGGAATTGTTGATGATATCGGCGATGACCTGTCGGCCGTGGAATGCATAGATGTCGTTGACATCGTTAAGCGACATAGTCGGAAAGTCAGGAGGCTCCATGGGGTGCTCAGAACTCTGTGGGGGGAGAGACATGGCAGCAGCTGAGTGACGCTACTGCACAGACTCAGCGGAAGGACTCACATATATACGCCCCAAAACTCGAGCGATATTTGAAAACTATGAGTCACCTGGATCGCTTCTCGCCGGCACGCCCGCCTTGCTCCTACTACAAGGTTGAGCGGCGGATGCAACGAAAGGAAATTTTCACAGAGCCTCCAGGCTTCTTCCAATGGTCGCAGTTGCGTTAGCTAGCGCTCTCAGTCACAAGTAGACCCTTCGTGCATCGTGGTGGACCTTCCAGTCAGAGTGTGGTGGCTAGCTCTGGTCATAAGTCTAGTGATAAATAAGATCGGCGAATCAGGGAGGAGAGATCAATGAACCTCCGCTCGTTCTTCACGAACGTTGCTTGTCCAACGTCGTCTTGGCGGCACAATGCCGACCTTCTCACCGACTCGGTCTTCCGATAGGGACGATTTAGGGCAGCCTCCGTGGGTGGCCAAAACATCGAACCCACCGAAAGGTGTTCTATCTTCCGATGCGCTGGTTCAATACTTTCAGTCCTGAACTTAGCGTGCTGAGGCAGGAATTGCGCCTCACCTCAATCCCCCGAAAGGCCCCTACAGAACATCATTCCTCCGGAGGATGCTTCCGGCGGTTACGCGTAGTGCTGTTCGTTCCTTTCTCACTCGGATGCGCTGCCATCGCCGTTATCGCATCGATGACCTCCGCTTCAATCCCACCGTAAAGCGCCGAACGTCCTTAAGAGAGACATGGATCCGTCGTGATAGACAT
This sequence comes from Grammothele lineata, assembly GCA_002150815.3. NCBI lineage: Eukaryota > Fungi > Basidiomycota > Agaricomycetes > Polyporales > Polyporaceae > Grammothele > Grammothele lineata. The sequence goes on from NDFF03000098.1 coordinate 117,244, forward strand.
GTAGCGGATTACGGTGAAGTGAAAGAAGAAACTAAGTGCATTCCGCGAAGCACAAGGGGGCGAATAAGCCTCGAGGGAGAGAAAGACCAATGGGGAACACGGTACCTTCGTTAAGCGCTCGCCGGTGCGAATGCTCACAGTAAGGAAACAGGGCGTGAAGCGACGACGAGATTGCCACAAAGGGTGGCTCATGTCTACATTGGCACTGCTTTCAACGCTTATCCGGTCGATCAGCAGTAGCTGTGGCGTGCCGTCTTGGTCCACGCCACGCGTGCCAAGTCATCGACTCTGGTTACACAACTTCAACGTTGGAACGACGGACGATGCCGGAAGTGGTGAGATCGCGTACCAGACCAACCATGTGCATGAGCTACTGTCCGGAATCCGCACCGAGTCTTCTAAGGATAGGCCACCTTAGACACGAGACTGTATATATGCAGCGCGAGATGCCCGCGACGGTGTCACGAGGTCGCGGGAGCCCAACCGTCCGCGCGGCGACGAAGAACGATGTGGACGTCGTAGACCCTGGGTGCATTCAGCGATGGTGGTGGTGGGTGCATCTGGCTGATGGTCATCGATACATCGGGAAGAGGGCGAGGCTTGGGTTCGTTTGATATCTATGGCGTGCTCGATGCAGAGTTGAGATCAACTGAAGATGGATGGAGATACAATATTTTGAGTTTGGGGGATGTAAACCAGTAGTGGGGGAAATAATACCTGGTTGTCTAACGCCAGCATTGAGACATAACATATGCAAGAGGGAGCTTGACGTGTTTCACTGAGTGCTAGAGTGGTGAGAGCGAGCCTCTCGTAACAGGTTGGCAGACAGCCCGAGTTTCCGAGTTGAGCGGAGTGTTTCGAGCGGAGTACGAACATTTACGGCTTCACTTGACGATCCGCAGTGAGCCATCAGGCTGAGTTCGAAGTATGTACAGTCATGGACCGCTCCTTGAAACGCCCAAATCATATTTCGCGTGAAACTACCCGACCTGTGTATGTACATCCATGAAACTTTGCACACATGTTCCACAGCATATACACTATGTTCTCTTAGAGTGTTGTATCGTCGCGTCGTGTTTAGCAAGCTAGGTGACTCGAATACATGAGGGCTCGGATAGGCGCCCAAACCCACTCGATGAAACAGCTTATATGCAACAACCAATACATATTTTCACAGTCTCAGATATCAGTAGAAAACACATTCAAAATGACTCTGCATTTTCTGCTCAGTACCCAGCATTATTTCAAGGCAGTTGGAAGCACGTGGGGCTGGCAACGAACAGAAATGCGGTTGGCCAGCACAAGGCTCGATCGCGCAGGCGAACGCGGGCGCTTACGTGATTTCACCCCATTCCCGCAATACATCTTTCAAAATCTCGGCGAAGGCACCGCGTTCGCCCACAGAACTTCACGTACAGGCAACTGAAATATGTTGTGATGGGTTGAGAAGGTTTATATCGTAAATTGTGAATGCTCTAACCATAAAACTGTGGCCGAAGATTTGGAAGGGTGTAGTGCCACCAGTCCATCGAGGCATTCACTACCTATATCTTGATTGTTTCACGTCGCAATGTCAATTGCTTGTGCTCAGGAGGTAGCTACTGAATAAGAGCTCGAGAACGAGCCCAAGATCAAGTAAATCGGGTCAGATTGAAGCAGTATAGGGCCATGTGTTTCAAGGAGTGGGGGTGTTTCAAGGAGCGCTCCATGACTGTAGCTTGACTGACTGGGAACTGATATGCAACGCTTTGGCAACGCTCCGAGTCGTCCAGTTCCTCCTCGCAATACATAGCGTACTACATCGACCGCCTCGGTTCGTTGCCATACTTCCTCCCTTAGCTCCGGCGTGCCTCTGATGTTGCGCAGAGTCAGTCCTCTCTCACTCTCCTCCGCTATGGTTCGGCAGTGATGGCGTTCAGGCTCTTGCATGGGCTCATCGCCATGCTCGTCGCGCTTTACTCCTCGGTTCAAGTCACCCTCCCAAGCCCAGCGCGCTTCGCGCTCGCGGCCCTGTATGCCTTCACAGACGCATACAGGGCGGGCTATTGGCCCGGAGGACTTGAGGTTGCATGACCTCGTGCGCCGCTCAGGCCGGGCCAGCGGGTGCAGAGATCATGATCATACCGAATGGAGCGTGTTTTTAGTGGATCTATATGGGGATGTTTATGATCAGATGGCGTTCTCAAGGGCCTAACTCTTTCAGTTAGGAAATTTGGAGGGAGCAGGCATGTGCAACTATGCACATTCAATTCAACCAAAGTTTGTTACAACTAGGCCTTCGCGGGCCCGAATCGTACACTACACCGTCGACTGGAGTCGCCGGTAACGTACAGAAGAGCATATGGGTCACCACTTCATATCCGCCACTTGTCGATCACGATCTTCCCTCTCAGACGCTGCTAGAGATCATGTACTCCTTGCCCGATAGCGCAATGTGCTTCGGCAGCAAGCTGCTCTTCAAGATCGCGTCAACGTCAGGCTCCCCGTTCCTATCCTTGCCCATGGGCGGCTCCCACTGCCCGTAAGGCACTCCGACCATAGGGCCCTTCTTCCGCCCACCCGGAGCTCCTTCCTCTTCGCCCGGCTCTGGTGCTGCGAACCACTCAGCGTTGTAGCCCCAGTTCCTGAAGAACTTGGGCAAAAGGTGTTGCCAGCGGGGCTCCGTGAGGAGCAGCTCGTAGACCGCGCGCCACGCGCTATCGAGCGCGCCCTCGACCCACGCGTGCCGCGTACTGATGGCCTCGCCCGCGAAGTGGAGGTGCCCGCCGCCCGCTGGCGCCGTGAGGCTCTCGTAGGCGTTTCCGAACTTGCCAGGGCCAAAGAACGGGAACGCTCCTGCAAGAAAAATTGAGCAAACGAAGCACCCTAAGGAAGATAGTGGTGGTGGTCGTACCCATAGCGTATGGATCGTTCGACCAGCTCCAGGCGTGCGTGTCGATGAGCTCATCACGAAGGAACTCGACGTCAAAGTCGTGGATGCGCGCGAGCTCTCGAAGCACGAGATCTACAAGCGCTGACTTCTGGTCTTCGTTCGCGATGAGCGCCCCAAGCCTCTCGGCATCGTCTGTCCAGCAGTAGCTCGCAATGAGCGTCGTCGTCTTCCCGTTCTGAACGTCTCCGAAAGAAGGGTACACGACCGTGCGAAGCGGGGAGTCCGTGTAGGTTTGGCCGCCGACTATGCAGAGGCGGACCCCGGCGTTGTTCGTGGCCGTCGTCCACCACGCGCTGCGGAACTGCATGCCGATCTTGGTCGAAGGGCCGTATGTGAGCTGGCGGAGGGCGTTGGACTGCATAGGGGAGAGCCCCGCCTGAGTGAGGTCGACGGTGCGCAGGACGGGGAGGGGAATGGTCGTGATGACGTGCGAGAAACGCTCGGTCTCGCCATTGTCGGTGGTGACGTCCACGACGAGGCTGCGCATCATTGCGTCGATGGCTGTACACATACCAGTGACACGCGTGAAGAAGGCGACAGAGCCAGGAGCCCTCTCGTTGAGGTAGCGGTACATGGTGTCCGTGATCTGAGATCCGCCGCCGCTTTGGGGAAGGGTTAACGCAAGGCATGATTTTTGTATCGAGGAGAAGACGTACTCGATGCACCACCAGTCCACTTCGTCGACTTCGGTGGACGGCTTCCATCCAAAGGTGATAGCTTCGAGAACGATCTCCGTAAGAGCACGATCGTACGCGCCGGTCGAGTTATCGAATGTCTCGATCCAGTTGACGACGTCTGAGGAAAGAGGTTGCTTGGGGATGCCAAGGTCGTCCTTGGGACAGTAGAGGATCTGCATATACGCGCGAGCGGAGCAATGATCGAAGGATTTCATGTTCTCCCAGCCGGTCGTGGTGTTGTTCTGCAGATCGTTGTACAGGCGCTCCGCGAAAGGACGGACTACGTCGTCGATGATCTGTTGGTACCCAACGTGGACGTAAGGAGTGGGATCGACGTCGCGAATAACCTCTTCCGGCCGGAACGACGGGGGTTGCACTTGGGACTGCTTGAGCGTCTTGCCGTTGTACGACATGAGCGCGTTGGGGTTAGAGGAGTAATACGGCCTGAGCTTCTCCCGGAGCTGGAGGTCACCCTGGTTCAGAGGCACGTAGTTGAACAGGTGGAAGACACGTCTCATCGAGATGATCTCAGGGAAGCGCATGGCGCCGACGTCGTAGTAGTTGTAGGGTTTGCCGGTGTCGTTGGGGAACGTGTAGGTGAAGAGTCGGCCGCCGACACGCTCGCTTGCCTCAAGGATCTTGAACGGGATCTCAAGGTCGAGGAGGATGAGGGCGGTATACAGACCGGCAGGTCCTAACATATGAATGGGATCAGCGAACTGCGCGGCGATATATGAGGAGTCGAAAGCTAAAAGACGTACCAGCACCAAGAATGCCAACGGGGTAAGGAGGCTTGGACGCCTGTGAGTCGGGTGAAGAATTATCCTCTGAACCGGGAAGAGGAACGGTGGGTTCTTGCATGGGTGGGATGGATTTGTTGATGAAACGAGCAATGATCTGTCGACCATGGTGGGCGAAGATGTCGTTGCCGATCGACGGAGTCGAAGCGTCAAGAGTGGTCATAGCTTCTGCGACTGGGTGTTGAAGAACAGATGTAAGAGCGATAGAATGCCCGTACTGGCTGGAACCTCGAGAGAAACACCCGTATATATGCCCGCGTTATGATTGAGTTGCCCCAAAAAACCTCAGTCCGACGCGAGTCTACCGGTTTGTCCGCGTCGCCCGTGCTGCAAAATCGGACACCGGATGCAGGGAAGGAGACGATTAATTCTCTTCGGGTCGTCGAGGTTGTGTCGAGGGCACCTCTCATCACGAGATGGAGCCCCACGTCCAGCGGTAGACCGTTTTATCTGAATATGGCGCCGATCCCTGGTCGCAATCACGGCTCGCTATAAACATGGTAAGACAATGCCTATTAGAAGCATATAGTCGAAGGGTGTTAGCTCACCATCCCGCCCGGGCGCCCTCTATCCTCGGGTACCGATGCCGCCAGCCACAACCCCAAGAGCGTCGTTCCTAACTATATGCGCCGCATATGTCACCGTTCAGACTCGTGCGTGAGCACGGGTGCTCGATTCGTTGCTGAACGACGTCTTCATCGCACTCGTGGGAAACGCTGAGCGCGTGCCGGCTCCTCCAGTCTCGCCCACCTAGGACATCCTATATACGGTACTTGCGGTATCGCGAACCGGTTCGCACGTTTGAAGTCTTGGCGCGGGATCGGCGCCGGCTTCTCGACGCACAGGCGACCTCGGGCGCAGGACTCTGTTGACGCAGCGCGGTGGAGGGCGAGATGCCCGCGACGGCGCCACGAGGTCGCGGGGAGCTACACCCGGCCGCGCGGTGATGAAGAGCGGTGTGTACGCTGTAGACCCTACGTGCATTCAGCGATGCTGGCGGTGAGTGCGTCTGGATGATGATGGTTGATACATCGGGGAGAAGGCGGGGGCCTGGGTTTGTTTGATATCTGTGGTGTGTTCGTTGACGCAGGGTTGAGATGAACTGGAGATGGAGGGCGGAGTTTTGAGTTTGGCGGATGTGAACGAATGGTAGCGGATACAATACCTGGTCGTTCGGCGCCAAAAGGCGCGACGTTGAATATGTAGGAGGACGCTTGACTTGTTTCACTCGGTGCGGAATGGGGAGAACGACTCGTAAGAAGTTGGCAGACAGTCCGAGACTCCGAGTTACGCGGAGCGCAACGTTGAGCGGAGTGTCAATCTTTATTGCTTCGCTTGAAGGTCCGCAGTGGAAACATCCGGCTGAGTTCAAACAAGCTTGATTGAGATCGTCCACGTCGATGACCTCATGCGCACCCAGAGCGCTCCCCGAGCACGCCAGAGTCGCCGCCGTCCATCTGATCTTCAGACTTGACTCGCTTGATCCTGGTCAGCATGCTGCTTACTGAGTCTTGGTTACGCTTTCTTAATGACTCGTCCGAAGAATTGAATGCGCCAACTGAAGCGACGGTTACTACCCGGGACGGCGCGTAGGGGACCGGATGTCGAGAGCAAACGATGCACAGCGAGGCTCTGCGCAGAGAGCAAGGGCAGAAAACAAGCTGATGTGGTATGTGGCAAGTCCGCGGCGTATCGTTGATTGGAACTCAGATGGAGGACAGAAGAGAGGAGCAAAACGCGCCGAGGAGCGGTTGCTACACGACGGTCAGACCGGGCGGACCGGGGCGGCAGGATATATCCACCTGCTCGCAGCATTCGCGTATCGCGCCTTCGCCTCTCGCGTCCCTTTTGCGTTCCTTACCCTGGCTCTGGTCGCCGGCGGCCCTCGCGTTCTCCTCCCCCATTTTGCCGGCCTGGACCGCCGCGCCCCGTCTCACCAGCCGCCCTCCCGAGCCCCGCCCATTCCTCAAAACACTACCACTGCGCGCCCACAGCTGGTCTTTCCCTCTTCTCCCGTCGCGCACGCTCCTTGCCCCACCCCAGTCGGTCCTTACGCCAGTCCTCAAGCTTATCGCACCTCGTGCCTTGACGGCCTCAGCTCGCGCATCGCCGCCAAGCCTCCTCCAGAAGCACCGTCCTTATCCCAGGTCGCTGCTCTGGAGCTCCCTCCCGTCTCCTCGCCGCGTTGGCCTCCCCGCAGAGTTGACCGCCGCCGCCAATGGCGGATTCACTCCGCCGCAACAGCCTACTTAGACACTACATCTTAACGCTCCTCTCATGTTTTCTCCTCCTCGCCTTCGCCACGACTAACGTCGCCGCCTCCCCGGTTGCCCTGTCTTCGTACGCCCCGTCCTCCGTTCGCGCAACCAATGTCGCCGCTCCGACCCCCGCTCCATCCATGGCTCAGCTGCTGAGGCGCGTCGCACCCGTCGTCGTCACCTCCGGCGGGAACGAGACAGTCATCAACCCAAGCACGGAGTCGGTCATCGCCCAGGGCTCCGGTTCAGACGGGAGCGGCGTCGATTTCTCCCTCCCCGCCATCCTCTGGCTCGCGTTCACGTTCGCCATCGGAGGGCCCCTTGCGCTTGCGGGCATCCGCCTCTGGCGCATCACCACAGGCATGGGCGTCGGCCTCGCGGTCGCTTTGAGCGGTGAGTGATTATTTCTGTCCTCCATCCAGACCCACATCTTCCGTCGCGTCCCTGGCGCGCACGCGTGCCTCTGCGCGCGCGCGCCATTTTTAGCCACTCGTCACTGACGTCTTTACGCTTTCGCCTCCCTTCACTACTCCCGATCGGTCGATTCGAAACTCGTCGCTCCCTTCGCCCGCCGTCGCCATCTGTTACGACACTCTCGGACCCGGATCCGCCGACAGTATGGGCCGCGTTCGTGAACACCGTCGGCGCGGACGGGCTCTCCGACATCGTCCTCACCGTCGTGTCCATCGGCGGGTTCGTCGTCGGCTTCATCTTCGGCGCGCTCGACTTTGGGCGCTGGGCGGGCATCCTCCTCATCGGCATCCTCGGCGGCTTCTCCGTCGGCGTGCGCGTCGTCCTCCTCCGCCCGGGCCTGCTCCTCTCGCCTTACATCGTCAACTGGGCGATCCTCGCCCTCTTTATGATCATTGGACTGGCGATGGTGCTTGTCAGACAGCGTGCAGGGCTGGTGAGTGTTTCGTTTCGTGATGGGAGGGATGCTGGATGTATGCGCGCATCGAGGCTGATATCCGGGCGCATGTCGCTTTCCCTGTCTGCAGTGCACGTGCTGTGCCGCGCTGGGCTCGTTCCTCGTTGGCTTGGGCGTTGACCTCATATTGGAGAAGCAGAGCGGCATCAGCTTTGCGCTTCGTTTCCTGCTGGACCGCAACAACTCCCATTTCCTTGTAAGTCCCCCTAGCGCTTCTTGTTATTCGGATGTATGCGCAATTAGGACACTCACGGGGCGCTCGTGCGGACCTTACAGAGCGTCGTGCACAAGGGCTACAACCCGTCCGTGCTGACGCAGATCATCCTAGGAGCATCCATAGGCGCGATGTACGTCTCCTTCCTTCCTTCTTCCACCCGCGCCCGTCCCTGCAACAACACTGACTCCCCATATGCTTCCCCCATCCTCCATCTCCTACCCTCCCACCCTCCCGCCCACGCGCCCACAGCCCCATCCTCGCCTTCCTCCAACACAAGATCTTCCGCGGTCCCTTCCGCCCCGAGCGCTCCCAGGCCGACGCGGAGCTCTCGTCGATCATGGAGACCGAGCCCGCGCTTGGGGCGCCGCTCACGGGCGAGAAGGGCGCGCCGCAGCCGCAGGAGCGCCGCTCGCGCATGCAGCTGCTGAAGAGCCGGTTTAGTATGTCGTAGCACCCTCCCCCTCCCTTCCGTCCGTATCTTTGTGTACATCGTGGGAGGGGGGAGCCTCCCGTCGTCCCCCGGAGTGCGACTTTGGACTAGGAGGCTGAAGGGGTCAGCGGGAGGGGTCTCGTGTGCGTTGCTAGTACGCGTCTCGCCTCTCCCCTATCTCGACGCGCCGTTCGTCCCCGTTGTCGATAAGTTATACCTTTGGTTGGTATGGATGCCGTTCTCGTTTCCCCCAGTCACGCGCATGAGGGGGCCGTCATGGTGGTTGGTGGTCTTCGACGCGCAGAGGGTCGACGCACATGTATATGCCCATGCACATGCACACGATGGACTTCTGTCACTGTCATCGGGACACTTCAGTAGTCGCTTTCGCTTTCGCTTACGCACTCACACGTTTCTGCATTCTCATTCGCACCTTTTCTTTGCGTTCGGTGTTTCTTCACATTTGCATTCATCTTCATGTTCGTCTTTTACGATTTAGAGAGATAGTGGAAGAGAGGTTTGGGGGGAAGGTTCGGAGGTGCATATAGTCATAATGGACTAGGAAGGGATGAGGGGTTAGGGGAGACGCAAGCATTTCGTCGATATCCAGATTGCATGACCACCGCCGTAGCATAGACACAGCTAGTCGCCAGTTACCCTTCCACGTCCGCTCGCCTGGCTTAAGCCACCCCGCACGTGTATCGTTACATCTTTCTACGCACACACCGTTTCGTGCCTCGGCTCGATGGCGCCTGCAGACGTTTGCTGGGATACCTTGAGTGAGCTACTTGCGCGGAGGCGACCGAGGTGAGATGTCGGATCCGTGTGCGGTTTGCCGTAGTGGACGTCTCCGATCTCCGTGCGGCGATGTTTGAGTGCTGCTGAAATGTTCCGAGATTCGGACTAATGTGGACAACGCTCGATCTTCGAGAAAGAAACCCAAATTCTATTTTCTTTAGAGCGAAAGCTGTGCAGTGTCACATCCCGATGGCCCTTCTAGACTCTAAGCAGCGGTGGATATGTATGCGATGCATGTGGTGGGATGGCATTCAGGTGCGCTTACACCGCTCTGTCCATCGGAGTCGGAGTGGCGGCACAGCATGAACGTTGGAACGCTTGCAGTGATATACAGGTGCCGGGGAAAGAGCAGTTCGAAGTTCTGTGGCTAGTGCTCCCGCCTATCAGCGCGGAAGGCTCTGTTCGCCTTCCAGCCTGCCGTAAACTGGTCAGAGTGAAGCCTGCGTGAGACGCGATCCGAGTTCGGCGCGAGCACCACGTTAATATCCTCAACAGCGCCAGCGAATGCGATTGCTCAGGAATCGAGACCCCCCGACATGGGACGGCGTTCATATGCGACTCGGAGCTCGACGTGCTGTGAAACAAACTCGGATCGTCGCGCGTCATTGAGCAAGGTTAAGGCTCAAGGGGGCACAGCAGGCGGGCCGAGCGAGGCGCAGGGCTCTGTGGTCGGCGCACGGACGGATGATCTTCGAGAAGAGGGCGGACGGGGGAAGACGCTCACGCTCCCCAGCTTCCCCGCAGGAATCGCCCCCACCGCAGTCAGGGGGGCGTCTCGGGATGTTGGACACGGTCTCCTTCTCGGGAGGCCTTTACGACCTGGTTGGGCAGTATGAGAAGAGAAACGCGAAGTCGTAGCACGAAGTACTGACCTCTCTGTGCTTACGGCGAGCGAGCACTGGGATACTACGCGGCCGTGGAATGGAGACCGGCTCTCTCTCGACCTTCTATCGAATCGAGGGCTATCAATCGCGCGGGTGGGCCGGGCCCTCGAGGTCTCAACCTGGATGAATCGCAGGCCCATTCGCGGACGTGGGCATCAGAGGCGCGTCCTGTTCATCGATCCCAGGACGCTCATGTCCGTCGAGAAGGGCGGACGCGGCCTTCGAGGCACGCGGCGGGCAATGCGGTGATGATCTGCTTCGCGGGCGCGCACGGGGGGCGGCTCGGGGCGTTGAGGCGCTTCGACGTGTGGGGCTTTGTGTTTTTGTCATGGGCTCGCGGGAGCTGGGGCTGGGTGAGCCTGAAAGTTGTTGCTGAAGAAAAGGCGTTGCTGGAGTGTTGGTACGCGGAGAAACGACCGAAGTCAAACGAAGGCTGGAGAGAATGGAGGTGTTTGATCAAGAGCCCATCTCGGCTAGCCCCCGTTTTAGGGATTAGATTGGCGATAAGGGGGTTGCATCAGCAACTTAGCGGGGAATATTATTCGTGTTGAAGAGAGCTTAGCACTGGCGAACGCGCCGGCTCGGACTGCACTCTTCTCTCTCCTCCTCCCCCATCCTCCTCCTCCAGCCATGGCCACCTGGGCACCTCAATCCGGGGGTCTCCAGGAGATCCTTCAAACCATCCACGAATCCACCGACACTCGCAACACCGCCGTCCAGCGCAACATCACCCATGTACGTCCCCATCGCCCCCATTCATATCCCCGCGCCGCCGCTTCATTTCCCCCTCATCTCCCAGAAATTGAACAACTTCACGCGCGCACCGGACTACATCGCCTACCTCGCCTACATCCTCTCCTCGATGCCCAGCGAGGACGACCGCATCCGGACCATTGCCGGCTACCTCCTCAAGAACAATGCCCGCCTCATCCTCCGCGCGTCCCCAGAAGTCACCGCGTTCGTCAAGTCTGCCGTCCTGACCGCGTTCACGGATCCCTCGATCATGATCCGCAATGCAGCTGGCCAGGACATCGTCTCCTTCCTCGGCATCCTCGAGCCCAGGAACTGGCCAGAGTGCCTCTCGCAGCTCGTGGCCATGTTGGACTCCCCCAATGGGGAACAGCAGGAGGTGCGTGTTCCCGTGCGCTTTTGTGTTTGGCTCTTCGCTCTTTTCGCGCACCTTTGCCACAAATTGTGTCTGCGCACCCCATTGCGCTTGGTGTTGTGGCGCGCCACACTTTGTGGTAGCGGTCAATGGGGATGCTTGTTATACGTCCATTGACGTGATGTACGGCTGGCGTCAGGGCCGTTACTTCATATACCGATCAGACGGATGTCGGAGTATAGTGTAGTATGCGTCGCAGCAACTACTACTATTGCCGACGTATCGTTCATGCTGGATAGGTGCTCGCACATCGAGCAATGGCCCATGCACGAGGTAGGGAAGTGGAAGAGTCGTGACTTTAACGCTTTCCTGCGTCGGGTCGTGTCATGGTTCGACATAGGCACATCCCCCCACCCAGTGAATTACCCACAACCATACGAGATCCCTGGGCCATCAACCAGCATGCGACGACTTGGTACAGATCGTGAGGGAGGACACGTCGAAACGGAGGCTTGCTCGGCGGCAGGGCGGCAGGAGAACACTTCATAAACCATCCCTTTGAATTGACCATCCCGTGGCATGGGCTATTTCTCGTCCTGCTAGGCACGACTCTGTTTCATATCCGCGAACAGTTCCTGAACTTCGCATTGATCCCGCGTTACTTTGATTCAATACGTGAACGCGTGTGGCTGACATTTTCCCCCTCAAGGCTGCGTTCAACGCGCTCGAGAAGGCATGCGAAGATTACCCCCGCAAGCTCGACGTCGAAATTGCCGGCATGTACCCGCTCGAGGTCATGCTTCCCAAGTTCATCTCGCTCGCCGACCACCCCTCGGCCAAAATGCGCGCACACGCTATCGCCTGTCTATCGTACTTTGTGCCGATCGGCTGCCAGGCGCTCTTCGCGCACATAGACACCTTCATCGGCTGCCTCTTCCGGCGCGCCTCAGACGAGGACTCGAGCGTGCGGCGGCACGTCTGCCAGGCGCTCGTGCTCCTCCTCGCGTCGCGCCCGGAGAAGCTCATGCCCGAGATGAACAACGTCGCGGAGTACATGCTGTTCTCGACCAAGGACAAGAACGAGAACGTCGCGCTCGAGGCGTGCGAGTTCTGGCTCACCTTCGCCGAGGACCCGGACCTCGCGCCGTACCTGCACCCCCTGCTCGGCAAGGTCGCCCCCGTGCTGCTCGACTGCATGGCGTACAGCGAGGACGACCTGCTGTGGCTGCAGGGCGACGAGGAGGACGCGGCGGTGCCGGACAAGGAGACGGACATCAAGCCGCGCCACTACGGCGGGAAGGCGCACGGGCTGGAGCACGACGCGGCGAACGGCTCGGGCGGGGAGGCGAGCCAGAAGCGCGGGGCGTACGGCGAGGAGCTCGGGGAGGACGACGAGGATGACTACGACGACCTCGACGACGACGAGTTCGCGGAGGAGATGTCGACGGAGTGGAACCTGCGCAAGTGCGCGGCGGCGGCGCTCGACGTGCTCGCGGTGCGCTTCGGGCCCGACCTGATGAACGTGCTGCTCGAGCACTTGAAGACGAAGCTATGGAGTGAAGATTGGTTGGCGAGGGAGAGTGGTATTCTCGCGCTCGGCGCTATGGCAGAAGGTGAGTCAGCCACTGGCTTCGCGTGCTTCTCCCCTAAACTCTGACTATCAAAGGATGCATCGACGCAATCGAACCCCATCTACCGACTCTTGTCCCTTACTTGATTAACACTTTGAACGACCCCAAGGTGCGTGCAGACTCGGGTATGGCTTGATCTTGACTTACCAATACGTCCGTAGCCGTTGGTCCGCTCGATTACATGTTGGACCCTTGGGAGATATGCCAGTTGGTGCACCCAAATGGTCTCGGAAGACCACAAGAACCAATTCTTTGTTCCCACCCTTGAGGGCGTAAGTGGTTTAAGTTATGGCCAGATTCAAGCTTGTCTGAGGCTCCTCTGCAGCTCCTTCGAATGGTTCTCGACAACAACAAGCGCGTGCAAGAAGCAGGATGCAGTGCCTTTGCGACTCTCGAAGAGGACGCTGGGCCCGAGATTGTTCCATACTTGGAGCCCGTACTGCGCAACCTGGTATTCGCGTTCGACAAGTATCAGAACAAGAACATCCTCATCCTCTACGACGCCGTGGGCACGCTCGCGGATGCAGTGGGCACCGCGCTCCAGAACCCGACCTACGTCGAGATCTTGATGCCGCCATTGCTCAAGCGCTGGTCGAAGCTGAAGGATGACGACGACGATCTCGTCCCGCTGCTCGAGGTGAGCCATTCTTGTCCCGATCGTTGTGCAACGCACAGGGATTGACGTGGTGCGAACCATCCCCGCAGTGCCTCGCTTCCGTCACCATCGCGATCGGCCCCGCATTCCTGCCGTACGCCGGCCCGATCTTCGACCGCTGCCAGACGATCGTGCACTCGTCGCTGCTCCAGTACCAAGCATACCAGCAGAACCCAGAGATGGATGAACCGGACCGATCTTTCCTTGTCGTCGCGCTCGACCTGCTCTCTGGACTCACGCAGGGTCTCGGTATTGCGCTCGAGCCGTTCGTCAACAGGAGCCAGCCGAGCCTGCTCTCGCTCCTGACTGTATGCCTCAAGCACCCGCATGCGGCGGTACGCCAGTCAGGGTATGCGCTTGTTGGGGACATGGCAATGAACTGCTTCCCGCTGCTCCGCCCGCACGTGCCCTCTATCATGCAAGAGCTCATCGCGCAGCTGGACCCGGAGCCGAAAGTGGAGTTCATCAGTGCATGCAACAACGCGGCTTGGGCGGTTGGCGAGGTCGCGCTTCGTTACGGCCGAGGTGAGCCCTTCCCTTTTATTTCTCACGCGATCGCGTCGCTGACTTGGCTATGATCCTCCGTCAGATGACCCCGAATTCCAGCAATGGGTACACCCCCTCGTATCACGTCTGATCCCGATTCTGCTCCACCCCAAGGCGCCGCGGAGCCTACACGAGAACGCGGCGGTGTCGATCGGACGGATCGGACTTACCCACCCCGCGCTCGTCGCGCCGTTGCTGCCTGACTTCGCCCAGGCGTGGTGCCAGGCGCTGTACGAGATCCGCGACAACGAGGAGAAGGATTCTGCCTTCCGCGGTATCTGCACACTCGTCCAGACAAACCCTGCCGGGATCACTAAGGTGCGTCGCGCGTGCTGATTTCTCCGACCTTGAAAGAGGAATCGTCATTGACACGCCCACGCCAACAGAGCCTATTGTGGTTCTGCAACGCAATCATTCGCTGGAACCAGCCGTCACCGGAGCTGAACAGCATGTTCCAGACCCTTCTTACCGGCTTCAAGCAGCACGACGCCGCGGGCTGGGCCGCTCAGGTCGCGACTTTCCCTCCCGTCATTCAGGAGCGTCTCGCAGCGCGCTACGGTGTATGATCTTCAGACGTTGTCTTCGGTTCCCCGGCCGCAACACCTCTCTTGTGGAAGTCTCATCTCGTACCAGTGTTCTGTCCAGTCTGCCTGTTTACTTAGTCTCAACCACGTGTATCACAAGAACGCGCACGATACGCCACTCGCTCGTACATATCCATAGTCTCACTGTGTCGGTATACATCTCCACCTGTTCCTTGTTGTCCCCACGAGTACGCATTCGCCCCTGCGACTGGTTGTTGTTCTGCTTCCGCCCCCGTTAACACTTATATTTGGCCCCTACTCCCCACCAGTCGCCCGTCCCATCTCCCGCGCCTCTCTGAGGTCGCTTTTTACGTAGTGTAGTATTCTCCTTCCCCAGGTCCCGATCGCTCGCTTATAGCTCTTCGCAGCCAATTTTGGTTTCGGCTTAGTCTGGTTTATATACTGTCGCTCCCTCGCTCTGATGAAGATGATTCACACACGCTGTGCTCGTACGCAACCTGTTGGTTCCGTCTGCTCCGCGCCTTGCTTGTCGCCATTCATTACCATCAAGTCCTACGATACCTTGAGTGTCGGCACTCCTTGTCTTTTGTACATTCTCCTTACTCGGGTTGGAAGAACGCGCTGACAAGAGAAGCTTGTAAGTTTCGCTGACCGTCGCAATTAGAGACAAGTCGAAGAACTTCAGGAACGTACCTACTCAGACCCCTTTCGGCAATCGGCGGGACACGTGGCAAGTTGCGGTGTCAGAGCAGTGCCGTCACCGTATGGCACTAGCGATTCGTTGCCTCAACTTTCAACTCCTACCATCCCACATTTTCCATCCCCCTTTGATTGTCAGATCTCACGACCGTCGGTTATTAGTGTGAGTGTAGCAATTATCAAGCTATGGAACGCGGCATCAGATGCAATGAAACCGAGCTTGCTATACTTACCCTACTCGAGTCTCGACGCTATCTTTTCAACTAGCACGTCATATGTTTTGGCAACGTACGTTGTTACTGATGCCACACTGAAGGACACACTGATCAGACCGCCCGCAGCGTCAAGGCCGCTTAATACTACACACGAAAACTTCCCATACTTCTTTCTTATCCTGACGCGCTCTCGATACTACAGGATCTGTCATACATGACTTATAGACCATGAAGAAGACGCAATCCACAGTGCTAGTGGGCTTGCGGAAGGATGTCAAGCTAATGCGTTCTCCGTCGTGACGGAGTAGCTCTGGTACCGATCCGTGTCGTCATCCGCGTCTCCAGCCGGTCCACGGGACTTCGTATCTTCTGAGTAGAAAGTGTAACAGGCAGAGTAGTTGGGGTAAATAATGAGGAGGAGCGCTGTTGGGGTTGAGAATGACGGGATCGGAACTGTGCTCGGTGGGCGGCCGGGCGGCCTGGTGAGGAGAGGTTCGTACTGGTGAGGTGATGTTCGTACTGGCTATGT
This sequence comes from Grammothele lineata, assembly GCA_002150815.3. Taxonomy (NCBI): domain Eukaryota; kingdom Fungi; phylum Basidiomycota; class Agaricomycetes; order Polyporales; family Polyporaceae; genus Grammothele; species Grammothele lineata. The sequence continues at coordinate 133,093 of NDFF03000098.1, forward strand.
GCATCGACTTACCGCTTTTATCGTTGGTCGTAATTGTGATTGGGGAACAGCGCCACAACTTGACGCGTCAACCCACCATCGCGCGCGACTGTTCGACTCCTGACTTGACCAGTCTGTCTATTCGGGCCCAACCACCCGAATATGGCTTTAGGACCGGCCAGACTTCACACTCCTTGCATTCGGTGCTCAACTTTGTAGTATAGGCAACAACGTAAACCGACCGGCGAGGCGCGATGAGTCTCTCGGTCTCCCATTTCTTGGGGGAACTGAATGATATATATCTGCGTTTCTCTCCAGACTCCGGCCAACACGTACGTTTTACCGCCTTGAGGCTATGGCTACTCTTGAGTCTTCGACTCCTTCGGTTGGCAACGACATTTTCGCACACCATGGACGACAGATAATTGCTCGTTTCATCAACCAATCTATCTCCACAACACAGGATCCCACCGTTCTTCTACCCTGGGAGGGAACTTTTTCATCCCACTACAAATGGTCTTCTCCGCCCTCTCGTCCTGTTGGCATTATTGGTGCCGGTATGTCTCTTACGCTCCAGAGCGCTCATGTATCACCGTGCGGCTCGCTGATATCATTCATATATTAGGGCCTGCCGGCCTGTATACTGCCCTCATCCTCCTCGATCTCGGCATCCCGTTCAAGATTCTCGAGGCGGGCGAACGCGTCAATGGCCCACTCCCCACTAGCGCGCTCCCTAACGACATCTATACATCTGAGGGCGGCTCCAGCGTCGATGACCTGCGTTTTCCCGAGACCGTCTCAATGGGACGCGTCTCCCACCTCTTCAACTACGCCCCTCTCAACTGCGGCGACCTCCAGATTGGGAAAAAGCTCAGGCTGTATCTTGGTTCCAACGAGCTCATATCGTCCAAGTTCGATACCCACCAGCCATCCCCACTACAAGTGCTCAGTCGCGAGGTCTACTCCGCTCCCTACGTCCGTGTTGGATACGAACAGATCATCAACGACGTCGTCAGCCCTTTCGTGACGCGTCTCTCGGAAGACCTGCAGAACAATACCACCGCCGGCTGGGAGTATTTGCAATCCTTCGGTCATTGCTCTGCTCGTGAATACATGCAGACCCTCTATCGCCCGAGCCCTGGCCTCGGGATCCCTCATGCCCCACTTTCCGCCGACGTCGTCGATTGGGTCCAGTCGTCTGGCAGTTACATCCGATCGTATGATCGCGCTCTCACGGAGATTGTTCTCGAAGCTATCACTCCCGCATGGAAGGGGCCGTCCACCGACGACTTTGAGGAAACGAAGCGGTGGCGCATCGAGTACGTCCCTGCTTGAAAGAGACACCGCGCATTGTGTTAACTCTCCCCAAAGTGACGGCACCTCCCAGATCACGGACGCCATGTACCAGTATGTCAAGAAAGAGGTTCCTGACGAGCTCGACTCCATGTTGCGCGTGTCCGGCATCCACGGAATCGTAGATAGCGCGACGAACTGCCCCGTTGTGGACGTAGCCGCCGACAACGGCCAGACCGAGCGTTTCTCTCACGTTATTACAACCGTCCCCCTCCCTGTCCTGCGCACCATCGATCTCAGTGAGGCCGGGCTCACCCCGATGCAGTCCAACACCCTCCGCCAAGTCGCCTGCGTTCCCGCCACCAAGATCGACATGCAGTTCCGCAGCGCGTGGTGGACGATGGCCACGAATAACGCCGGGGTCCGCCTCAACGTTGTTGGAGACCAGACCTACACAGACTCCCCTCTTCGCACGGTTGTGTACCCATCCCTCGGAGACGACGAGAATGGGAAGACTAGAATGCTCATTGCGAACTACTGCTGGGCTGACATGCCCAGGGTGCTCGCTGTGGACGACGACCAGAAGTCGATGGTCGTAGATCTCGTACTCCGAGAGCTTGCGCGCATCCACGACTTCGACGTCGACTTCCTTCGTCGCGAGCTTCTCGACACGCACGTCTGGAGCGAGGCGCACGATCCATACATCAGAGGTACGATTACTACTGTCTTTGATCAAACGTACTGTTTTGCTCATTTAGTCTTCAGGCGCGTTTCCGTTCTTCGGTCCCGGGGAGTTCAGCAATGCCTACGTGAGTTTCACGGCGCCAGCGGCCGACGGCCACCTCCACTTCGCAGGCGAGGCGCTCAGCACACGGCACGCGTCGGTCGAGGGCGCGCTCGATAGCGCGTGGCGTGCGGTCTACGAGCTCCTCCTCACCGAGCTGGGATGGGCCCATCTTTTGCCCAAGTTCTTCAAGAACTGGGGCTATAACGCTGAGTGGTTCGCAGCACCAGAGCCAGGCGAAGAGGAAGGAGCTCCGGGTGGGCGGAAGAAGGGCCCTATGGTCGGAGTGCCTTACGGGCAGTGGGAGCCGCCGGTTGGCAAGGGTAGGGACGGGGAACCTGACGTTGACGCGATCTTGAAGAGTAGCTTGCTGCCGAAGCACATTGCGCTATCGGGCAAGGAGTACATGATCTCTAGCAGCGTCTGAGAGGGAAGATCGTGATCGACGAAGGGTAGTTATGAAGCGGTGACCCCGTTAGTTGCCCATTCCATCTCTCTGAGAACGTGTTTATTCAATGTATCCTTTGACAACCCCGAACGCTTGCCTATAGATCTTCGCAGCCAATGTCGGTTTCGAGGCGGAGTTCAAGCATAGGGAAGGATGAGTAGGTCAGAAAAGTTTGTACAGCATGATCGACTTCGAAACCAGTGCCAAACAGAGCGTATCAATCGGTATAGGAGCCATTGAGTAGTGAGATGTACACAGATGGTATCTATGAGTTATACCACTAGCACGGTACTAGTACTGCCATTGAAGGGGGGAGTGCTGTGGCGGTCGAGATGACACGTGGCTCATAGCATTCCCACGACGCTTGGCGCTCAACTTCAGCGTTTAAGCTCGGTTCCATTTCAACTTCTCTTCACTCCCGCGCCCCAAGGCCTCAGAGCGGTCACGGTGCTCTCCTTTGCAAGCTAGCTTTTCATCCTGTTATTCTGTGCGAATGCATCTCTGGATTGGGAATGGATAGATATCCGGTCCGGGTCCCGGTTCGGCACATACTACTTTTTAAGATCCTGCGTTCAACTTTCGCTAATCCGTGCATAGCCAATTTGATACAGCCTTTGCCAGTGACGCCTCAGCTCATCAAATCTTCTCCGTCCTCGACTTGAGGTTGATATTTCATAAGATCGCTTTGCGCACTTGTGTCCGTCATTTGTCGGTATTACCTCCGTCCCCGTTCGCCCATCAATCGTGTATTCTGCTCGACTCGGAGTCTTCGACGTAAGTGCGTTCAACGATGTGGAATGGATGGATCTACTGACCTGCAAAGTCGTCAAGATGTGGCTTTTGAACACGGGAAATGCAGAGCTCAAATTCTTCCCCAACCCTGAGGCGGTTCCGGACCCGGGATACGCCATACTTTCCCATGTATGGCTTACGGACGCCGAAGAAGACACGTTTCAAAGTGTTCGTGGGCATTTAGAAGAGTGTAGAGCAAACGCGTCTTCTGTTAACGGAGTAGCGCAGCCTCAACTTCCTCAGACCCTCAAGGAGCTACGTGAGCTGATCGCTCTAACCGTGGCCGAGACGACGACCCATCTTTGCCCGCCCAGTACTTCTCCGGGTGCGAACCTACCCCCCTCGATGCTAGGAAGGCTTCGATGACATCAATCACCACCCCCACCTCCGACCAATCCACGGGACCTCGTATCTGTTAAGATTCGAGAATTCCTAACTCTCGCGGAAAAAGACGGATACAAGTGGGCTTGGGCCGACACCTGTTGCATAGACAAAACGAGTAGCGCCGACCTTACAGAGGCTATCAACTCCATGTTCCGGTACTACGCCCTCTCCGATGTCTGCTATGTCTATCTTGCGGACGTTTCATCGCCCCGCGGGACTGATGACGACAACCCATATGAGGGCGACAGCACTGTCGACTTCTACGCAAGCAAGTGGCACACACGCGGATGGACGCTCCAAGAACTCATCGCGCCGACCAGCGTACGTTTCATGTCGCGCGACTGGAAACTTCTTGGCACCAAGTTCCAGCTTGCAGGCCAATTGCAGGATATTACGAAGATTCCTCAAAGCGTGCTTCGGTTCGAACAGGACGTGGCGGACATGAGCGTCGAAGCGCGCATGTCGTGGGCCGCTTTACGGAAGACGACACGCATAGAGGACGAGGCTTACTGTCTCTTTGGACTCTTCGGTATCAACATGCCGACGCTGTACGGAGAGGGCAGGAACGCCTTCTATCGGTTACAGGAGGAGATCATGCGTACTTCGGTCGATCCTTCGCTGTTTGCCTGGGGATGGTCCCGGACAGCCGGACGCTTGGATGTCATCAGCACGGAGTCTCACAATTCTCGTACCGATCTCACCCGCTATCTCTTCGCTCCGTCCCCTTCCGTGTTTATGGATGGGGGTCATATCGTTTTCAAGGGTGCAGTTAACGTGAGCGTGCCCAGCATGAGCTCTGTATACTGTCCCCCTGGAGCTGACTTTACGATGCATGGCAGAGTCGAGGTTCTAGCTCAAGCTCGTCTGATAGACTGGCTGCTATTCCGATATTGACTCGTACCCCTTTCGGAATACACTCCCGCCTTCAGTTCGCAGAAGTGGGCTCCCAACACATCATCGCGAACCTCCTATGCTCTAATCCCATCGGTGATGTATGGCTTATCCTCCATCGGGGCTCCGAACAAGCTGTAGCCGGAGGCTCGCCCCTTTATCACTGCGGCACAGCGGATGGTTCATACCGCCTCTGGCAGATGCGAGGATCGATCACTCACTTGACGTTGGGCTGGAAGGAGCTGTACATCTCCTCGCACCCGGCGTTTCGTGCGCGCCCATTACTAAACGACCCTCGGCTCCCGATGCACGACCAACGGTTACTCCGCATCGCCTGGCTGACCGACTCGACCCTCTTTCCACCCTTCCGGATAAAGCCATCTATGCTCTCCAGGCTCGATGAAAACTATGGTTGGCGATTCCATTCAGTCACGGAAGCCGCTTTGCAGAAACCTAACTGGTCTGGGACTCCACCTATGACGCTTCTTCTCCGAAAGGAGCAACGGAATCCGTTCAACGGCGCCTGGCTCTCCATAACCTTTGGACGCTGCAACAAACAGGACGAACCAGTAGATCCGGATATTCTACTTGACGACACAGAGATAGGCCATCGCGGTCCTCCATTCGTCTTCGTCGGTTTTCATGAGCCGGGCGAGAAACCTGACGTAGACAATATGCCTGCTCCAAGTCATTCTTGTTCGGTACATCATGCCGCCGAATGGCCCACGCGTTCCCATGTATTTTCCGGCACTCTGGGCAAGGACGGATCGGAGGGTGACCGTGGATGGATGGTGGAGATCACTGCAATGTCCTTTACGTGCTGGCACAACGCAGCTGGAGAGCCAGCCTTGGACCTAGTCGTGCAAGACTTCAAGTACACTTATCGGCTGTGATCCTTCTCAGTCGCTCCTATCTCCTACCAAGATGCCAGTCCTATATCATACACATTATTCTCTTCTACGAGCTATTCTCTACATGTTTATGGGTGCATCGGCGTGACCTGCACTCCCGAGACATTGCTATACACGATCAACCGGAAGGCGGCCTCGACTCCGGCCACGAAGGTGGACGGCACGAGCAGATATCGCCCCGGCTGCAACGTTAGGCCGTCGATGAGCACCCCTGCGACTGCGTCTGAGTACGGCCCGGATGTCGCAATGTGCCTTCCGAGCGTGGTAGCACGGGGGTGCGCGGAGGACGTCGATGATGATGAAGGGTGTGGCGCGGGAAAGATGGTGAGATTGAGGGAAGCAGAGGGATTTGGCGTCGCGAATTGTAGACGACATCTGCGCCGGAGAAGAGGGATGGAACGGGTCGCCGATGAGCGTATAAACGTTGATCATAGGAAGAGGGTGGATACGTACTTGACTTGCGCCGGCGCTGCGACCTGCAATTCATACCTCGGATTTGAGACATAACTCCGTGAGCTCGGACCTCCGCCCGCCGTCCTCTCCGTCCTTCGAGTAATTTGTCAATATGGACCAACCCGCGAGAGAGCAATTATCGAGATGAGCTTACCATTCACCTCGCACGAGCTTGCTGAACATGCCTGCGCCCTCTTGCGGGATCGGCGTGAGCTCGAAACGCTCTGAGCACTCGGCGCGTAGCGCGAACTTGCCGCTATGCCGCGGTTCGAACGCGGACACGACGAGCGTGTAGTCACCCGCTACATGACAACCATGCTCCATAAGTCTGAGATATGTAGCACACCAAGACACCGGGACGTACGGGGAACTTTTCCAGCGGCGTGCGCGTATCCGTAGCTGTACGGCCCCGAAGACAACGCGAGGTCGTTATGCCCCAATCTACGCGCGCATGCAGAAAAGCGAGATTGAGTGCCGCGGGTTCAGGTAAGGACACAAGGACTTACTCGCTTATCCTCCCTCCCTGCGACCACGCGAGCATGAGGTTCACAGGTACATGCCGGTCCGTGCTCACCGCGAGCGACAGCGCCGCCTTCGCATCCCGGCTCGAGCCCGCGCCTCTGTGGGGCACGCGCGGGTGCACGCGGAGGTGGTATTGCGGGTTGAGGTAGTACGTCGGGTGGGTGTGGTTGCCGCCCGCGGTCTTCTGCGTGAACGCACCCTCGATCTGTGCCCAGTGCGCATGCGCAAGGAGCGCGGCCCGGGCGAGGATCAGCAAGATTGTCCACAGATAGCAGCCAACGGGAAGAAGGAAGAAGGGAGGGAGTAGAGTTTGAGTAATGGTGCCGAGGGCGGAAGAAGGACGCGGAGGAAGAGCGGATGGAAGAAGCGTGGGGCGGAGGACGTACGTCTTTCGCGTAGGGCGGCGCCTGTGGGGCGTGCGCCCATGTCGCGCGGCAGTTGGCGTACGCGGTGAGCGTGAAGCCGACGTCGTCCCGCTCACCCTCGTATGATGCCACCAACGTAAGGAGTTGTTCCGCTCGGGAGACTGGCAGTCGTATCTGGGACGCCACATGGTGAGGATCTGGACCTGAGGAGAGCAAGAGGCGACGAGACTTACAAGGACATGTGGGGAATTGGTGTACTCGCCCTTTTGTGAAAGTAAATTGAGAACTCGTTATCATATATTACACGTCGAAATTGAATAAGTACCTTGGTCGATAAGACGTCACTGCCGGGCGACGTGGAAGACGCAAGACCACTTCCGCCGTGCGCGGTGAGCGCGATGTACTCCTCTTGCGTGCGGTGGCTGCGCAAATGTCGCGTGAGGAGCAGCCACACTTCGGAACCTTGATGTGCTGCGTCCGACACATCGACTTGAAGCTGCGTGCGGAAGTGGGCCGCTGCGATTATGCTGCGGTGAGCGATTGGAAAGTCGATGCATGTTGAGAGGTGACCCACAGGTGTCGCTCCCGCGTCCATCTCGTTTCCACATCCTACATGAGATCACACAGACGTGATTCAATGTCGGGATATCAATTTGTGAGGACAAGCATACCCATGAAAGACCAGCTGGTGTTTGAACATCGCGGGGTTCCAGCTAAGGTACAATCCGTCAAAGAGAGAAAACAACGTCTCCATCGAGAGTTCGATCGCTCCTGTGATGCATGATTTAGAGCGTTCATGGAGCGTAAAAATAGCATCATACGTTGTCGATGTGGCGGCCGAGTGCCCGCTCCGCTGTGGCTGTCTGCTCGCGCATCCTGTACCCAGGGATCGAAGACGGTGGCGCTGCGGCGCTCTCCGGAGTCATGCATCCCTACAACAGCCTTGTCAGTTTATTACGGCATTGTTATGAGGATTACTTACCAATGACCGCATAACAGTGTGTCGGAAGGAACGCCACAGGCAGACCCGGAGCTCGAACGCGTTCCCCCGTGCCAAACGTGGCTACACAATTGCCTGATACGAATGTATGAGTTTGGACTTGCTGGAATAGACGAACAAATACGAGGTCACCTTCGGCATAACCTTTGAACAGCTGGCTCCACGTCTTCTCTCGCTGGAAATGGGACCTGATGGTGTTATTAGACGTATAAAGAAGAGGTAGGGATATCTGTCGCACTAAGTGGCATTATTACTCACCCTCTGATATCAAACACCTCGGGTATCCAGCCTGCGAGTGCACTGGAGATCTGAATTTAGTACGGAGGGAGCCCATGGGTACACGTGACATACTGCATATCCGTGCTCGAGTCACTGTGGCGTTGTTAGACATGGGTGGACGTAAGACGAGTCGGACTTACGATCCGATAAAGTCGTAGCCGCCTGCGAGCTTCATGTACTGACTCGGAAAAAGTACTATTAGCCAAACCCGCAGTCGCAGCCATGAGATAAACTCCGCACCGCTTTCTCTACCAGCGACGGCCAGAGCTGTCCTTTGTTTCCTGTCGAGACGCACATGAGCGTGCCATCCTGATAGGACGGTAGTTGATCATCGATGCCTTGAGTTTGACACGCAAGTCAGCCAGCGAGCTAACTTTCTTGGACCAGGCACCTACTTATCTGTCGACAGCATCGTATCAGCTGGATTATAGCGCGCCTAAAGCAGAGCTACGTACTCGACGATAGGCGCCGTTATAGAGAATGCGGAAATGATATTTCCCGGTCTCAGAAGGACACGGGAAGCCATCCGCGTCTTGAGGAAACAGCGAGGACAGGATCATCTATGACCGGATTAATCAGAGCCTCCTATCAACGGGCACTGCCTCGGCAGACGCACCTTTGAGCCAAACCGTCGGCGGTGGTCGGTCGCGATGACCATGGACGCGCACACGGAGCAGTCGGACACAATGTGTTGGACAATGTCTTCAGGGTCGAGAGCCTGTGGCGGCGCGGCGGCCGGGCGTGCCCAAATGGCGTCGTGGGCGACCTGTTCTGCCGAGAGCGGGGGCTGTCTGTCGAGTACTGCCGTTAATATGGACTATTATTAGGCTGGGGAGGAGGCCGGCGAGAACTGACTGCGATGAAGACGATGGCTTATCGGGAGAGTCCCACAGAGGGAAGAATCCTTGATTGACTAGCGACGACTTCTGGAGGACGTAGAGCTGCTGGGCTGTTTCGGATGGTCAGCGCGTCCAGTCAGCGCAGGTAGAGGCGAGAAGGCATACTGTCAGAGAACTCGTCTTTAGGCACTGGGCGGACGTCCTGCTTGACGGCTTTGATCTTTTCCGCGCGTTCGAGCGCTTTCGCGGCCTCTGCCTTGCACAAGGTACGGGTACGGTCGTCCGTGGACTGACGGCTGAGATGAAGAAACTGTTCAGCGGCCTTCAGGTAGAGCCTGAACGCCTTGTCAAAGTCGCGTGCGAGCTCTGCATTTGCTGCCTTCTGGTAGTTGGTCTATAGGGCGGATTGTGAGCGTGGTCAGAGTCGCGTGCCGATACAGGGCGCTTCGGACTTGCCTCCGCGTCCTGTCGGGAGGCCTCAGGCATGTCTGGGACCATGCGCAAGTTGCTTGGAGACCCCTCGCTGGGTCGCGCGGCCCTATATATGTGGGGGAAGGGAGAAGAGGGCTATTCAAACGAGGAGCTGTATATAGACGCAAAGTCCGCCAAGCGACGCGACGAGTATGACGCGACGAGGCATGGGGCCGCACGCGGTAATACGCCGGAAAAGCGAAGTCAGCGCTGAGGTGTGCAAGCGCGAAAGAGGATGGAAATACTCACTGGGAGGAGGCGACGAGCAGGGTCGGCGTCGAGAGGTGACGGAGGGTGAGAGCAAGGAGCATCGCGCGGATGATCTTGGCGTGGACCCCCAAGTCCGCGGTCCACATCCCGACGCACAGCCACCGACGGCGCCGAGCGCAGGCACAACCCGTCCTCTCCCTTTTCTGCCAACTCGGCCAAGCGCTCCCCGCCTCCGCCTCCTCCCACTGCCGTAACGTCGCGCTTCTGCCAAGACCTGTTCCTTTTCTCGGTGCCGTTCCCTACCAGCTCTGTCGCTCTTGCCACGATGGGAGGTGCGAGAAAGGGCCTGCAGACTCTGACGTCACCGTCGTCACACAGCGGTGTACTACAAATTATACTTTACTGCCGCTACGTGAGTCATCGCTCTTCTCTGCTTCACCACGATCCTCCGCAGGGATGTGGATGTTCAAGGAGCAGACCCTGGGCACCCACAGCAGAAGGAGATGTTTACGGTGTTGTAGACTATAGTTCAACCTGTCTCTAAGGGCACGTGGTGTAGTTGGTTATCACGCTCGCTTAGCATTCGCGTTTGCGAGAGGGGTCCGGTTCGATCCCGGACGTGTCCATTTTGTTTCGGCCCATGGCCAACATCCACTCACGCCGCGTCATACCCAGATCAGATGCGATATCGCCACTTTCTTTGAGACACCCCACCATCGCATCTAGCTCTTCATCTCGGAAGAGACACCATTTAGTTCCAATCATCCATCCAGCAATGCACCTATCAAGACGGTAGTAAGTACCGCAGCATTCGGGCGTGTGTAGGCCCGGTGACTAGATCTCAGGCTGACCGCAGCTCCCTTCCAGTCATGCTATGTACAATTTCTTACGCGCGAACACCAAGACGAGCGACCCGGAAAAAGGGACGTTTCTTCGAGATAAACAATGCTCCGTTGGTCGGTTATCCTAGTTTGCCTCGGCTGAGCTTCAAGCTGTAAAGCGGTAGCACGTCCAGGGACCAGCACCTCCCGGAATTCTCTGCAGACTGGTAGTGACAGAAGACCTCGAGGTCCAGTGAGAGTCTTCTCTAGATCACGACCTATCTAGCTCAGTTCCGATCCTTTCGGGACGTGAGAAAGAAGGCCAACCGGCGAGGTAGAGTCCAGCCTCAAGGTCATGGCGCCGATTGCGCCCTCAAAACCCAATCACTCTTCCTATCCACATTTCCTGCCACCCTACCGCTGCGCGCATGTTGCGGGCAGCTGACCAGGCCGTCTATAAAGCGGACGCTGCGTCTGCATTCCCGCTTTCCACACCTCGCCTCTCCTTTACTTCGTTACCTCGCTCCCTGCTCCACATCGCAGATGCCTCGTCTCGATCCTTTCTTTGCAGGAGACATTGAGGACGGCGAATCGTACACAGTCCCACCGGGAGCTTTTGCCGGTACCGTTAGGCTCGAGCGCACGGTCATTCTCGAGACCGCTATCGATAACCCCATCGTCGTCGACCAGGCTGCGTTGCTCAAGATATGGGAACAGCTTTCCTCCTCCTCCACGGAGGCAGCCCTCGTAGGTCGTCCTGGTCTATATGAATTCGCGAACAACAATTGCCTGCTCTTCGCCGCCATTCTCGCCCCCACTCGCGTCGTCCTCCCTGCCTCCGTCGAGCTCTCTAAGCTTGGCCTCCCCGACCACACCGCCGTCACCTGGACGGATGCTCCGATCCTCCCACAGGACCCGGTCGCATTTGATAGCATCCTCGACTCGCTCGACGATTGCTATCTGCAGAACACTACCGCAGACCCCTCGCTCCCACCCTCCGCGCCGAGCGAGCCTACCCCGCGCTTCCTTGGCGCCTCCACCTCTTCGCGCGCGAACGCCCAGCCACAACTTGACAGCTCCATCGCCGAGTCACTCTACCAGTCCAGGCCTGTCTCAGAGCATCCGGACGACCGCGCCGTATTCAAGCCAAAGACCATCGGCGTCCTCTACGTCACCATGTCCCACGTCCCGCGCGAGGTGCACCTCGGGCTCGCGCTCCTCCCCGAGTACCGCGGGCGCGGCGCAGGCTTGCGCGCAGCGGCCGCCGCGACGCAGTGGGCGGTCGAGACCATCGGCGCGCATCGTGTGCAAGCGCGGATCCTCGCGAACGGCGGGGACGCCCCGCGCGCGCGCCGGCTGTTCGCGGCGCTCGGCTTCGCGCACGAGGGCGTGCAGCGCGGCGCGGTGCAGGACGCCGCGGGCTCCTGGACGGACGTCACGCATATGGGTGCCGTCGACACGGAGTGGGTTGTCCGCCGCAAGAAGACCGCGGCGCCGCGTAGCGTGTGGGACGAGCTCTTCAATCGGCACCAACGTGAGCGCGAGGAGCTGCTCCGATGGGAGGAGCGTCAGGAGCGGCTGCGGCTGCGGCGGACTGGGAGCATGGAGACAGTTCGTGGCGGAGTCGACGTGGACATGAACCTCACCACGGACGGAGAGGAGTCATGCCTAGGCTCGGAGGCGGGGACTTCAAGCGCGGGGCAGTCTACACACGAACCGTCAAGGTCCGCTTCGCCGTCTTCGGCGCATTCATTCGCGTCCGCCAGGTCTGCGCATAGCCCGCAACTATTGACGGAGCTTCTGGCCGGATCTTCCCCTCATCTGGCGCAAGGGGGAGACGTTCAACGTTGGAGAAGCGCGTTGCTTCCAGAAAGCGACGACGAGCGCGACCCATTTTCCGACTCAGAGTGGGTCGCGGGTAACTTCTCGGACTCTTCTCGAGGATCTGAAGAGCCTTTATCGAGGCCCTCTTCAGCTGCGAGCTGGTCTTCTTATGGTAGCGTACAATCCGCACAATAATCTGTCGTGTCACTGGGCGGCCTGCAGAGTCATGTATCATAGGTGTATTTGTACCCGTCGTCATGCAAAACGCTGCTGTAAGTTTCGGACATTAAAATGTTTAGCTTTACCGAACCTGTTTATGCGCTCGTTGATGACACTAGGAAAACAGCCTACGTTCACAGGAGGGGCAATAGAAGCTGATTCGAAGGATTGGAAGGCAGGAGAACGGTATTGAGCAAAGCGGAGAAAATGAGTCAAGCGCGTGCGCGTGTTCACACGAGCCACGCGATGCGTCTGCTCCACGGCGTCAACGAGGTGCCCGGAGTCGCACAGGTTCTGACTCCTCGCTTAGAACTTGCTTACAATTACCTCTTGCAAGCCGCTTACTTCGTTGATACCCATCAACGCATTCTGCCAACCACGCTCAACTACAACAACTTCACCCCATTTCTGATGCTTTTCTCAGGTCTCAACTTGAACAACTTGAGCGGTTTTAAGGCGCTCTCATCACGTCACACGTCTTCAGCCGGCTTGCCGCGTGTAGACTTCCACATGAACGAACGCAAATGAACGTGCGCGCGATCCTGTCACTACCTCGCTAAACCCTACAGGCTGACTGACGCCAGGCTCGGAAACTCCTTGACGCCTATCCCTCTCATTATAATCGCTTATCAGATCTCCACCCAGGTAACAGCTTTTGGTGCTCACCAATTGTCGTACGACCACCCTTCAACATCTTCAAGCTTCAGGCTGGCTATACCTTCAACCACCTCGCCACCCCCTTGCTATGGAGAACTCTCGCATTCCTCTGGAGACCTGCGAAGAAATTATCGATTGGTGCGGCCGAGAGATCTATCTTCGCGCCCGCTACCCCACTCTCCGGGCGTGTGCTCTGACCTGCAAACAGTGGCACCCCCGCAGTCGATACAATCTCTTCCGCAGCGTGCGCTTTCGGAGCCCCGAACAGGTCGAGAATTTCTATCGCATCATCAGGACGAACTCGTTTCTCGCCGATCTTGTCCGTGAACTTCACGTCACGCCGGCCTCCCGCCAGGACCACGGCTTCTTCCCTTTCGCCTCTATCCCCATCGTTGAACTGCTGCGGAATGTCGAAAAGCTTGAGCTGGGCCAATTTCGATGGAGTACGTTCGCTCCAAAGTACTACCAATCCCTCAAGAGGTTTGCCTCTGTGACATCGCTTGAGATCTCTACCGTTGCGTTCCACTGTCCTCGAAACTTCGTTCACCTCATTTGGTCCCTCCCGAGGCTGTCAGAGCTCACGTGCGGACTCAACGTATTCGAGGTACCATACACGGAGCAGGAGTGCGATCAGCTGATTCTCAATGCCCTACGTAAGAAAGACCGTATATGCCAACGATTATGCACTGTCACGCTTTGGGTGCGCTCTTTCTTCGCCGTCAGACAGTGTATGTTGAATTAACGTTGACCCTCCAGAGCCTTGAGAAGTTTCCTCCGGTCATGAATACGATCGGTAGCATGATCACCAATCTCACACTGCATCAACCAGATCCCGCAACCTGGCCTTGGGGTGAGCGATCTATACATATGGCTTGACGCAATGCTGATGGTATGTATTTAGATAATCTATGCAGCAGCATCCAAGAGTACAGATATCTCCGCTACCTCTCTCTTTCCCTAACCGTCCCCGTTCTTCATGCCGACGTCCTCTCTCTATCTTCGAATACAAACGAAGTGAACAGCTCATCTTTACCTCTCCCTAACCCCTTCAAATCGTTCGCCACCGCACTTCATACCCTCGTCCGTAAAATCCATTCAGAATATATGCACACCATCTTCCTACGCATCGCCCCTGGGTTGCAGCTCACCCAATCGACTTCGCATGGCGTGTCGGGCGACTTCATGTATCGCAGCAAACGCTCCCGAGCGATCCATCTGCTCTTCTGCCCCATAGCGTTCGAGAATTACTCGTTGAGAAACCTCGCTCTACTCCATGTGCACGTGCGGGAGAATGCCTTAGTGCACGATGCGAAGTGGTGGGCGGATGCGATTAGGCAGAGGATGGGGACCAGTCCGCATGAGATTCGGGTAGATGTGGATTACTGTGAGTGTGCAAGGGAATTTGTCGTGGTACAGCCAACGAGACTAATTGTGGTTGCATCGTAGACTCTCCTACTATCGCCCGTGGGCGGTACAGCTACGACAACCTTTGGATGTAGTACTAGCGACAATCGCCATCCTCAGTAGTGATGTCAGTTTATACGAAACACGAGTTATACACAGAACATCTCTCATGTAGACAGACTTCCGACGAGTGCGAACGTATTCTACAGACAGGCGATTACTACTACATTGCCTAGACTGAGGTGGTAAACATGCATGCCCTTCGTGGGAATAAGTAGTGCGATAGTCTTGAAGGCCCGTAAGCGATGAATACGCCCTAATACCTTCCGCCCACTGCCTAGACACGGGCCGGCTTTTCAGTTGCTCTCGAGCTGCGCCACGGGACCGCTTCAGTCTACTGGAAATTGTGTGTCACTGAGAGGGATGTTCGATTACATCTGATTGTTTGGCTGTTTAACTGACAACAGTCCTGTTCTTATATCAACAGTCACACGCATGTGGCTGCTCAGTACTCAACGCGCAGAGCTAGAGTTCTTCCCGACTGCAGACAGCGTTCCAGGGGGCTACGCCATCCTTTCCCACGTATGGGACCCCAAGGAACAAACGTTTCAAGACGTCCAAAACATCCACACTCGGTGCGCGGTGTCTAAAGAGCAGCCTCTCAATTGTGTATCTCCGAAGATCAGGGAATCATGTTTCCTCGCCCACAAACACGGCTACAGATGGATTTGGATCGACACTTGCTGCATTGACAAGACGAGCAGCGCAGAACTTTCTGAGGCGATCAACTCTATGTACAGCTACTACGCCCTGTCCGAGGTCTGCTACGCCTACCTCCGCGACGTTCCCAGCGACGCCGACAACCCGTCATACTTTAGGCAAAGTCGATGGCACACGCGTGGATGGACACTACAGGAGCTCCTGGCACCGCAAGTCGTCTTCTTTGTCTCTCAAGACTGGCAGATTATGGGATCGAAGATGGAGATGTCCACGATCGTATCAGCGATTACTAGTATTCCTGAGGACGTGTTAACATTCGAGGCCGAGATCGCCGACACCAGTATCGCCCAACGCATGTCGTGGGCAGCCTCGCGAACTACGACGCGCGTTGAGGACGAAGCATATTCCCTCCTAGGCATCTTCGGAATTAATATGCCTACTCTGTATGGCGAAGGTAGACAGGCATTTTACCGCCTTCAGGAGGAGATCATGAGGCGCTTCATCGACACATCCATTTTTGCATGGGGTGCAGCTGATGAGATAGCAGAGCTTACCTCCCCTCCCAGTTCGCGCTCCCCTTCACCGTCGCATGTCGCGCACGACCATAATGAGGCTACCTCATACCTTCTTGCTCCCTCCCCCCAATATTTCCGCAACTCGGGAAATATTACCTTCGAACCAGGCTTCATGTTTCAGACTGTAAGTAACCTTCCTGTAGCAGCGTGCTGCTCTCACCAAGTCCTGATACCTCCACAGTATGCCACCAAGGCCCCCAACCAACCAACTACAGGGAATACCGGCGCACCAACCTTCACAATCACGTCCTACGGCGTTCACGCCCGTGTCGCGCGCCTGCAGTTTCCTTCACACTTCGTTATCATTCTTTCTTGCTCCCAACGCGGTGTTCCACTGGGCCTCTGCCTCACGCGCTGTCCGCATCCCCCTGACCCCGGCCGCGCGCTCTTCCACACATCCACGGACGAGCGACTTGTGTTCCTCAACGACAATCATCTGATTGGGCCAGAGCCTGTTGCACTCCTCCAGCACGGCTCCTCTCTCGGCTTCTACTGGACCGACATCAACGTCGCGCACCGCCCACCCGCTGTCCCTCCTCGTGCGCAGGACGCTGCGCGCGCGCTGCGAAACATGAATGGGGCTGTGGCAGCCCCGTTTCGCTTTGGGCCGGCAGAGGCGCGCACGCTCGCAGAGGAGGCAGGGATCGCGCTCATCCCTGAGCTTTCTCGTGTTCCTCCTAGGTGGACAGGAATACCGCCCGCACGGCTCGTGTTCGGAATTGGGGCGGCGCGCCTGCTGGCGGTGACCCTTACCCTTGGAGTTTGTACGGTCAGCGCGGCTGAAGAAGGACACGGGGAAACGCGCTGGGTAGTGGTGGAGGAACGTACCAGGGGCGAGGTGCTGGAGGATGTCGTCGATGGACACGACTGTGTGCGGGACCATATTGCGCGTTGGGAGGACCGCGCGGCGACGCTGACCATGCGCATGATATCTGGGCGGATCAGAATCTGGTTCACGCCGTCCCCGTTGGCCCCTCGGCTCACCCTCGTGCTTCACCTTGACAGCGAAGAGATGGATACTGGGACTTTACAGTCGAAGGCAGCAGACTTGAGGACGCGAGGTATAGGGCGCACGACGGAAAGAGCTGATCCCAAGAAGCGATAAATCTATGAACATGTTATGACTTCCTTTAAAACGGCTTGTGTGAGCGGTGCATCGTATAAGTACGCGGCGCTGGCAAAGCCCTCAGCACAAACATGCTACCAATCGTTTGATGGTACGCACCGGCCTACTGTGCCAGGTTGGCAGCTACTATCCGCCTCTCAAGGGTCATAAGGTGCATGGAGCGAAGGAGAACGACTTTGAAGGGGCCAGAGCGGTAGGACTGAGTCAATGAGAATAACAAGATGAGATGAACCAGGATGAACTGGCAGGCGGTCGCGAAACAGAGTCGTCGCGCAAAAAGGGTTCGGCTTCCCGGCCGAAGCTTTCGGCCCGGCCCCCGCGCGCACGGCCCGGGCCCCTCGGCCAAATCTCCAGAGGAGCAGACTGGTCTTCGTGCCCTTCCCCGACGTTACAACAGCCTGCGTACTCTGGCTTCTCCCTTCGACCCTCAAGTAACGTTCGACCTCAGCGACTTCTACAATCTATCTTCTGCCACGCACTAGCCTTGCTTTTTGACTGCAACTGCCCCTCCTATGCAACCAGCTGTGCGATTACAATGACGGAGAGAGAAAGCTTGTTTGAGGATTCCAAGTACGTATCCTCGACTATATTCAGCGATCCTGGCGGTTGAGCGAACGTTGAGCGAACACGTCCAGATGTGGCTCTTGCAATCAATTGAGACTGGACCGCACCTATCTACAGTTCTTCCCACGTCCAGAGAACGTCCCAGCTAGCTACGCTATCCGTGGTATTCCGAGTTTTCCCCTTATCCCTGTCCTAGAATATGACGATTGTGAAATGACCATACCTTTTCATCCGACTGACAGAGGCTCCTGAGGCCTCTATCTCTCTATACCCCTCTCCGGACTCTATCAACTTCGAGCGTTCGCTGTACCATCCAATAGTACTTGCGCACATCGAGAGCAGGTTGTATGACCGCGCACCCGACGGGCTTCGCTGGCCCAGTGGCCACCTCGCGCACTTTGCCCCTCCCTGCGACTACGCCGTCCCACGCACTCTGGCGTTGCTCAACGGACTGCTAGCTGCAGTATTTCGCGTGGAAATGCCTGCCATCCACGACCACCGGCCCAACATCCGCGTCATCATCATGGCTGGTTGTGCATTCCCTTGGGACGGTGCGTGACCCGCAACCTATAGCTTCGGCGGAGATGCGACCGCAGACGGCGCTATCGCCGTCATCCTCGGGCTTTGTATGCTTATGCTGCCGTTATCGCTGTACTATGCTCGGCAAAACTTCAGCTTCAGATGAAGTCACATAGCATGCATCGCAAACCGATGCGGGATCACTGGCACGTTCTCACGCGATGTTCATCGACCACATCGTATAAATGCGCCGTCGTCCAGCTGTGCTTAGTCCGTGATCCCTTTCTGCTTTCGCGGGCCTACGCTCACTCCTGCCGACACAGTCATCCCGGGCCTTAGCTTCCGGCCAATGCTTCATGTGGTTGCTGAGCACCGCGCGAGCTGAACTCCATTTTTTCTCTGACGCGGAGCGTGTTCCTGGCGGCTATGCAATCCTATCCCACGTTTGGGACGAGAACGAGCAAACCTTCCAGGATCTCCAACAAATGCGCTCTCGATGTACCAGGAGTGGCGACAATCCTCGCGACTTTGTCTCCGACAAAATTCGTCTATGCTGCGCCCTAGCTGAAACTCATGTATACGAATGGGTCTGGATCGATACGTGTTGCATAGACAAGACAAGCAGCGCAGAGCTCTCCGAAGCCATCAACTCTATGTTTCGCTTCTACGCCCTCTCTCAGATTTGCTACGCCTACCTTCGCGACGTCCCTAACATTCACATCGCACCGCTCGCAGACCGGCCCTCCCCTTTCAGGAGCAGTCGATGGCATAGGCGTGGTTGGACACTCCAAGAACTCCTAGCCGCAAGACTCGTTGTATTCGTGTCCTGCGATTGGACGATCTTGGGCACCAAAGCGGATCTCGCAGGACTTTTGCAGGAAATCACAGGTATACCTGAAGGTGTCCTGACGCTGCGCGATGATCTGCAATCTGTCAGTGTCGCGCAGCGGATGTTTTGGGCATCGAAGCGGAAGACGACGCGCGCCGAGGACGAAGCCTATTGCCTTATGGGCATCTTCGGCATCAACATGCCCACGCTATATGGGGAAGGTCGGCAGGCGTTCTACAGGCTGCAGGAGGAGATAATGCGGCGTTCAGTCGACACGTCGTTGTTTGCTTGGGGATACAGGATGGCGCTAGACGGAAACACCATTGATCTCAGACATTTCGCTCGGAGTTACGACAACCGCCCAGAATACTCGTACTTCCTAGCTCCTTATCCGGCTCTATTCTCAGGATGTGAGCACGTCGTGTTCACTCCCGAGCTTCACTTCCCGAAGGTGAGTTCTCTCTTCAACGTAGTGCATCCACCACTCTGATCTTGCATTCCCTCAGCCTCGACCTCGTTGGGATCGGACACCTGTTCCGAGCTTCTCAATAACTCCTTCCGGGATCCTTGCCCACGTCCCTGTGATCCAGCTTGACGGACCTTGCATTCTCGCGGTGATCTTCTGTGCCAGCACTCGTCCAAAACATACACCCCTTGCTATCCTCCTCAGACCTTGTTCCACGCACATGGATGCCCTACACCCCCTCTATCATTCACCCTTTGACGGTCTACGCGTGATCTGTGTTGACAAACTCTTACAGAAAGAATCGCTCGACGTGAAATGGCGTAGCATTCAGGTGACCCACCGCCCACCGCCTACTCTCGTCCCGACCGGCCTGACCGTGAACACGATACGCACTCTCGGTCGTCTGAATAGCCGGATTTCGTCACCGTTTCGTGTCCACGAGCGGAACCTGCGGCCCACAAGCACCAGGGACATCCCCCTCACCCTGCGCTGGGCCAGCACGCTTCCCGCAATGTGGAACGGGACCCCGCCCGCAATACTGTTCTTCAGCGGCGCAGGAGCCGACGTGTACAACTTCGCTGTCATCTTCGGCCTGTGTCCCCACGTCGCGGCTGCAGGCCCGGCGCCCGCACACTGGGCGGACGTCCGACGGTTCCCCCACGTGGTGAACCCCGAAGACTTCGGCGAGGGCTCTGCTCATAGGTGTCCTGAAGATCATATTTCAGAATGGGGACCTGAACGGACGAGGTCATTTCTAAATGGCACAGGCTCGCCCGACGTCACCCTTACGTTTGGGTCCTGTCCATTGAATCCAGGCGGGGGCACGCTCGTGTTGCAACGGATTCATTTTGTGTCATGGTGGTACAGAATGTTTGACCTTGATCATGTCTGATGGTAGCCAAGCTCCTGAAACGCCGGTATAGACGGTGAAGCATCTCCATCGGGAGGTGCTGTTGCCGCTCAGGTCAGCGTAGGCCGAAGACTGGTCACGCATCGAAGACCCGATTGATAAGCGTGTTGCTTTTGACGATGTCTAGTAGGATTACTACATACTTCAATGAACTGTTCTTTGTCCGGACGACAAAGAGAGCTTGGTGATTGGTGTGATACGCTCCGTAGTTGCCAATCCACTCTGTATATCGTGCAATACTCCCCGAACGTGATCATTCCTACATAGATAAGCTGGCCAGTGTGCTTGGCATGACAAGTTACAGTGATATGAGATAGCACAAATAGGCCAGCAAAGCAAGGGCTCATACTATCGAACACAGCTGGTAACAGTGTCTACGCCGTCTTCGACCGCCTGTGCATAGACGACGCC
Source organism: Grammothele lineata (assembly GCA_002150815.3). Taxonomy (NCBI): domain Eukaryota; kingdom Fungi; phylum Basidiomycota; class Agaricomycetes; order Polyporales; family Polyporaceae; genus Grammothele; species Grammothele lineata. Next base: position 153,759 of record NDFF03000098.1, read on the forward strand.
GGCCAAAATATCGCGCCTACACCGGAGACGAGGCACGCGGCCATACAGATCGACGCGAACACCGCCGCGGCGCGTGAGAGGCGGCTCCACGCAAAACACACCACGCCTGCCAATGCGAGCACGAAGCCAATCGCAGCGAGGCCTATCGACAGCGAGTGACAGTGGTCGAGGAGGTGTGTCGGCGGCTCGCCGCGGCGGAAGGGCCCGACCTGTTGCAACTGCCAGTTGTTTGACCAGACGGAGCCACTGGAGGTCGTCGTGGAGTCGACGCCCTCAACGCGCCGTTCCTCGCGTTTGGCGACGGAAAGCTTGTAGCGAATGAGGAAGAAGGCTGCCAGGAAGGAGATGATCGCGGCGGAGGTGTGAACGACGAGGGCGCCTGCGATCGCGGCATTCGCGACCTGGTCGACGAGGGGGGCATTGTTGGGGTCGTCGGGCACAGTTGAGCCAATCAGTTGAGCCTCCGTCGCTGCGAAGAACGTAGTCTACGAATGTTATTCAGTCGCGAGTAAGATCATAGTCGAAGGAAGACTCACGATGACACTGATAAGCTGAAGGCGATCCATCCAGGACTGCACAAGCTCGTTCATGGCCTGTTTGCGCACTTTCTCGTCGAACTGATCCTGGTCCTCTTGAGTCCCTACGTGGAATGTGAGTCAAGCACACACCGCGCCATGAATAGTAGGACATTTTATTCGTGCACAGTCACAGAGTCTCGGCATTGGGATCTCTTTTCCAGGGTTCACGTCTCATGAGACTCTGCTTCTGCACTGGCAGAGGTCTCTCCACGACCTACAGCACATCCCTCCCTTGCCCGTCACGCAACCCTGACCTCTCTGTCCGTGAAGCCAAACGTGAAGGACGTACACTTATGATGCTGCTGCCGTGGATCTCCAGACGCGCCATTATATGGAGGGTATGGAGAGGGTGCCTGGGTTGCACTGCTTGGAAAGTAGCCCGGTTCTGTTGGTCGACGAGAGCCGTAGCCTTGTCCAGGGAACTGAACCGAGTGAGCGCCAGGAGTGACTGGAAGAGAGTGGGGTTCTTCGGTAAAATCACCAGTCTCCACGAGTATCGTCCTCCTCGGAACTGCACCATAGGATCAGTAGGCGTGGACATGAAGTGGTTCATGAAATTCGCGCACCGACCTGGGATCGCCCTCTCTTTCCTAAACACTTGCATAGCCAGATCGCCGCAATTTTAGAGGGGATAGTTTGTTGTCCTTGCTATCCAGTCGTACAGTCTGCACTGTAGTGGATATGGGTGGGAGGCAAGAAGAGACGATGTCTCGGCTGTAACATGGTCATGGGAGAAGTCGAGATGCGTTGTGACGTGCGCTCCGAGTCCTTCGGGCGTCCTGAATGGGCGCTCGAATATATGTATTGACCTGCCGAACTCCCCAAGGGACCGTATGGATTCTGCTATCCGTCGTTGTGGTTGTGAATGATTGCTCGTACAAGAGTGCTACAATGTACAGTATGCGGTGTGTTGTTTGACAGTTCCAGCTATGAAACCTACGTAGTTCAATGCACTACTAACCGAGGAGTTCAACGATCATCGTGACGGACTGTCCGCGTCCCCCCCCCCCGCCACTTCCTCCCCAGCCGTCCAAACACCGTGTCAACCCCAGTGGCCCTAAGGTCCCCGCCCACCCACCTTCCACGCCGCCCTCAGCCGCTTCACCTCAACCCTAATCATACCCGCCTCCGCAACGAGCGTCGCAAGGCGCGACTCCAAGCACTCCAGCCGCGCGTCCCGCATCTCCTCGTCCAGCTCGTCCAGCGGCGGGTCCGACGGGTACTTCGGGGTTGGGGCCCCTCCTGAGCCCGACCCTGTCTCTGTTTCAGTCTCCGTCTCCGTCTCTGTGCGCGCGGGGGACTCGGGCCCGCCGACTTCTGTGGGGGAGACGGACCAGCTAGGGGAGTCTGGGGAGGCGTTCCGCGCGTGCGTAGGGGGCGCACCGGTGAGCGAGCGTGCTCGGCAGTCGGAGCTCGCACGCGGAGTCTGCGGGGTGCTCGTGTTGGTTGTGGTTCTGATGAGTGCCGGGGCATACGTTGCGCGCGGGGTAGCGCTGACAGATTGGGGCTGTATGCGAGGCGAAAGGGTTGATTCAGGGAGGGGGATTAGGGGCGGGACGAAAACACCGTAGTCCTCTGCTATTGGGGGGAGCCCTGAGGCCTCTCGGTCCCCTGGCCGGAGGAGCACAGTCCATAGGGGATCGATGTAGGGGATGTCGCGTGGGCGGCCTGTGCAGTAGTTCTTGAACTGGAGGAGGAAGTCACGGTCGTAGCTGCCAATCAGAGAATATAGAATCAGTACAGGGGATTTCTAGCACACGAGGAGACGGAGGCAAAGACGTACCACAGATTGCCTGATGGAGGCAGCTCAGGCGGCCGGACGAACGCGGGATATGGTACGTCGTCGAACCGCGCGAGCGGCGTCGCGCGCGCGAGGGTGAGCGCAAAGTACGATGTGGTGAGCGTTGCGAGCGTCCTCTCCCGCCCCGGGGGGTTGAAAGGCTCCCTCCACGTTATGCGCGGCGGCGCCAACGGCATTGATCCTAGGTCCGTCCTTGCCACGCCCGCACCCGCACTCGTATCCTCACCGCGCATATAGTCTGCCTGCGCGGCTTCTTCTATGCCCACTTGCTCGTGCCACTGAGCCGCCATGTCTTCCTCCTCAGACTCCTCCGACGCATCAACGTTCTCCCCCTCTCCCTTCTCCCTCCGGTAACTCGATCCCCACTCGGGTCCATTCCTGCCCCAAAGCTGAGGAGACGCGTGCTCCGACTGCGCGCGCGACGCGCTCTCCCGAATATATGCGTTGATATCGATCTCGGGGAGGTCGGCTTCAGGGAGAGTGATCGCAATGGACGGGGTAGGTTGCCTGTCCTGCGGAGTCTCCGGCTCGTGGTCCGGCTCGTGCGGGGACGACGAAGAGGAAGATGGGGATGAAGACGACCCAGAAGATGCGCTAGGAGTGAACGCGGGCGCGCTGGCGCTCAGAGCTGCAGCGATCTTCGCCTGCGGGATGGGTATTCCAGGTGGGAACATAGGCGTCACTGGGTGATCGTTCTCGTGTGGCCCTGCCGTTAGAGGAGAGAGCGCGTCGTTCCGGCTGGTTGCGTTCGAGTCGGGCTCGGGCTCGGGCTCAGTCCTCTCCACCTTAGGCTCCAGCGCCGCGTACGCGTTCGCGGACACCCATGGGGGGCGCGCGGCGCTCGACGAAGGACTTCGCGCAAGCGTTGATGTCGACGCTGGGGCAGCCCTATGAGCGGGTTGGTCCGGCGAAGGGTCGACTTGGCGCGGCTCTGCAAATGCATCACGAGACGATCAGTACCCAAAGACGCGAAGAAAAGCGAAGTGAGACTCCGAGACGTACGCCAGAACGCGGGTGGGGAAGACCGCTGCTCCGTGACCATCGACAGGCGCACCCCGCCTGAGGTGCCGCCGCCGCGTCCCCTCCAGCTGCTGCCGAAAGTGCCTCCCCCTCGTGCGCGCGAAGGTTCGGATCCCCACGTCCCTCGTATTGGGGATGTATACGGAGTGTACAGGGTAGTGGGCGGGGAAGGGTGGGCGTAGGACGGCTGATGGGTGGCTGAAGCTTGCTGAATGGGCGATGACGGTTGAGCTGCTGGTGGCTGCCGGACTGGAGGGGGAGGTTGGGGTGGCGGAGAGCCCCACGAATCCGGTGTTTCCTGGGCACTTGGCGGATCCCAGGACACAGGAGGAAGAGGACCCCAGAGGTTATCCATAGGGCCGTAGTGGCGACCTGTGCTGAGAGAAGTGGGCTATAAGCGTCGAGCTGTCGAGGGGAGACGTAAAGCTCTCGACGAGGATAAAGACGAGGACGAAAAGAGAGGGAAGGCCATCGTGGGTGGGACTGTAGGGCTGCTGGTGCTGCAGCCGAGGGGGGACCCTTGACTGCACTCGAACAGAGTTCGACTGAGGGCACGAGGCCGGAGAGAAGATGTTGGTCTCGTGAGCAAGAAGCGAGGCATGCATCGATGCCAATATCGGGAAGGCCATTGTTGCGGTGCTGCGGCAACCACAGAACAATACCAGCCGCTGCTATACAGGACGAAGGCACCGCGAGTCTAGAGCGACGGTACCGGTAGCTAGAGACAATGTGGTGGACGAGAAGCTTCATATACCGCCGCTTTAGGACCCTTGCCTCAGACATCCAGAGCTGCGTGTGACGGATAGAGGAGCCTCGTTCCTTGCCGTATTCTTCGTGTCCAGTCATGATCATCACATACAAGACATCAACCAAGTCGTGCACAACACCTGAACGTCTCCTGATCGCATCGCCGTAATCGTCCAAGTTCATCCCTCCCAGCTAGCACTACCGCAACGCAATGACCGCCACGATCGCGCACCCTGCCAAGCACGCACTCGCGAAGATCCCGAGAGCGAGGGGAACCGCCGTCCATGCGTACGTCAAGATCCCCAGCAGCGCAAGTACGAACCCTAAGAGCGCCATCGCCGCACACACCGTATGTGCACGCGACAGCACCCCCACAATCCCCTTCAACGTCGAAACGACGTCATCGACGAGGGCCGCCTCGGGGTCGCGCGGCCGCCCCTTGTCGCGCGAGCCGGAGCAGCAGCGGAGGAACCAGAGCGGGTGCGCGCGGTAGACGCTCACGAGCCCGCGCAGGTCCGTGTACAGGTCTTGCGGGAGCTCCGTGATCGCGTCCGCGAGCGCGCCGAAGTCGATGGGTGAGCCGGGCCCGAGGGTGGAGCTGAGCGAGCCCGATGGGCGGCGGGTGCCGTGGGGTTGTGACTGGGACTGGGACTGGGAGCGGCCGGGGGCGTGCGTTTTTGCTTGTCCGTGTCCGTGTCCGTGCGTGCGGCGTTTGTCGACGGAACGTCTTTCGGTGGCGGTCGGGGCTGGAGTGGACGGGCCGGGCATTTCGGTCATATGAGGGAGCATTTGTTCCTCTTTTTTCTCCGCGTCGTTGAGGCGGAAACGGATGAGGACGAAGGAGGCAAAATACGCCACGATAGCTGGGATACGAAAGAAAGATGCAATTGTAAGCAGCCTTGGTAGGGGTCAAACAAGGGGCATGAACCAGAAGTATGCAGTGTGAATGGAAGGCGAAGATGCGCATATAGCAGGGCCAAACATGAGAAGCGGAGGAAAGAATAAACAGAAACTTACCAGCACAGACGTGGAATATGATCGCTCCTCCTAAGCTGGCATTGATGACCTGATCTCGTTTCGACCAGCTGCTGAGGTCGGCATTCCGCGTTGAAGATGTCAGACTGAACAACAAGCTGTCGATCGAGACGAAAAACGTCGTCTGCATGGGGGAGGGGGAATACGATGTCCATAACGACGCCGAACGTCACATAATATGCGAGGTACTCACCACGACTGCCTGCTGCTGCAACCTATCCAACCACAGCTGCACCACGGAAAGCAGCGCCTGCTTGACCGAATTCTCCGGAGATGTCGTCCCATTGCTCGGCACTAAAACCCCATACGCATTATATTCAGCATCCACGGTGCATCTACAGCCGAGCAAGCCGAATGAGACGTACCAGGAGCGACGGCAGCAGCAGCACGAGACTTCAACATGGTGGACAGAGACAGACCGAGGACGAGCGGAAGGGAAGTACGGTCGGTAGCACTTGCACGAGGCACGGCTGCCACAGTGGTGCCCGTGTTGATGCATATGATGAGCCCGTCATATGTGGAAATCTGAATGGACTTCCCCGACGGACGTCGGAGGCCCAGCCGGGACGTGTTCCATCAGTATGGAGCTTGGCGATGGTGCTAGGGTATCTGAGGGCGCGTGTATGGCACTACTTGTTGACGGCGGGCGGCGGGCGTTGTGCGAGGTGTGCGAGCGAACATTCGGAAGAGGGGGACGGGCTGAGGAGGGCGTTCCGTCGAGGTGTCTCGGTCCGAAGAAAACGGAGCTTTCTCTACTTATGTCTAGGGCGTTTATGCCACGTGAAACCCACGTGGCCTTCACCATTGGTCACTACTGCAAACTGCAGTGCGGCCACTGGGCTCGACTGGTCCACCCGCCTTCTCTGCAACATTTCACCTTCAACCACCATGTACTCTTATTCTCAAGCATGATATTCATCTATCTGCTATCAAAGCTTCCGTTAGCTCTTAGCTCTCGGTGGCGCGGACCCCCAACGGTATGGTTTATTCAAAGTCCTTCACGACTAGCTCTAACGCGGGCTTTCCAGACGCGTCGTGCCAGCTCATAGAATATTCCACCCTAATACGCACATTGAACGTTGGAATGCCGCGTCGCAACCAGCGAGAGAACCGAGAAATAAGAGCATCATCTGTCAAATGTCCTTCGAACACGAGTCCGTTATCCTGCCAGCTTGATGTATGTTCACGAGAACAAAAATGAGACACGGCGTGGCTTATAGCTGGCTCGGGTTTGTCGTTCCGGTTGTGGAATCGAACGGCGATGAAGCGAGGCCTATTGCCCGACGCAGCGCCCGGCGCGAGACCACAGCGCCCGAGGGTAATAGAGAGCCAGGCCCCGACGAATCGCCCACTACGCTTGCTCAGAACAAGCATTGCTGGCGGTGCTCCATCCCAATTTGGCTGAGGCGGGGGGCCCCAGCTGGCTGACACTCCCGGCGATATTTTCGTCATGGAGTCAAAGCGCCAGCCGTAGCGTTTATCAAGCTCCGCGAGCATGGCCGGCCTGATGCGGAAAGGTGAGGCGAGGCCTGCGTCGGTGAGCCAAGTGACAGGGAGCAGCCGCGCATCATCCATGGCTGGCCGCGCGCGGAACGTGGGGTTGGAGGAGATGTAAAGATCCTTTGACCCCCACGCAAGGTCGGCGGGCCACTTCGTCGCCACCGCTATGCGGTAGGGGCCGCGATTGTCTTTGGGGTGGGGATAGCCCCCGTCGAAACAGCAATGGTGTAACAGAGGCCCGCCTACAAATGCCTCTTCGGTGCTCCGACAAAGGATGAGGCCGAGGTTTCTGCTAAAGTCTGAGCAGGGAAGTCTCGCAATGGCAAAGTCGGGCCCGAGCTCGGTCACTTGGAGGCGGGCATGTACTCCGAACGGAGTTCGCGTTAACCTTGGTATGGAGGCTTGTTCTTCTGTAGAGCCCGAACCTGGCGTACTCCCATGACTCTGGCCGGACATGGTGCATAGTCAGGTAAGTTTCATTTCGACTTTGCGACGTTTCGTATAATCAGCTTACTTTGACTGCGCCGTGAAACACGACGTCACCCCAGTCGCTGAACGCCGACGGGGAAGGTGCGAGGAGATGGCGCGCAGGGTCACCACAATCATAGTTCCGGGAGCCGATCCTGTCCTCCATCCCGATGACTGTGAGACCCCTACCCCACACGAATATCGACGGATCGATAGAGGTGCGCATGATCTCCTCCTGCAGCCGGTAAAACGCGTTCCTACCCTCGCCATACAACGCGGGCAAGTGGATCCCGAACAGTCCAAAGAGGCAGTACGCCTCGTCCTCCACGCGCGTCGTCACCCGGTTCGACGCCCACGACATGCGCGCAGCAATGCTCATCTCTGCCACGTCCCGCTCCAATCGCAGCACGCTCACAGGGATCTTGGTGATCCACTGCAGCAGGTCCGCGAGCTGGAACTTGGTCCCGAGCAGAGTCCAATCGCGCGACATGAAGCGCACGCTCGTCGGCGCGATGAGCTCCTGGAGCGTCCATCCGCGCCTGTGCCACTTGCTCCTCGTGAACTCGTTGTCGCGGTCCGGCCAGGTTTTGCAGGACGCGGGGACGTCTGGGAGGTAGACGTAGCAGACGTCGGAGAGGGCGTAGTAGCGAAACATGGAGTTGATAGCCTCGCCGAGCTCGGCGCTGCTCGTTTTGTCAATGCAGCAGGTGTCCGCCCAGCCCCACTCGTACCCATCCTTTTCTGCGAGGGTGAGAAACCCGCGAATCTTGGGAGATACGAGATCTCGTGGGTTGGTAGGGAGCGGTATAGTAGTGTACGCTGATGCCCGCCCTTCATCGATGATGAAAGCCGATAAGGACGAAGGTCCTCGTGAAGAACGTGGCAACCCCGCTGAACCCGACTTTGCATCCGACCGTATCTGCTGGCGTGCCTCCCACATGCTCGATCCATCTGGGGTTTGGGGAAGGTTCAGCGACAGCTCCTCTCTACTGGCGGCAGCATACATGGCATTCGCCTTGCATTGCTCCCCAAATGTGCGGACACCCTGAAAGGTGTCTTCCATGGTGTCCGTCAACCAGACATGGGAGAGAATAGCGTATCCTGGATGAGGAACATCCTCGGGACCGGCGAAGAACTTGAGCTCAGCATTCGCGGTATTCAAAAGCCACATCCTATGTAGAAAAGCCTCGTGGCCCGCGTCCTTCAGAGTAAATGTTGCGATATATTGAGATGATGTCCGTCGTGCGGAAGTTTAAAGGGTCAGTGCGATGGCGGATGTGCGCAACTCCGGGAGCTGTTTCAGAGGGATAGGACGTTTGGAGATGGGACGTGTTGAATTTCGAGCTGCGCGACGATGTCAGCGACTCAGCGTTCGAAATTTCGGCGCTGGAGGTCAACATGCACTAGTACATGTGACTAGCTTTACTCACACCATCAGTGCTTCTCGGCGGAGGAAGAGTTATAGAGCCTTCCTTAACTCCGCGTGGGCATGTTGCCCTTCGCAAATCACCTTAGTTCTTTAATCTTTTGACCTCCACGCAAGGCTCCAGCCATACCCGTCAACTTGCCTGGCTGTTTCTCCTGTTGTTCTACCCCCAGAGACAATGCGGCCATAGAATCACTCGGAGAGATGGGTTGACCAATCACTAGGTCGCTAGTAGTTCGACCTGCTGGGGATCGGTCAACTGATCAAACCTCGATCGGCTCCTCAGCTGCCAGCGACGACTCTTGCGGTGAGCAACCATCATGTCCTCGCTCCGAGCTGCAGGCAGCATGTCGATGATCTTAAACAAACTCGACTCTGTTTGAGGCGTGCGTTGATGACGCATTGCATGAAATACATGTTCTATCTATGAGACTTCAGTCTGCTGGCAGCTGCTCTTGCTTGCTACATACCGATTGATCCACTGATTCATTTCTGTTCACAAGTACACTTCAAGAACGTACATACAAGTAGCCAATCAGTCGAAGTCGGAATCTTGAAACTGTACGCCATGCTTTCCGCTTACTACTACGCCCACCCCTTCAACACCTTGAAAGCCCTCCGCTCCCACACCTCTGCACCTTGCACGACTCGCGACCGCCACTCCGTACTCCTCGCCTTTTTGTACTCTTCCGTCTCAAACGCTTCCTCCCCTGTCCACTCGTGCAGCGACAGGAACCGCACCGGCGGGCCCCGTGCCTCGACTTCGCCCGCCCGGACCCCCATCGCCGGTCCCCACTCCCGCAAGATGAAACGGCGGGACCGCCGCCATCCCGGCACCTTCGAAAGGAGCGGGATGTGTTCCTCGACGTACCACCGTGAGAGGTCCTCCTCGAGCGCCGCGTCGCCGCCCTTCATTGCGACCTCGACCGCAATGAGGTACGGCCCAGGGGCGCGAGGGTCGTAGTCGGCCGCGACGAGCTCGTGCGATCCGCTGGTGGGGTCGCCGCCAGGAGGAGGGAGGGCGTCGTATATGCGCCGCTCGATGAGCTCGAGGCGGGCCATGACGTCTTTCTCACGCTCGCTTTGGGTGGTGCGGAGCGCGAGGTAGTCGGGCTCGGTGAGGGCGGTGCAGCTGGTGAGGTCGTATGTCGCGAGATATTGAGGTTTGAGCCCGTCCGTAGCGACCCAGCGAGCTGCGGCGCGGAAGGTGGGGAGCGCCATACGGAGCGGGACGTGCTCGTTATCGTACCAGTCGTGGAATTCGGCATCGGTCACGCCAGTGCCGGAGTCGCAGGGGACGTAGAGTATGCCGGGGGTGGTCATCGTGTGTGATTGGTATGCGAGTGGTAAGGTGGGCGAGCAGGAAGGTAGATGTCTTCCAGGATGTAGGCTGGAGTAGAAAGAAACCGAGTTCGTATTCTAAATGGAGCGCTGAGACGGGCGAGACGGGTGTCCGATTCTATCATGGGAACAAACTAACAGATCTCGTGAGTGTGGTGTTCGCGGGAAGAGACGTTGTACCTACAGTACCTTGTCCGATCATTCACACACCTGGGATACTCAGAAAGTCAGAACGCGACCACTGGATCTCCGCCTTGGCCCGCCCCGTCATTGTTCGGTGGCGGTGAGGAGGGTGATGTTTGTTTGTTCCTAAGCATTTCCCGGAAAGAGCGTACGTCATACTCCTTCCTGTATCCAGGCGCTGTCAGCGGACCTTCGCAAGAAGAGCGCGAGGACTCACGGGATCACACCTCGCTCGATTTGACTCTCCGTGAGTTCTCGGAGATACGGTAGAAGCTTCGCGTCGTATTTATGAGTATATTTATACTGTCAGATACGCGGATGAGCACGCCATTCGCTCGCAACATGCATAGAGCGCACCTTCAACAGAGTCTTATCTGACTCCGTGTGAACCTTCTCCAGTAGGGCAGGGATCAGAGGACTATCCACAATGTCCTCTAGTTTATACAATACAGGATGACTGTGAATAGGCATTCACGTCAGTCTGCTGTGAACGACAGCGAGCGTGCCGAATACTCACACTCCAAATATAATGGCATTCGTGCGGGGAAGTTTGCGAAAGGTTTGATGGTCCACACGCACGTATAGATCTTTGGGATGTATGCTAGAGTTTGGCGGTGCGGATACGATATTGTCTGGTGTCCCCGCATTACCGAGCAAGATAAGTCAACGCTTTATGGGGGAAATGAGGCAGCTACTCACGCCAGAACATATTGCGATCGTCGACGATCATCCAACCAGACCGTTCAAAGGGCTGGTCGGGTTTGAATCGCTTAAGAGTACGTTCAACGCTCATGAGCAACTTTGCGTTGAAGTGGGGAACTGGGTCATGGAGTTCTCGAAGGGGCTTGTTGATGGTCTTGGAAAGAAGATAGAAACCTGTACAAACGGGGCACAGCTTGAAGCTGAGCGGAGAGGGAACGATGGTAGTGCCCATGCTCACCAGGGAAGGCAATGAGACCTCCAACCAGATAGATCTGACCGTCTTCACGCTCTCGGGCCATCAGGAAGTCGTCTTGGATGAGGCTATAGTAGTCATACATGAGCCCACTCCTTGAGAATGAGGGATAGTACAGACGCACCGAGAAACTACACGCAAAGCATCGACTCCTTTCCTCTGGTGAATCTGATCGTACCGCTCCCCTGTGACGAGGTTGACAACGACGTCTCGACCCTCGCTCCGGAAAAGCGTAGGATACCGCTTGCATATGTAGCTCACGACCTCTTCCAAAAGCTCTGTGCAAGCCGCATCATTCTCCGGAAGAGAGTCTAAGACAGTGGTCCCTAGATGCGAGTTGAAGCGTCTAAGATAAACTAGGTAGCGCTGGAGAGAGGACATACCATGCGTTTGGATCACCTTCTCCTTGTCGTCTAGGTACTGCCTGTATTCGCGATCAATTTCGATCCAGCTGTTGACGTGCATTGGTTGGTGTGCCATCGTCTGAGATCAAATCATCAACCCTAATCTCGATACCTGTTGCTCTGTGATCATGAGTTACAAACGAACTGACTGACCTGGTAATAAGGATATCGAAGAGTTTTGTTCGCGTACAAGTAGTTGCGAATAGTTGCAGTTTCGAGGTCAAAGTCGAGCAGAGGTTCTGGTTCTCCTATGGAGTCTCCGTGCTCCTTTTCTGAAGCACGAGATGACGCATCGCGAGCTGCGAGCGTTGAATGATACGAACTAGCGCATCGTCTGGACCAAAGCTTGACTGCAATAGCAAGCACCAGCGAGACGGCAATGATTACTGAGATCTCTGTTGTTTCCATGGGATCGTGCGAGACAGCGGTAGGCGAGAGGAGGGGGAGGAGGCGAGAACGGGCGCCTGATACGCCAACTCGCCGTAATCGCCATGCATACTACTAACTTAGAGCTTAACGTGGGACCAGAAGCGCAAGATAATGCTCGGAGGGCATGCTCACCTCATACTCGACTCTCAAGTTGCGCTATCCGGCTCAACCTGGTTCAACTTGGACTAGCCGGCTGTTGACATTGTTGTGAGTCGTGAACAAGTCGTGACATCAAAATCAACATCAAAACGGAGTGCCAGCGAGCGCCGATCCGATCCGAAAACGGCAAGCGCCAGAGGCGACCCACCTCAGGCTCATCACTTAGCGCCCAGTCTTTTCGCCCAGAACCACCACCTTCTCTGCTTCCTGAACAATATTGGGCAACCTGAGGCTCTCCGCTATTATGGTTTTGCAACTGGAACGTGTCTCTGCGTCAATCATGGATGATTGAGTGTAAGTGTGATAGACATCTCATCAATGAATGACAGGGAAGCAGCTTCGCCGCCCCGGTGCAAGCAGTTCCCGCCCGCAGTCATTGCCGTGCAAATCGCATACCTCTCGACAGCGGTGAACTGGTGACAGTATTGGGCATCTATACTTAACGCTCGCGGGTAATGCGACCAATCTTGAGCTATCGTTCTTCCGATAGCCCGGGGCTGCATTGCGGATGGCCGCTACTAGCACTCAGTCCATGAATTGCATTATTGGTGAGTTCAGTGATCGCTCAGTGCATACTCGCTCAGCATTAAACATTGTCGGATGTCTCTAGAATACAGAATATGTGAGGGTTGGACCAGCCTCTTACTCAGCCGCTCTATCTCAAGAGCCACGAGCATACGTCGCAAGTACTGGCGGTCCCAGTCTGAGTATCCAACGGCTTTCGCACTCAACATACCCGTTCAGACGGTCACACGCGGCAGTACGCAACAATCGGTGCATTCCAGCAGTACAGCCCCACGTTTAACCTCTCCTGCGCCGTAGCGTCAGAAACGTAGATGTGCGGTGTCAGGATAGATATTCTTGACACCTGTATGCGCTATCCCCCCTCACGGAAGGTTTTCGTCAAGCGTCTCTCGGGTGGGTCGGACTAACGGGTATGTAGGACATACTGATCGCGTACTTTCCACAATTCTTCCGCCCCAACTGTAGTGATACCTACTTGGTATAAGTCTAGCTGCCACGCGAGCGCCGTTCAAGGACGGGCTATATAACGAGGTCCGCGAGCTCGTCGTATGCCAACAGCTTATTCCTCCCACTCTCCTACGTTTCTTATTACTTCTTCCGCATGTCTTCTAACTCGACGCACGACTTTCCCTCCCCAGTCGGAGGCGTCCCTTTACCAGTAGACTTTGGCCCTGCAATCCTGTTGTCTATCCTTCACGCCGTCCTCATACCCATCGCCTTGTGGCGGGTTATCAACCCTCGCTCCAGGTCATTTATGCTTATTGGCACTATCGCCTATTCAATCGAACGGTACGCCCTCCCCACCACTTCATACGAGTTCATCTACTGACACTTTCCCTCTACACTTTTGATCCAGGATCGTTGCCTACACGCTCCGTGCACGGGCCGCTCACTCCGACACCATGCGAGCGAGCGAGAGCCTGGAGGTCTATTTCCAGACAACCCTGTCAGGCGGCTACGTGGCCATTGGCCAGGACCTCGCCGTTCTCACCCGTGCCCTTCTGGTCGGCAGTACGCTCGGCTCGCGCATGCGCGTGCACTCCACTCTCACCCCGCGTCACTTATTTCTATCCGCTCCCAACCCCACACCGGGGCTTGGGCGAGGCTCACGTGAAGCGCTGGCAATGGATATAGACGAAGATGGGTCGTACAGTCCTTTACCACCCTCCACGTCTAGACGGCGTCCGACGACATCCGGAGATGTGGAAGTGTTTGAGGACCACCCGCGTGCGCGTTGGTTTGTTCGTCGGTTGTGTGGTGCAGCGACCATCCTCTTTTGGGTCGCTGTAGTTCTGGGCGTCGTTGCAGGCATTAACTACAAAAATGCCATCGACTCCGGAGCACATGCCCAACTCGTCCGGCAACTGTTGTACGTTTCCTCTCGTCTAGCTTCTGGGCTCTACCGTGAGAGCAGTGTGCCGCTAACCCAGACCAGGTATGGTAGTGACGCACTCGCCCTCCTTCTCTTCGTCAGTATTGCACTCGGCACGGCTTGGGCCTACTTCAAGATCCCCCGTGTACCTGGCTCGTCAGTCTGCTGGCTCGCCCTCGTCTCGGCCCTCCTCGTACGTGCATCTCCCTCTCTGTCCTTCATCAGCGAGTTTGACCCCCCGACGTCACACAACCAGTCAGTCGTCGCAATTTACCGCCTCGTGGTGCTTCATTTCTCCACCACTTCGCTGGAATCCCTCGCGCCCGGCTCCCTTAATTCCTCGGCGTCGAAAGCAGCGTTCTACTTGCTGCACGTTGCGCCCGAGTACGCGGCGGCAGCGATCTTCCTTTGCCTCAACGTCCGGCGGACGTTTGGAACGGGTTTATGGGGAGATACCCGCTCAACTGACCCCAGGCTCGAGTCGGAGGAAGCAAGGAAGTAAGAGAACATGCCGGCGGTTGTGGCGGTGCACGCGGGGCAAACGGGACGGGACATTCCGTGCATCTACGTACACTCGTGCTGAACTTGGGATTCCTCGAACGTTTGATATGAGTACCGTAATGGTGTAAGCGCGCCGTGCCGCAGCACGTAGAATGCTGAGCGATGCTGTCTCCCGACAACGGTGAGCGCTTGAGCAGTGGTAGATCAGACCGAGCGCTGCTTTGCGCCTGCGGACGCTTCTTCCATCAGCGCAGTAGGTGTCAGTCTCGACATCTGCGCCGTTAGTACTTCAAATTGCGTACGGCCTTCACTTGGCGACTGCGGAGTAAGTGCGGCGAAGTACTAGTAACGCCATTAGAAGTCATTATCAAGTCTCCTCTCCGGGGAATTCGGATAGAGAATGTATACTAGTACTCGGTGGCACTGCCGCATAGCGGGTAAACCACGAGTTTGATCCGACGACAGTGGTGAGAGAGGCTATGTCTTTTAGCCGCTAATGGTCTCGAGGACAAAAACGTGCGGGGAAGGAATAATGTATTCCCTGCACGTCCGAGCGGCCGTGATCTTGAAATGTTGATTTGAAGTTGGCGGCCCTTGCGTCCGACGAGACGAGGTCTACCTCTTGTAGCTCGGTGACGCGAGCGCACTGCGCAATGTAGTATACCTGACGACTGCAAGACCGTCTTTCGTAAGTAGAAGCCTGAGGCATATATAGCCACTGACTCAGATGCATTTTCTTCGCAACCCAGTCTCTCTTTCTCTCTTCCACCTTAAACTACTCGTAGCTCTTTCATGTCTTCTAATTCGACGCACGAGTTTCCCTCGCCGATCGGAGGCATTCCTCTCCCGGTCGACTTTGCTCCTTCTATCCTCTTTGCGGGCCTTCACGCCCTACTCATACCCCTCGCACTGTGGCGGATCATCCACCCCGGCTCTAGGTCTTACGCACTCGTCGCCACACTCATAACCGTAATTGAGCGGTACGCCCACTCCTTTCCCACATTCATCTGCATCCCCCTCAATGTTCGCGATTCAACCACATCCCGAAACCAGAGTTTTCCTCTACACGCTACGCGCAGTGGCCGCAAACTCCGACAGTATGCGCACGAGCGAGGGCCTCCAAATCTACATGCAGTCATCCCTCGCTGCAGGTGGTTTCCTGTCCCACGCCAACTCCGTCGCCAGCCTCGCCCGCACGCTCCTTGTCAGCAGCACAATAGGCGCGCTCATGCGCCCGCACGTCAATCTCACCCCACGTCACTTTGGCAAGCTAGCACCCGGGTCTCCATCCACGGTGGAGCTCCGGACTACGATGGGCGAAGATTGGAGCAGAGACGGGAACTCGGAAGAGGTCTTCGAGGACTACCCAGCCGCGCGGCGGATCGTCCGCTGCCTTTGTGGCCTGGCGACTGTCCTCTTCTTCGGCGCAATTCTGGCTGCGATCGCTGGGGGCACGGTATATAAGACCGCGATCGAGTCAGGTGGACAAGCTGCGCTTGTCCGACTACTCTGGTGCGCCCTTTCTTCGTGTTCCCCCCACTGTCCGCTGTCGCACACGCGCCGGTCGTAGTGGTGCATCGGTGATTGCATTGCTGAAGCGACTCGCTCGCCGTCTCCAGGTACATAAGCGACGCCTCCGCACTCGGCCTTACCGTTGCTGTCGCGCTCGGTACCGTCCTAGGGTACTTCGCCATCCCTCGTGTGCGTGGCAGGTCCGTGTTCTGGATCGTGGTAATCTCGGTGTTCGTCGTATGTCCCCCTGTTCCATAAAATCGCGTGCCGTTCTTAACCCGAGACACAACATCTATAGTTGGTCGTGGCGTCCTACCGTCTCTACGTACTTCGCTTCAACACGACAGCGCTGGACTCTACCGCCCCGGGTTCAATGAACTCTACCACGTCGAAAGCGGCATTCTACGCGCTGCACACCGCCCCGGAGTTCCTCGCCGCAGCGATCTTGGTCAGCCTCAACGCGCGACGGGACTTCGGCACGGGATTGTGGGGCGACATGCGCTGGTCGGATCCCAAGCTCGACTCTGAGGGCAGGGCGAGGAAGTAGGACGCGCGGCCTACTTTGTTGATTGTGCGCGGTGCTGAACGGACTTAATTGTTTAAATTATTACGCGGGTAACGGCCTGGATGCCTTCGGACGTTTGCGGAGAATCCAATTCCTACGTTAGCGCAATATAGGACGCGTGCGGGGCGCGCAAGCATTACTTACCATAACCTAAGTGTAGAGGTCGGAATATCCGGTCAGACATTGGGCACATCTGTGCCCCTACGTCCGGCCAATGTGAGGCGCGTCCGCGGAAGACGGGAAAACCTCCTCCGGGAGGCAATTATATAAGAGTGATGCACTCGCGATGGAGCGCGTCCTCCCGTCAGCAGACGAAAGCAATGATACCAAAGTTTCGTCCAAGAATCTTGAGGGATCACAAACGCAACGCAGGTTGCTTACATTATGACTGAGCGTGGTCCAGAACCTGAATTGTTGGACAGTATACGAACTTCATATCGAGTGTCTTGAACTTCTTGACTGATATAAACGTTTGGCCGCAGTGGGTGTTAGCGTTAAACCAATACTTAATCATAGGGATATGGTTGTACACACCCGTTATGAGCATACTTCGTATCACGTTGTTCATTGTGTTCTGCCGAGCAGGGTGAGGGGGCTAGGAAGAAGGCTTAAGAAAGTACGCGGCGACAAGAATACGACTCTCCCTCGAACTTCAACCAGAGCGTTCGGAATTCGCCGCGTCATGCTGGGGCGCTTGAGTCCATGACATAAGCAATGCAAATAGGGAAATTTAAGCGCTTACGCGACAACTTAGACCGTGACGGCAGCCACTGGGCGAGTCAACTTGCAGACAACTTGATATGGTACAAACCCGCTTTAAATCTACGGTCTGGTGGTGCTTCATTTCTCCAGCCGGATTTGCTAGCACTCATCGCACCCTGCTCCCTTAACTCCTCGACATCGAAAACAGTGTTCTACTTGCTAGTACACGTCGCGCCCGAGTACGCAGCGGCAGCGATCTTACTTTGCGCCAACGTCCGGCAGATGCTTGACACGGGCATGTGGGGCGATACGGCATACCTGCTCAACTGAATCCAAGCCCGAGTCGGAGGGCACGAGGAAAGAGACGAACATGCCGGCGGTTGTGGCGGAGCACGTGTTCAAGCAAACGGGAAGGGACACTCCGTGTATCTATGTCCTCGCGCTGTGCCGCAGTACGTAGACTGTTAAGCTGTGTTGTACCTCGCCAACGACGAGCAGTGGTGGATCATCCCTCGCGCTGCTTTCTGCTGCTTTGCGCCTGCGGACGCTTCTCTCATCAGCGCAGTAGGTGTCATTCTCGATATCTGCGCCGTTAGTAGACTCGTTGCGTACAGCCTCCACTTGGCGGTTGCGGAGTAGCAAAGTACCGGTAACCCAACGAGGCTCTATATGCTTGTAGGAAGTCACTGTCAAGTCTTCTTGCCGGGTATTTCGGAGAGAATATTTAGTCAGCGGTGGCACTGCCGCATGACGGATAGAACACGAGTTTGATGCCGACGGCGGACGCCGTGAGAGAGGCTATGTCTCTTAGCCGCTAATGGTTCCGAGGACAAAAGTGTGTGTGAGAAAGGAAATAACCTTCCACTCATCTGTTCCCCGCACGTCGGAGCCCGCCGCGATCTTGAAATGCTGATTTGACGTTGGCGGCCCTTGCGTCCGAGACGCAGTCTCAGGCAGGCCGGAGATGGAGGTGCGTTGCGCAGTGCAGTATACCAGTCGACTGCCGGGCCACCTTTCGGGGAAGCCTGAGGCATATAACACCACCGACTGATTTGCATCATCTTACCCAACCGTCCTGTCTCCTTCTCTTCTGTCTTAACCTACTCGTAGCTCTTTCATGGCCTCTAATTCGACGCATGAGTTTCCCTCGCCGATCGGAGGTATCCCGCTCTCGGTCGACGTTGCCCCCTCTATCCTCTTCGCAGGCCTCCATGCCCTCCTAATACCCGTGGCATTGTGGCGAATCATTTGTCCCCGCTCCAGATCCTACGTGCTCATCGGCACACTTATCACTGTTATCGAACGGTACGCTTCTTCCTTCCGTCGTCGTCAATCTGCGCCTTCTCACCATTCGCGGCTCAACCGCACGACGAAACCAGGATGTTCCTATACACGTTGCGGGCGGTGGCAGCAAACTCCAACACCCTCCGTACAAGTCAAGGTTTTCAAGTGTACCTCCAGACATCCCTGGGTGCAGGCGGGTTCATGTCTCACGGCAACGCCGTCGCCAGCCTTGCCCGCACACTTCTCGTCAGCAGCACCATAGGCACGCTCATGCGCCCGCACACCAAGCTCACCCCACACCATTTTGATCGATTCACATCGCAGTCTTCGTCCGCGGCGGAACTTCAGGCTACCAGAGGCGAGGATGGGGGTAGGGACGGGAGCGCGGAAGAGGTTTTCAAGGACTACCCGGGTGCACGATCGGTCGTCCGCTACCTCTGCGGCGGGGCGACTGTTCTCTTCTTGGCCGCCATCGCAGTGGCAATCGTTGCGGGCACGGACTACAGGACCGCGATCAAGTCGGGTGGTCAGGTCACGCTCGTGAGGCGTCTCTGGTACGTTTCCTCCTTATGCTCGCTCCGCCGTCCGTTGTCGCACCTGTGGCGGCCACGAGGGTGAGCTGATTGAATGAGATTACTGACGCAACTCGCGTACCGTGTCTAGGTACGTGAGCGACGCGCTCGCCCTCGGTCTCACTGTCGCTGTTGCGCAAGGCACGGTCTTGGGGTACTTCGTGATCCCTCGCGTGCGCGGCGCGTCCGTGTTATGGCTCGTGGTTGCCTCGGTTTTCGTGGTACGCCCCTGCCCTTCTTCTCCAAAACTTGCTAGTCTCTGACACGGGATCCCGGGCCCACAGTCGATCGTCGCCTCATACCGCCTCTACGTGCTCCGCTTCTCCACGACCGCGCTGGACTCTACCGCACCGGGTTCGATGAACTCCACCGCGTCGAAAGCAGCGTTCTACGCGCTGCACGCCGCTCCGGAGTTCCTTGCCGCGGCGATCTTGGTCAGCCTCAACGCGCGACGGGACTTCGGCGCGGGACTGTGGGGTGACATACGCTGGTCGGATCCCAAGGTCGACTCGGAGGGCAGGGCGAGAAAGTAAGACGTGGCTTACTTTGTTGACTGCGCGCGGTGCTGGACGGACTTTAGTGTTTGACGGATACCGGGATTACGGCCTGAGGACTCGTGAGTAACGAGTTGGGGTACAATGTAGATGTCGGCGCACTGTTCGTTGAACGCAGGACGTGCTGTTATCACAGTCCGCGGAGGATGTGTCACGGTCCGAGGATTCTATCAGACGTGGCTTGCACCGGCGTCCCAAACGTCCCACGAATACGGAGCGCCTTGGAAAGCGGCGGAGATGAAGCTCTACTTTGCGTCGTGTGACCAGTGTCGCGGACAAAGTTCGAATATCGAAGTCATTCGCTTGGGTGGATGCTAGGGAGCTTCGGAGTCATGTATGACTCGGGCGGTACAGTGAGCCTGCCAGACGAGGTAGAAAGGCGTCAGCGTGAGATTTTCTCAAACAAGAACACATGAACAACGCAGTGCAACACATTCAGAGAGAAGATAAAACCTCCATGAGGAGGCGATCATAGAGGAGCGATGAAACAGAGCACATCCTCCTGTCAGACGGAAGCGATGATACTAGACATTCATCCCAGCATAGGAATATATATGAGGTACTTACTAGCGCGCCAAGAACCAACTGAACGTCCGGCATACTGAATATGCGGAGGAGAGTGAGAGGGACCATAGAATAGTGTTGAACTTCCTGACACGATACGATCATGTAAGTCACTAACGCACTTTCGATGAACAGTGTTGCCATAGTCATATGCCTTCAAATACTTGGATCACCCTAAAGACAAAAGCGAGACCTGGTATAAGAGATGTTCGAAGATTCTGTGCATGAGGGTAACTTGAAAAAAAGAAACTATCGACGCGCAACGCGCTTCACCACCGCGCTGGCGGCGCTTGTAAGACCTACGTAAGCTTCTCTGATCTGGTCATCTAGGCGCCCATGCTGACCCGGCAGCACTATAGTAACAACGCACAATCATACAACGCAAAGTTCGACGGCCAATTGCAATTAGCGTACATATACAGATGAATCTCCGATAGCCCATAGCTCCCATAGCCCATAATCTCCCATAACCCATAGGATCTGGGACTTCCCGATCCGCAAAATTGGGCGTAAAGCCGCTCCCATATCCCATAATTCCCATATCCTATACTTTTGAGCCATTCTCGAAGGGTATTACGATTCCACTTGGGAATCGGTCCTTAACGACGTTTCGCACACCTTTTTTGGAAGAAACATGGCACGCGGTTTCATCCGTTATCTTATCTCTATCCGTTTCCTTCCGCAAATCACGTGAGACATACACTTGGAAGTTTCATCGCAAGCGCCGAGCGTGCACTCCTTGTGTTCGCGACGCGCCCTGCCCACCGTAGAGCTCCGAGACGGGCATTTGGGGACGGGCAGCGCCCGCTAGCCGGTGTCCAGCTGAGATAATCCGGCTCAAAGGCGGCATGTTCGTTATCTGTTGCTCGGAGATGATCGCGAACCCCTCGGAGGAAATCGTGAGGGGTCACCGGCGCCTCTTGTCTCTCGAAGCATGCCTGGAGGTCCAGCCCAGCAGAGCCCATCAGAGCTGAGTCAGACTCGCTTCTACTCGCCTAGTACCATCGCGGCGTAAACGCAGGCGTCTAATACCTCATGTAGGCGTACTTGCTCTGACATTGCCAGAGTAACTCCTCTCGCACATCTTACTTTGGGCATATGCTGCTCTCACAAATCCTGTAGAGAACGACAGAAACAATGTTTTGGCCGGAGGATTTGTTCGAATGTGCAAAATCTCCACAACCACGGGGTTTCTAGAAAATCGCTCCGGCGCGCCGCTTGTTTCCTTGATGTCCATGTCGTGTGTATAATTCCGAAACCTTCGGTGAGCAGACTGTGGAGGGATCTAGCTGCAAAGTCCAACATGCATAGCGTCGGTTATATCCGACGACAATCCCATTTTGGTGAGCTGTCTAGGCGTAGTGATGGGTTCGGCGGCTGCGAGCGGGCATGCTGTGCTACAGAGGAGAGAGGCTGAAGGAGTCGGAATGGATGTAGTCCGACATGGCCCGTAGATAACGAGGTAGGCCGGGGTGCCCGACTGTTATCTCTGCTCGCGTCGGTGTAAGCGATCACTGGGCGCTCGGACGCGCGCCAGCCCGCTAAAGCGGGCGCTGCCTGGGACCACGGGCATGGCCTCCTCAGGTTGTGCTACCCCATGCTAGGCGCCACCTATTCTTCCCTGCTCAGCGTGAACCCTGTCTATTCTGTTGCGCTCAAGCAGTACGATATGACGGGATTTGCGGCCTGCACTCGCATGACGCTCAATGTATCGTGCACCGTGGTCTCGCCGCGCGCGACGATATTCTGTGCGCGCAGGCTGGGCGCACTTCGTTGGTGGTTCGTCTCAAGGCGCGTTCAGCGGCCCTCTTCTTGCACTTTCTGAGTCGTTGGAAGGTTGGCGGCGGGCGCACCTGGAGACAGCACTAGTGGCAGTGAAGAAGTGCTTGCCTGTCTGGTCCCTTCAATCTACCGGATAATCTTGGTTTGTACAGATTGCGTTGAACATCTCGGAAAGTATGGAATTCCTAAACCTTCTAAGAAACACTCGTCCCTGCAAATGGTGCACTCAGCCGGGACGCTGGTGTGAGAGATGGCAGGAAGAGTAGTGTAATTTAAGGCTCCCAGTTGCAGAGGGAGGTTTCTGCGCGGCCTTTTGGGAAAGTCACGCAAGTTGCTCCTTGCGCGTGAGATGCGAGGTTCTCAGTCTCGCATGGCCAGGAGTGTACAAGTAAGGCACTTCGTGGGCACCAGAATTTGTGCTCAATATCCCCACGTTCGCTGTCGGGAAGAGGATGACAACTGAACTCAAAAGGGCATAAGCTGTGGGATTCTTTCTACGCTGGCTTTCCCCACCGGTTTTTGGTATCTGTTACTAAAGATGCGCTGAGCGTTGAATGTCAAGAATCGATGATAACTACTCGTGTAAGTGTGACAAGTGGAATCGTATCCAGCGCGCTTCGCGTCGCGGCACACCTGCAAGTGGGTTATCGGAAATTCATCTGTATTGGTCTTACGGTACGCCATGATAGTCTTCCTTTATGCGGCTGCACCCCTCCTTTCGGTATGCCGTTGAAGCGACGCTCACCGCGCCAGGAGAAGCGGCCTTCCGAGCCGTGGTGGGACGAGGGCATCGTTCTCAATGGCTGAGCGGGTGGCGTCTCTGCAACTTGATGTCTCCGGACGAATTTTGCCTCGGGTGAGCGACGTCAGGACTCGAAGCGTGAGATGCGGTAGAAGCGCGAGTTTGAAATGGAAGGAAGTAAGTAAACAACGGGTGCTATTGCTTGTCCAAGCGGACGCGCGCGGTGTAACTAAGTGTTTCCAACTGCATACGGAGAAATTGGACCAGGAGAGGAATCCGCCATCTGGACCAGCGGCATCATCGAGCGTCCTCATGAACGGATGAATTGCAGCCGAGTTTGAGTTAGAATACGGTCAAACGGAGCGTTGTTATAGTCGCGCGCTACATGCTCTACATACGGTCATGCATATACGACTCAGCAGCCGTATCCAAAAAGCATACTGGAACCTAGCTTACCAGATTTACGGATGACATATGTTCAAGCGGCGCTATCGGTCCCCAGTACCCGTGGGGCGGTGACTGCCCCGCAAGGTTCGTCGTCGATCCTCTTGTGCACAGCGTGGCGTTTGGTGACACTGCCTCGCATGACGTATCTCGACGAGTCCACCGGCTTACTTAGACGTGAGCCGCTTGGGAGCCGACGGAAGGAAAGGGCGCTGAGATGGTATTTGAACATACGTCAATGGTACTTACACGCATCGGTACTCACATGCTGCGGAAAGTTCATTGCGCAGACGGTCTTGTGTCATACTTCAGAGTCCTTCTCGCGGGCTTTCTTCAGTGCGAGCTTTACACTCTTGATCGAGTTTTCCCTAGCAGCAATGAGCCGCTTCGCTTTGCTAACGTCGAGGGATTCTTCAAGCGCAGAGTAGGATGGGGAAGCCTTTTTAGACGGAAGTGACAATGGGGGTGCATCCGTCGAAGCTCCTTCGTCTGTCGTCGGCTTGTTCGCCTGCAGTGCCGCAAGTTCCTGCCGGAGAGATGCAAGAATATCGTCTAGTGACATTAAGGTCGCAATAGCTGTGGCCATGTCGTCCTTGAGCTTGAATGCGCGGCAGACCTCCCGCGTGCAAGTCTCGATGTGATCAAAGCGCACAGGCCCAAGCATCTCGCCCCCGAACCTGGAAGCGAATGACGCCCTGTTAGAACTCGCCAATCGTCTGGGCACAATCACAAGTGGAACTCACCAACGACTGACAATCACAACGGCATCGATGGTACTCTCAGCCTGCATGACCTTCAGCACCCGCCCGCCCGCGTACTTTTCCCCGTCGTCCTCGGCGCCCGCAGCGAGCTCGAAGTCGTCGGGGCCCCCGAGGCCACTCTTGCCCGGCTTGAGCACCATACACCGCCATGCCGCGATCTCGTGGGACGCAGGGCGGGCGCCGTGCGTGACGTGTTTGAGGTGCGTGATCGCGCGGCGGGCATCCTCGACGCTGGTGGCGGCGAAAACGTTGGCGATGAACGTCGAGCCGCGATCGCGAATTTCTTGTGAGGTGGCCAACGGCTTGGGTGGTGGGCGAGAGGACTTCACGAACGCGTCGAGGTTACTGGACGCCATATGCTGCAGCGCTCAAGCGGTCCGAAGTGCGTCTGTGTCGGAGTCGCGCGGTGGGCGGGCTCCCGACGCCGGTGGCAAGTGGTGACGACAGCGTTGCCGTTGATGGCGCCTAGACCGCGCCCTGCCGGCGCGTCGTCGGTGGATGGTGGTCCTCGGGCCGGCTAGGAGGTGGTGGTGGAGCTGCTGTGCTGCGAGTTGGAGCTAGGGGCGGGGCGATGAGCTCGACCTCGATGCACAGAGGCCGCAGTAGGACCCCAAAAGGTCACAGACAGTATACAGAAACGGAGATAACCCTGGGATAACCTTCTCTTCGAGCGTTTCGCGGGCAAGTTTCAAACGTTTAAGGGGTTTAGAGGAGGTTTCGAAGGGCTATCCACGCCGGTTAACGGCAGGATAAGTCGCACCTACGCAGCCCAAGAGAACAAAATAGCCGGCGGTGCCTGGACTCGGGTCATAGCCAGAGGCGCCGGCAAGTGTTGTCGCTTTTGTTCCCCTTTCTGCCCGGGCGACCTGCGCCAACCTCCGCTCGACGACGTCCTCCCGTCTCTTGTCCTCTTCCACCCCGCACTCTTCCTCCTTCTCGTTTCCTTCCCCCCGCACACTCCAGCGCGGGCTCAACTCGCTCCAAAACAGCCGAGCAACTCCTTCCACTTCGCCTCCGAGCGGGCACAAACGCTTCGTCTAAACCCCTCGCGATGTCCGACGGCCTCGACGACATCATCAATGAGACCGCCAGCCAACGGTCGCTGGCGCCCGTGGCGGTCGCCTCTCAGGTTGCGTTGATGATGGGTATTTCTGTGAGTGCAAACCTTCGCGTCGTCGGGCTTACAGCGCCCGTTGACCCCGCCCCGGCGAGTTTAGTTTGCAACCGTCTTCATCTTCAACATCCTCCGGCCAAGGAACAAGGTGAGCCCCCTTTCCTTTTGCGCCCTTTTATCTTCTTTCTCTACAAATACCCCGCAATCTGCGACGCTTGTGACTATACCCCGATGCTCCGGACGTCATACCTGCGGATCGCCCGCTCGGGCGGCCCCTGGTGGCGTTGCTCACACATCTTGCACCGGGCATGTCCATTTTGACTGTTCGACTCGATGTATGCGCGGTCGATTGTGGTGAAGCAATCCGGGTAGAGGTACTTCGGCTTGCAGAGCGCCTCCCCTCCCTGCTTCCCGCACAAGACATGCCCTGAGCAGACTCCGTGCGGGATGTATGCGCGCTGCCCGCTAGTAGCCCCGAGAGCACGTTGCTGTATCCAGCTTGTATCCTCGAGATACCCGCACGCCCAGTTTCTGCTCCCCCCCGCCTCGTCTGGTGCACATGTGAGCCTTCCCCCATGCTCTCCGGGTTTATTTCGCACCCCGGACGGGCTTGTATGCCTGGCAGATGTGGTACCGTCCCGGTCTTCATTCAATGCGCTTGAATCTCATTTGCGAGCAGCCTGCAGTCACCCCATGTACGGTTTGCGTGTTCACGCGCCGGGCGATTCGCCCAAGCGTAAACATCATGACTTGCGCTGGGGTGCTGCGCGGTCTCAAGCGCTTTCTTGAGTTCCCCTTGCAGTACATGTCGTTTGACAGTTCGCTAACCAGAGAATATACAGATTATCTACGAGCCCAAAGTCAAGTATCATGTCGGCGACAAGGCTCCTCCCCGCGCATCCGACTCTTTCCTTGGCTGGGTCTCCCCTCTCATCCATA
The DNA here is from genome assembly GCA_002150815.3 of Grammothele lineata. Classification (NCBI taxonomy): domain Eukaryota; kingdom Fungi; phylum Basidiomycota; class Agaricomycetes; order Polyporales; family Polyporaceae; genus Grammothele; species Grammothele lineata. The sequence continues at coordinate 179,738 of NDFF03000098.1, forward strand.
CCAAGGAACCCGAACTGGTTGACAAGATCGGCCTTGATGCTGCTATCTACCTCAGGTTCATCCGTCTCTGCCGCTGGCTCTTCACCGCTATCGCCGTTCTCGCATGTGCCGTCCTCATCCCAGTCGACGTCGCCTACAATCTCAAGAACGTCAAGTCGAAGGGTCGTGACGCGCTGTCCATGCTCACCATCCGCGACGTGAAGGACGACTCGCTCATCGCGCACGTTGTTGTCACGTACCTCATCACCTTCATCGTCATTGGATTCGTGTATGTGCACTGGCGCGAAGTTGTCCGCCTCCGGCGCGATTGGTTCCGCTCGCCCGAGTACATCCAGTCCTTCTACGCGCGCACGCTCATGGTCAACAACGTGCCGAAGCGGCTCCAGTCCGACGAGGGCCTCCGCGCCATCTTCGAGTCCGTGCACGTCCCGTACCCGACCACGTCCGTCCACATCGGTCGCAAGGTCGGCCGCCTACCGGAGCTTATCGAGTATCACAACGACGCCGTGCGCGAACTCGAGGCTGTACTTGTCAAGTACCTTAAGGGTGGCAGAATTGGCAAGAAGCGGCCCACGATCACCATTGGCGGCTTCATGGGTATGGGTGGTGAGAAGAAGGACGCGATCGACTATTACACGTGTGTCTACCAGGTTTCTATCTCACTGCAGACGATGTGCTAACATTACTCGATCAGTGCGAAGTTGCAGCGCGCCGACCGCGCGGTAGAGGAGTTCCGCAACCAAATCGACCTGCGGAAACCTGAGAACTATGGCTTCGCGTCTATGGCCGCCGTACCTTACGCTCATATCGTCGCCAACATGCTCAGGCACAAGAAGCCGAAGGGCTCGATGGTGACATTGGCCCCGAACCCCAAGGACATCGTGCGCCCCACAACTTCCTGTATGCACGTCCATGTTACTGACCTCGTGTTCTGCAGGTCTGGAAGAACTTGGGTCGGAGTCAGTCGGAGATGCGCCGCGCGCAGACGATCGGCTGGCTGTGGCTCGTCGCGGTTTGCGCGTTCAACACCATTCCGCTCTTGATCATCTCCGTCCTGGCCAACCTGGCGTCTGTGCGTCCCCTTCCCCGTCTCCATCTGACACGCGCAGCTGATCGTATCCTGCGTACGCACGCATACATACACTAGATCACGGCATACGTGCCGTTCCTGCAGCAGTGGGCGGATGCCTCCCCTGGCTCGTTCACGTTCGTGTCCGGTGTGCTGCCCCCGGCGGTCTCCGCGCTTTTCGGCTGGGCGCTGCCCATCATCATGCGCAAGCTCACCAAGTTCATGGGCGCGTACACGCACTCGCGCCTCGACCGCGCCGTCATCGCGCGTTACTTCGCGTTCTTGATCATCTCGCAGTTGATCATCTTCACCCTCATCGGCGTTATCTTCCGTACGTTGTCTCCCTTACTGCCCCGTATGTGAAGTGAGACCGCTGACCTATCTCTCTGCAGAGGCGGTGCAGCAGGTAGTCGAATCCATCGGCGAGCACAAGAGCGTTCAAGAGATCTTCGACAACTTCGACTGTATGTGGTCTACGCGTCAGGGCGGAGTAGCGCAAAGCTCACGGGACTACTACAGCTCTTCCGGATACGATTAACCAGACGTACATCAACCAGTCATCATATTGGTTGACGTACTTCCCTCTCCGTGGTTTCCTGGTCCTGTTCGATCTGGCACAACTGCTCAACCTCATCATTGTCTCGTTCAAGACCCAGTGAGTATCTTCCAAGACTATTCTGTTCCATCGAACGCAGCGCTGACCGTCCGTCGATGCGTCTAGCTTCCTGGGTCGGACGCCTCGTGAGATCCGCGAGTGGACACAGCCGCCGGAGTTCCAGTATGCGATTTACTAGTGAGTCTTCCCCGCTGCATTCATCTCAAACGCGGTTTGACTGAGTGCTCCTATCCAGCTCGAACATGGTAAGATGCGACTCCCTTCTCCGATAGAATGTTACGCTCACCGTCATACAGCTCTTCATGGCCGCAGTCGGGTTCTTCTTTGCGCCGCTTGCGCCTCTCGTTGCTGTCGCAGCGGCCGTGATCTTCTGGCTCAGCTCGTGGGTGTACAAGTACCAGCTCATGTTCGTCTTCGTTTCGAAGACCGAGACCGGTGGGGTGAGTATTAGCATTCTAGTCCTTTCTTTCGTCATGTTGACATACGTGCAGCGTATGTGGAATGTCGTTATCAACCGTCTCCTGGTCGGAGTCATCCTCATGCAGTGCATCATGATCCTCAGTATGTCGTATTCTCATGCCATCATCGCCGGAGGCTCACCCTGGATTTCAGCCATCGGTCTTCAGTACACGTTCAAGTCATTGTACTGGCTCGCCACGATCCCACCCATCCTGTTCATCCTCGTCTTCAAGGCGTATATCCACCGCAGCTTCCAGCCGTCCTTCCGGTACTACATCCCATCCGAGGAGGAGCTCCGCGAAGCGCATGTGCACTCTCAGCGCAACGACAATGCGCGCAACCGCCTCGAGAAGCGCTTCGGCCACCCCGCGCTCCACTCGGAACTCTTCACGCCGATGGTGCACGCGAACATGACAAGCCTTCTCTCGCAGGTCTACCACGGCAAGCTCAAGACGGAGAGCGCGAAGGTGCAGGATATGGGAGGCCAGAAGATGGACACTACCGTTGTCGCCGGTGGCATCAAGATCGCTGGTATCCAAGAGGTCAGTATTTCTATCATTCTATTATTGCGCTGCCATGACACTAACATACACGACCAACAGAACGATCTTGCGTACGATCCTGCTTTGTACAGACGCGATCGCGGAGACGACTGGGAAACCCGCTCAATCGCGTCGACGAATATCCTCATGGAGCCTAAAGCGCCTTACGCCGAGAGCGGACGCTCTTCACCTGCGCCGTCGAAGCTGGCCGGTTACGAGCGCTACCTGGCTCAAGGACCGACGCCAGAGATTGAGATGACGCGGTTGGACATCCCTGACCACCAGCCATTGTTGAACCAGGTACGTATATACCCCCACGTTGAACTCATCAAAGACGGCGTGCTGAGACCTCTCACAGAGCCAGTTCTTTGACCATATGGTCGCGAGCCGGAGCAACGTGGACCTCAACTACCACACGCCAGCGAGCGAAGGTGCGCACTCACCGCTCCTGCCCGTCGCATACGCCACGGACACGATGCGGGAGGCGACGCTCCACCGGCCATACCCCGGACAGTACGCGCCCGTGCAACAACACACGCCCCCGCAGCAGTATCCGCCCCAGCAGCAGTACTTCCAGCAGCAGCGGACGATGTCGCCAGGGCCGATGCAAGCCTATGCGCGCACACCCTCGCCGGGGCCCCAGGCGGCGTACGGGCAGGCGCAAGGCGGAGAGTACTTCGGCCATGGACAGTATCCCAGCCAGTCGGGGACGAACTCACCACGGATGTCGCCCGATTCATATGCCAGTCACCCGCCCGTGCCCCCGCCGGGTCTGACTGATGACGGCGCGCCGAACATGGCTGGGCGGGGAGCTCACCGGGCACAGTGAGGTGCTCTCACTCCTCCCTTGCTCTCGCTCTCGGCTGGGAGCAAAGAGTCGCGCGACGCGACATTGCGTGTAGGCTTCTGGGATGGCGTGTTCTCTATCGTACTGTGACGGGCTAGTAGTCTATAATCCCCATCTTTGCTTGATTTATGCCGCGACGACCTTCTCCTTACCTCTGTGCACTACTTCCCCCCCGGGCCCGGACTCCCTCCTCTCATCCTACCTAATCCATTCTCCCCACCCTCCCTCCACCTTTACTCCGTATTACCCACTGTTGAGCCCCAGTCCTGACACCACCATCATATACACTAGATTCACAGAGGGCGCCGGGCAGCGCTAGTGCAGCGCTGCTCGAGCCGAGGTACGCGCGTACGGGCGAGGTGCGCGCTGTTGTCACATACGTAGATCTTTGCGGGCTCTCGTACGGACTGCTGAACGGACTCCTCTCTCCTCCTTCTCTCGACTCACGCGCCCCGAAACCCCTCGTACTGCGTACCTCGAACGCGATCCGTTCTCGTTGTAACAATCCGCGCTGTTTTTGTTGATGTACATGTCTGTCTCTGTTTGGTTTTGGTCGGAAGTCGTCTGTGCGTGCCATACACACAAGCGTTTATGCAGAACGATTGAACGTAAGTACTAGGTGAGTATGTGTACGTCTACAGGTCATCAAACAGCGTCGTAGGATAAGTGGTATCGTAAGCCCCGCTCGGATCCGGTATACACACGCTCACGCCAGGCTCTCGCACCGCGCAAACTCCTTCCCGTACAGAGCCCTCGTCTCCTGCCAGGCGTCGACCCACTCCTGCGCCTCCTTCTTCCACAACGGCTTCTTGCGCGCGACCTTGGCCGCGTTCTGCACGATCTGGTCGAGCGGCACCTCGGCATAGTCGCCCTGGAGGAAAGGCTTGATCTTCGTGAAGTGCATGATCCGCATCTCCTGCTGGAGCGCGTCCCAGAGCGCGGGAGTCCGCTCGCGGATGGCGAGGTTCGCGTTGTACGCGTACGGCAACCGCAACGCCTCCGCGCCGAAGTAGTGGTTCAGGAACGCCTGCTCCGCCTCGAGCGTCGGGTAGCGCGCCGTCGCGATCTTGGCGACCATGTCGTGGAAGAGGGCCGTGTCTGGGCGGAGGAAGAGCACGCCCGCGTTGAAGTCGAGCACGTACCCCTGCGAGGAGGCGCCGGTGTAGACGTCGGGGACGGCGGCGAAGGTGTGCGGGAGGCGGAAGAGCTCGTCGAAGGAGTGGCGGACGAGCGTGTCGGCGTCGAGGTAGACGACGGCGCGGAAGTTGCGCTGGTCGAGCGTCCAGAGCTGGAGCTTGGAGTATTGGTCGAGGAAGTGCCGGTGGACGCCGCGGAAGGGGGGCGCGATGCGCTCGATTTGGACGGGCTCCCACCCGGAGGCTTTCGCGATGCAGAGTGCGCGGGGGGAGATCTTGTCGGGGAGGTAGAAGAGGAGGCGCGAGGCGGAGGAGTTGGCGCGGTTGAGGGTGTGCCCGAGCGTTGCGACCGCGGGCGCGAACGCGTCGGTGTAGAGCCCGGTCACTATAGCGTGGTCCTTACGATTCGCAGGAGCGAGCGTTTGAAGGGCCGCGCTGTCAACGAGCGGATGCGAGTTTCTGTCGCGCAGAATAGTCAGCACCGAGTCTGGGGCAGAGATCCAGCACAGCTTTCCCCGCATTCCACCTTTTGTTATTCCTTCTTCAATGTTTCGCACCCCTCCACGCTCGCCCTCGGCTTCGTGTATGCACTGAAGCGAACGAGGAACGACACTCACAATGCCTGATAATTGTCCAGCGGCGCGGGCCATGCGGAGAACGTTTTGTAGATGAAGAAGAGGTTGATCCCAAGCGAGACGGCGTAGAATGTGAGTACTGGTAGCCGCTGCCGCCAGCTTTTCTCGTGTGTCCTACTGCTTCCTGCTCGATGCGCTCGCTCTGAAGGGTCGCCATTCTCATAGCGGGAGAGGGGTATGTAGTCCTTGTAGCGTTGGAACATAGGAGAGGCCAAAGAAACTGAGGCAAACCCTAGAGATACAGGTTGCGCGCAGCAAAGCCGATGATCGCTGGCGGTGGGCGGGGGTGGATGGGGGATGAGGAAGAGGAGAAAAACGAGGTCGGGGAGACCGCAGCGCTGTCGCCGCCCGCGCCGACGACTCGCGTCGAGCGCATAGCCGTACGAGCGCCCGGGCGTCTTGGCGGGGCGCTACACAATATGCGAGACACAGCCACGAGCGCTAAAATTCCAGGCGGCCAGGTCGTGGCCATGGCTGTGACGCGGGTTGTCCGGTTCGTACTAAGATTGGCCCAGAGCACTTTCGACTACTATAGTCACAGCGTGACGTGCACGTGAAGCGGGCGTTTATGAATATTACGACTAGATTATGGGATGATAAGGGTTCTCCAAACCTCATTGCAAGCGAGGGACGATGTAACTCGTGCGGGAGTCAGGAAAGGGCCTTGCTATGCTTGATAGATACATGCAAGGTAGACAGAGTCCTCGCGCGAAGCAAATCGAAGCATATAACACGGAAAACATCAGTCGGACCGAGTGACGCCCGCGCGATCGAGCTCGACCAGAATGCTGTTTGGCAGCGTCCGATGGCTGCTGTACTTCTTCGCCGCCCATGCTGCTTGCCTCCCGTCTAGTCCACGTCTGTATGCATCTGCAAACCGATATGCGCGTGTGTAGTATCTGCGGCAAGCACAATCAGCACAATCAATGAGCACTGTGCAAGAGGCAGGCCTACCGTCGAATGGATGCCAAGGGCACAGAGTCGAGCGCGGTACGCACATTTTGCTCGAGGGTGATTTCTTTAGGGGATGCGGGGAATTTACGATACACGCGCTTTGCATAGCCCCAACACTGCTCAATACAGTTGAGCTCGCAGTGGAACTTGGGCAGAAAGAGGACTTTGACACCGCGCGCGCGGCAATGGGCCTCAAGAAGCGACTCCACATCGCGGAAGTCCGGCTGGTTGAAGAGGGTGCGCCGGAGGCAGCAATTGAGCGCAGGGGGTTTGCAGTGGAATCCGGTACATTCAGCGAGTAATCCCTTCGTGTTAATGCCTCTCTCCTCAAGAAGCTGCTTCATGCCCTTGAAGATTGGTCCTTCTGGAGTCTCGCGATAGAGGGATTGTGGTCGCCCATCCTCAAAACGAGCATCGCCCATGCGAACCTTTGTCTTCAAGATCTTGCCGTCTGGTCCATAGACAGGCTTGCCATCCGTTCCGATGACATTTGTTTCAACTCCCCAGAAGTCTTCCCGGCTTGCGGACTTCGAGGGCTTCATTGGCATGCGCCGAGCGGATAGGGAGTCATGGGCGCGCTTTAGGTGAGTCCGGGCATTATCGTAAATGAAGATGTGTTCTTCGTGGGGATAGTGCTTCTGCAAGATCTTCATGGCCTTCGCTGCGTGCTCCAGGACCTCCGCGTGAGTGAAATAGCCATCGCGATTCTTCCCTGGGCGAAACAAGACACGCGCTGACTCTTTTCTATCAGGTGAACGCAGCCAGCCATAGTCTGCAGATACGAAGTCGGCCACCATCAATGACGCGCCCTCGCCCTTTGGCCGCGGCATCGCTCGCTCGGACTTGTGAACCCATCGCGTCCGCCGTCTATCATTCGCATAGAAGATGGACTCGTCATGCCACCAGTATGTCACTGGTCGCTCGCGCGGGCCAGGGGTTTCGCTGAGAATTTCGTTGCCTTCTTTATCCCACGCGCGCGCGCGCGGATTCGTCTTCTCCAGCTCCTGTAAGTATCGGTTCTGGCGGTAGTCGACAACGTCGGCGCGCTCGTGTCCGTCGACATATTGCCCACTCGGATCGCGTGTCCACCGGTACTCCAAGGTGCGCATCCATGTTTGTGCCGTCGCGAGAGACACGGGTTTGCTGAACCCGTATCGTAGCTGATTTGCGGGCTCTGCCATGAAGTGCACAATGTCCATGGCACGAACATACTTGCCAATGCTCAGTAAGTGCGCTGATAGTCCCCTCGCGAGCTCCCGGTTTTTCTCGAGCGCTGATTTCGTCCATGTGTTCTTCCGCGCGAGCGGGAGCAGGGTGCGATCTGAGATGTATGCGCGGGTCCATTGCCGGATCCTGCGCGCGGAAGACGGTCCTCGCCCGAACACCCTTGCAGTGCGCCTCGATGCTCGCCCCCACTCAAGTGCTAGCCCGGACTCGAGATAGAGACGCAAGAACACCTGCATCTGCGTCAAATTATGCTGCACTTGGTCGTTTCCTGCAGAGAAATGTTTGTGTCCCTTTCCGTTCTTCCTTCGAGGCCGAAGGAGCTCGCTGATGTCTTCCAATGCAGCTTGCGCAACTGCAAGGGAGGGCGGTGGCTCGAAACGTGCTCGCTTCTTCTGTGCAGGAATGTTGCTCCGACAGTCTGGCATGGACACGTCAGGCAGGGATGTTGCGGCAGAAAGGCGTGTGGGAATAGGGCATAGGGGATTGGCTTCATGGATGTTGCGAGAACTCGAAGACGCATCTGGTGCCACACTGGGGGACGATGGTGCCGGCGCGCCCCATGTGGGCTGCATTATCTCTCCGAAGGTGCGATCGAAGCTGTCTAAAGCATCCGAAGCACGCTGACAGGACGCCATCATAGCTTCCTGTGGCCATTTTGACTGATAGTGCATGGCAGGCTACCAAATAGTGAGTTCGTCTTACATGTCAATCGTCAAATTGCTAGGCTCACCACTGGCAGATTCTCCTTGCCTAGCCCACCTCCCTCTGCAGCACTGGCGCCCCCACCTCTCCTCAGTCTGGCTGACCGCGCGGGGACAGAACGCACTCGCTTTTGCGCATGTGCACCGAGGTTGAGAATGGCAGAACGAACTTTTTTGTTTCGAAGAGGCATTGGGGGATACTCAGTGGAAATACGTCGCCCTCCTCCCTCAGGTCCTGCTCGTTGTCTCGCCGTCGCGACCGTGCCGGCATTATTTCGAGTCATTTTCCGGGAATTATTTGATTTTCGCGGCCACAAGCGCCTGAGCAACCCGACTGGTTTTTTCACTTCTCTTTCACAACAATGCATGTTATGCAAAAACGGGCACGGATGGTCGAAAGTATACGTCTATTAGAACAGATCTTCCGTGGCGAATTTGTGATAACTAGTTTAGATTAGGAGGAGATAGTTTTTTGGCCATTTTCCCAACGTTTCCAGCTGCCAAACGAGCACGAGCGTGACAGGACTCGGTCATGTGATGTAGCTGAAACTGCTCTGGGCCAATCTTAGATCGTCCCCGAACGTAACCAACAAAACATACGTTCGGTGACATCTTCACGTGAGTGATCATGTCTTCTCTTTTTTGGCTGCTTTATGACGTACCATACACAAGCTCCATTCGTGCCTTTTCTGCTGGGAACGCGATGTCCACGTACGATAAAAACGTCTACAACGTACGCACGCTCTACCGGGAAGATGATAACTTCATCAGTTCGTCGCATCCTACGTCTGCGGCCCGTCATACAACACCCAGCAACGCTATGACATGTTCCCAGTGAGGCCCTCGAGGATGATAACACCCTGGATGCTTCCCAGCCTCCGCAGCGGCCCGTGGGTGCCGCACCTCCCTTGGAGGCGCGAACGCGATGCCGACTGACCTTAAAATGGCCTCGACACACACACGGCACGACGGGCTGGGAGGGACGAGCATACACAAGGTACGGACATGCACAGTTCTGATGCGTAAACGGAGATAACGCGAGGGAGTAGGTACAACTACGCGCGACAACTCACACAAAGTTGTGCCGCTGCCCATCTGTGCAGGTTCATCTCTTCCCTCGAAGGTCGAATGAAGTGCTTCTATCTGTAACATTCGTCATATTCCCCATGGGACTGAGGCGGAGTGCCTGGGACACGCATTAATGGTGCAAGGCGAAATCTCTCTGTCGAAACCTCATCGATCAACCACCCGGGTCCAGAAAAAGCAACTCCGCAGTACGCACCTTCAAACGTTCACAGCAAGCCCTCTCCGTCGTGGGCATGCTCGTCCTCTGTTAGCATCCCGCAGGGCAGCGCGCCGCCATATCAAGCAACCCGCGCGCACGAATCCCGGTAGAAGCCCACGCAACGTCACGGCAGATTTACAGACTGACACTGGCAGCGACTGGCAGTAGGCTGAACGACGCGGCGCGACGCGGCCGAGACGTACACGAAAACGTGCCGCTGCTCAAGATGCTGCGCTTCTATCTCCGTTGACCGTCTTCTGCCAGTCCGTTGCCTGCCAATGTCGCGTCGTACAAGCTGCATGACGCAATGCCCTGGCCAAAAATTACAGAATAAGCAGCCTGCGCGCGCACGCGCCGACGCCACCGTCGTCGCTGCTTCTTCGGACTGCTGAGACGTCCAGCAGGGGTGGGCGGACGCCAGTGGACGAACGTTCGACTCATGTGAACTCCAACTCTTCTCGCGGATGCATATAGAGAGCACCTCTCCTCGAAGCGGGAACAGTAAGCAGAATAAAGAAGAACGGGTGCGAAGGTGCCGCCGCCGGTGACAGCGATCTCACCCGACCCGAGCGTACTTCCACCGGTGTCGCCCCGATAGGTCAGATGACGACTCGCATTGTACCCATACTAGAGCCAACAGAGTCCTGCATATAAATTCCAGAAGAAGTAGAGTGGAGCAGGGAAGCCGGGCGTAAGCAAAGAACCAAGACCTCGAGAGCTGAAACAGCCGGGTGCCCTGCGCCGCAGTCAACCTTCAATTAGGGCCAGGAGGAGGCGCGTGCGAATGGAAAAAGACACGCTCGAGGGTCGAGGATGTCTAGGAAGATCAATTTGCGGGGAGAGTAGTGGAGCGTCATTCAGTACTTCGTATTCTACGCTCAGTCATGGTCCTCCCCTAATCCGATCCTGCTGTCGAACATACACAATTGCGGGCTGCTGCGGGCCAGATTGCTTTCTGCCAGGGTAACTTACTACAGCACATCGAGTCGACGTCAAGCACACCCAAGGCAAGGCACACAGAGGGAGTGAGAGTGCTTGCTTGCTAATTGCTAGAGACAGAGATAGACACAGAAAGAGTTACATATGTAGCTTTGGGAGCCGAGTCTGAGACACGTCGAGACGTCGAGACGACCGACCGCCACGATATCGATCGCACGGACGACCGGGCGGCGCACGGCTGGAGAGAGCTGTAAGGTAGTTCTACTATGGTACGGTGGTACGGTGTCGGGGTGCCGGATGCCGAACAGGGAGAGGGGGGAAGAGGGGAAATTGAACCTTGAAGACTGAAGGAGCGAAAGAGAGGGAGGGAGGCCGCGGACTTGGACACGCGCTCGGGGGTAACATGTGTGCGAAGGAGTGAGGAGGATGGGGGAGGGGATACGTGGGGACGCCTGAATAGACCAAGGGGATAAGGAAGGGAAGGGAAGGGGGGAATCGGGGATCACGGATACCGAGCGTGAAGAAAGACGGGGCCGGGGGGGGGCCGGTGGAAGAGGAGAGGAAAATGAACCACCCCGAGGCGGCGGGTGAGCGGGCGCGGCGAACAAGGGGGTAGCGGCAAAGGACGACGTCGGCGGCGACACGTCGGAAGGGGATACGCTATATCTGAACAAGTGACTTATACATAACCAAGTATACCAGCGACACGACAAAGAGAGAGGGAGAGGGAGAGAGGGAGGAGGAAACGACACATCGACCTAACGGCGGCGCCGGCACTACTGGCCTGCGATGAGGGTGTTGTTGGGGTTGGGGGTTGGGAGTGGTAGCGCGGACGGCGGTCGTGGGTCGGCGGCGCCCGCTCGGCCTCTGGTTTTCCACATATGTATGCATCTGTCTGCTCTGCGCCCGATCGTACAGCTAACTAAACGAATGTTCCATATGGTCGACACACGTGAGACGGAGAGAGAAAAAGAGAGAAGGGAGAGACGATGCAGAGGGCCCACTATCCTGGGATCCCTCCCGAGGGCACGGCCTTTAGCGGTAAGCGGACATAATCCGCGGCTGCGGGGCGAGGCGGGTCAGCCGATCGTTCACACGTGCAGACAGACACCGAGCACATAGGAAAGCGACACTCACTTTCTGTGAAGACCGTGTTCCCCCACCAGTTGACGCTGACGCCGCCCTTGGGGAACTGGAGCGTGAAGAAGATGAACAAGAGCGCGATGACCGTGCCGCAGTCCATCGCGCTCGTGAGCACGTAGTTGAACTTGCTCCACCAGTTGAAGTTCCGCCTCCGGACGACGAACTGGAACACGAAGCCGACGAGGAACCACGAGCTGTAGTTGATGCCCGTCGCGGGCGGGATGAGCCCGATGCCGTTCAGGATGATCGGCAGGTTGATGTACGAGTTGAACCGGTTCGGCCACCGCCGCTGCCACAGCCAGAACGGCACGGGCAGCACCGCGCCGACGATGAGCGCGTACAGCTGCGGGTGGTAGATCGAGTCCGTCCCGAACTGCCGCGCGGGCCCGATGAGGCCCCAGATTACGGACGTGGTGTACACGACCTGGTTGTGCGGGCACGTGAGCTGGTCTGGCTGGTCCGTCGCGCAGATATCCTTGATGTTTGCGAACATCCACTCCTTGACGCCGACCTGGAGCAGGCCCACGAGCGAGGTCGCCGCGAGCTGGACGATGAACGTCGCCCGGGGCGGGAGCTTCACGTAGTGGCCGAGTTTCAGGTCGCCGACAAAGGCGGTGCCTTCTGCGAGTGTTTGGACGGCGTACGCCTTGAAGATCTGTTGGGGATCCAGTATTAGCATCGAGCACTGCACTGCAAAGAAGCGGACCGCAGAAACTCACCATGTTCGGGATTGGTTTGCCTGGAAGAACCATTCCCGGGATGATTTGTGCGAGCAAGTTAATCCCGATCTGCACGGGTCGTAAGAAGCCGATACGGAACGAACAGATAACCAACACCGCTTACCGTCTGACCAGTCATCGCATATACGTATCCCGACGGAACCAAGTACAGCACCGGAAGGGCGATCGCGATGAGGAGCGCCCACACCGGGATGTCCGTGTGCCAGACCTGTGCGCGATGGATGCATCAGCAGCCGATCTCAGCGGCGCACACACAAGTGCACACGCACCTCCGCCGTGAGGATAGCCATCCCGAAGCACATCAGGAACGTCAGCGCGTACCACCAGTCCGGCACCTCCGGGTACGCGCGCATGAGCTTCGCGTGGATGTCGTCCTTCTCGATCCTTGTTTGCGTGAGCCCATGCAGGAGCGTACGCGAGTGGTACAACAGAGTGTGCACGATCATCGCCGACGCGAGGGCGAACGCAACGAGGTAGGTGATGGCGTACGACGCGGGGAGGTACAACGGCGAGTACGCCTCGAACTTGGCCACGTCGAATTCGTGATCGTCGTTCAGCACCTGCCGCACGTCGTACGGGTCCCCGAACCGGTCGTACGGCTCGTTCTGCATGAGCGGGAAGTACGCCAGATCCCACGACTGCGAGCGCCAACGCAGTCAGCACCGGAAAGCAAGCGAACGCAGTCGAGAGACGTACGTTGGTGTAGTACAGGATCGGGCACAGGATCCAATACACGAGGAAGAACCCCGCGAAGATCTGCACCTCCGCCCACCACGGCACCATGAGCGGGCTCCCGATCCAGGTGATCTGCGACCAGTCGAACGTGAGGATGCTCATCCCCAGCCCGCCGGACACGCCGAACAGCTGGTTGATGACGATGTCCTTTGGTCGGATCCAGCACACGAACGAGAACACCGACAGCGCCTGGAACAGGTAGCCTGCGAGACCGCACTAAGCACCGATACGGAGGGGGCGAAAGCGAGCACGAAACTCACCGGGCAGGAAGTTCCAGAAGAACGCGCCGACGCCGGCGTAGCAGAAGAACCGGAACCGCGAGATCCCTCCCCGCGCGTCCTCCTCCTCGGCGTGCAGCGTGTTCAGCAGCGTGCATACAATCAGGTTCTGCGGCCACACCATGCTCGCCGGCCACACGAGGTACCGCCGACACAGGCCCGCGAGCGAGAAGCCCGTGAGCTGCGTCGTCAGGATCAGCATCGCGTTGAACCCGTAGCCGAGTTTGACGCCGTAGTAGACCTCCGCGACGACGACCGCGTTGAGCGCCGTCGGCACTCCGATAGAGACGTTCGCCATGATGTACACGAGCGCATGCTCCTTGATGTTCCACGGCCCGGGGTTCAGCGAGAACTCGTATCCGCCCAGCCAGCGAGGTAGCCTGAATGTCCGTATGGGAAGGGTGAGAGCGAGGAGCTTGCCTAGTGGGTGCGCAATAAGGATAAGGACGTTGGAGACGATTGATGGTGCGGGCTGTCGGAAGTTGAAGAACAGATTTGCGGAACTGAGGGTCGCGGGGTGAGGACGGCGGGCGGGGGACAGGACGTGCGAGACTTACCCAGACGCGAGCGTGAGGAGGAGACCGACGACCCACATTCGGAAGGTCATGGCGGGCATCTCCGGGTCGTCGATATTCGACACGGACGCTCGTACTTCTGGGTAGGGGCTGTCTTCGTCTTCATCCGCCTCGAAGTCGAACTCCATCCTTCTGTAGAGGGCATGTTAGCCGCAAGATAGGAAAGGGACGAGACGAAGAAGGTAGAGGAAAGGAGGACATTTGGAGTGTCTGCCCGCTGAACAGACGTGGGAACGGGATAATGGGATGGTTTGGACATGGATCGCGCGTGGGTATCTGGAGCTTCCCACTGGGAAGGATAGGATGAAGACGGCGGGATTGGAGGACAGGGAACGAAAAAAGGGCTAAAAATGTAGATATGACGATACAACTCCTTGAGTATCTCAGCCTCGTGCAAGGGGTTGTAGCATGAACACGAAGACGGAATGATATCTGCAGGTAGGGCAGAAGGCGCATATACACCACAAAAAGAAGGCGGAAAAGCCCGCAGGATCGCAGCATGATAGGAAGTAGAAGGGAGTGTCGAGTCCCAGGAATAACACAGTCACATAGAATCGCACGGGTGTCCGGCTGCTGAAGATACGCGGGAATAGGGAACTGGGATGGGCTAGGGCGACAAGTGGACAGTGCGTGCCTGGAGTCTCCCACCCAGAACCGAACTCCGATCGCAGCGTATCCCGCCTGTACACGAGGAGGGATGGCAAGGAAGAAAAGGGAGCATATATGTGCAGAAAAGAAAGCGATGGTAGTGCTACGCCCCTGGAGATCATGAAGGGCGCGTGGGATCAAGCGGTTTGCTCGGGGATTAAAAAGGCGCGGGGAAAGGGGAAGGAAAAGCCGATGACACAGAAGCAAAAAGAAAACATAGCAGGACACTCACTTGATTGAAGCAGAGTCGGCGACGCTGGGGAAACTCGTCGACAATGCCGTCGATGGTGGCCTCTCCTTCGCCTTCCCGTTCGATCCGCCCGACAGCGATACATGGACCTCCCGCGAGCTGATGGCCGAACTCACGCCAGTGAACCTCCCTGTGCCCGTCGTCGGGACCTCCGAGGCCGTTGCGGGCGCGATCCTGCGCAGGCGATACGGGTCATCGGGGTCTTGGTTCTGGGAGTCCGTCGAGGGGGGCGATTCGACGGGGCTGAGCGGGTAGGGGTGTCGGTGATAGGGCTCTGAAGGCCCTGGGACGGGGCCGACGCGATCGACGCTTGTCGGATGGAATGTAGGGGGTGGAGGCGTTATCGGAGAAGTGGCCGTTGGTGGGGGTCCAAAGGCGAAGACGTCGCCGGCGTCGGACTCGTCGTCTTCGTCTTCCTCGTCTACGGAGTAGTCATACGTGTACTGGGGCTGGCGGTCGAAGTAGTCGTGGGCGGTGCCGGGGGCAGCGGTGGATGGGCGGGCTGAGGAGGGCCTGCCCGCGCTGGACGGCGGGCGGAGGGGCATGGGGGCGGGGGCGGGCGATGGTGAGAGGGGGAGGAGGAGGGGGAGGACGCGGGCGGAGGCCATTTGGAGTCCGACTGCCTCCCAGGCACATCACGTCCCCGTACCTGGCGCGCCATATACGGCACGCCCATAATACTTCCTCTTCCCGCCCTTTCTTCCGCCCCAGGAGAGTCCCATTCCGCCCCCGCTCTGCCCAGACCGTTCGAGCGTCGGCTTCCTCACTGTGCCCGCCGTCGTCCGCGACAGCCTCCGCGTCGTCTCTCTTTGCCATCAAGCTCAGAGGCCGGCGGCTGACGACCGACCTCCGCCGGATGATCGCCAAGCGCCGGGTGGTATCTGCGCAAACTTTAATTGACCGTACCTGGCCGAGTGCACCCACGTCGCCTCACGCCCGCAACGCTCCCTCTCCCGATCCGACGTCTCTAACCGCGCCAGGAACACGCTCGTCGCTCGTCTTTCGACAGCAAGCACGCCTCGCCTCGCTCGTACGGCGCGCTTGCCCACAGCACATCTCAGATTTCCTCTCTCTCTCTGTGGGCAATCACCGCGGTGGCTGAGGCACAACGTTCTCGTCCCGCCCGCCACCCGGACATCGGGGCGACGCTCTTACCCCATGCCTTTCTCTGAGATTGAATTTTATCGCTGCATTCAGGTTTCACAGCCTTTGAGTCTCCCTCATCATTGGCTCCCTTTGATTTTCGCCGCATCGTGGATAGAACCGTAAGGTCCGATTTCTAACGCTGATGGGGGTCTCATTGCTGCTCTGTTGGCCTTACTTAGAGCGCTCAATAAGGGCATGTGGTGTAGTTGGTTATCACGCTCGCTTAGCATGCGTGCACCTGCGAGAGGGGTCCGGTTCGATCCCGGACATGTCCATACGTTTTGTCCTGTTCTTCGTATCCGAGACGCCCGCTCGCGCAATCCTCTGCTTCTTCTTTCTGTTGCCACATGATACACACAAGAGTCGCCTCTCTGCCATTCCCGCCCAATGAATGAATGCCTTATGAGATACAACACCTACCGACCGCAAGATACATGCAGTTTTGGACGTGCGGCTACGTGCGGGGACTTCTCAAACCGAACCTAAATCGCGTGCTTGTGTCAAGACCCATTCTGTATGCATCATCATCTTTCTGCATTCTGCCACTGACATCCAGAAATCTACACACACAAGCAGTACTTCGAAGTTCACGCGTGCCTGACGACCCGCCGCCGACCCAGCGATCGCAACAATCACACCAGACGGGCTCTTCCACGAGCGGCGCTGAGCCATTATAATATGCAGTGCCTCTAGGTGTGCCTCTTCGCTACGTAGCCAGGCACATCCGGCGACCTCCGTGCTCGCCGTGGGCGTCGACACGTTCCACGCTCGTCCAGGCACGCCGCCCCTTGTGTGACCTTCCGAGTCCGGAGTCCGACTTCCATTTCCAACTTCCAACTTCGTTCGTCCCCCGAAGCAGCGCTAGCACCGCCGGCGCTCGTAATGGGTTGATGCGATCTTCAAATTCTCCTTTCAATCCAGAAAGCCCGAGGGAACCCTGGAACGATACGAACGATATGGCGAGAGCCTGGGGGGTGAGTGGGTAAACCCGCGAGTCATCAGATTCGGATTGGGGGGGAGGAGGGGTTCGAGAGCTTCCTTTTAACACGTTCCTAGTACCTGCCAGTGCTCAGGTCGTTTTCCCCATGCCCAGTGCCAGGCGTTCTCCCTGGATACACGGAAACTTCAAGGGCGCCAGGCTATTAGGACGGACCCGCCCCACCTCCGCCGCTGGCGAACGGAAATGTCAGTACTAGTGGCGCCGCGGTACTTGCCTACTACCTACTATACCTACTACAAGGCGGGACAGAGCCGCCGCCGCCCCTGTCAGGGCCACTTCCGCTTCCCCGACCGCCCGTTAAGGAAGCGAGTGTCCGTCGTTTGATGCTGTCTGCGGCGGCGTCACAGGCCCCGAAGCCTGAGCGAGGTCTTAAATCGACGGACATGACCCTAATGTCAGCGTCCTCCAGGTCTTCGACGTGCCTGACGGAGGGGGGAGGGATGCGTTGCGTCACTTTCAGGGCCGGGACGTCCACTTCACAGGTTGGTAGTATAGATCATCATTGGACAAGACGTAAAAGCCGCTGAGTTCCTTCAATGCTATCGATTACCGCGTTGACAGCAGCCTTCTCCGCGCTGGAGAACAGGCCTCAGGCTATCACCGATCCCGTCTCGCGCCCTCCGTAACGCTCTACTAAGTATTAGTACCGCTCGTCCACCTGCTGCTTCGCCAGCGCTACTAGAGAGTAAGTAAGTATCCGTATGAACACATCCAGGACTGACTGTGCAATGCGGAGCAGGAACAGACACCGGCATCACTGCCGTCGATGACACAAGACGCCGCACGGTCTGTCAAAGCGTCGGCACTGGCAGGACCCCCTGGGCCCTGGGGTGTCTCCCGGTCCGCATATATCCAGATAGGCATTGAGTCTGAAGGGGGACCTTGACGCTCTTGTCCTCATCTTCGAGGGAAGCGGGGCACTCAATGTCCGTATAACGTCCCCACAATGTGCCGCACAAGTCCATATACTAGTGGTCACGGGGGTAAGCTCAACTTCGATGCTAGTCCTGGGAAGGCAAAGATAATCGAGCTAGGGTCAGGAACCGCTTTGCACAACTAGCGTCATAAACGCACCTTTAAGAGGGCGCTCCGCGTTCGCGGGACACTGGGCGCACTAATGCTTCTGAGTTCGACAGGGTCCTCGACACGCTGTCTATGGGGTATGATACTAGCATAGTATGCTCAGCACTCAAGACATAGTATATCGAAGGAACGACGATATCCCTAACCATCAAGGTCTTCGTCAACGCGTCAACGTACGCATACCCCTCCTCCTCTGCGACACGTCCACCATCCACGACCTCTCCAAAACCGCCTCAACGTTACTTTCTCGCCCCGTCCGACTCGACCTTCGGGTCGCTCTCCTTGATGTCCCCAAACGATCCCGCGCCAAAGTCGTGCCGCACGTTGAGGCTTACCAGGATCGCGGTAGCGAGGAACTCGGGCGCCGCGTTGAGCACGTAGAACACCACCTTCGATCCGTTGGAGTTGAGCGAGCCGGGTGCCATCGAGTCTAGTGCGGTCGTGGTGAAGCGGAGCACGTAGAGGCGGTAAGAAGCTACAATTGACTGTGGGCGTTGTGTCCCAGGTTAGAGGGAGAGGGAGGAGGGATGGGGAGAGAGAAAGGGACGCACGATGAGTGAGGCGGATACTGCAAGCCAACACACGGACGGGCCGTGCACGCGGGGCATGCGGAAGTACGCCAAGACTACGGCTTGTCCGATTCCTGTGGTGAGGCCGAGCGCGAGCGCGTCGCTTGCGTACCTGCCGGGCGTGAGTCATGTTAGCGATCCCGCACTCTGCAGGCTCTGACGCGGCCGGAGAGCTGTCGAAGTAGAAGCTCACCAGAGATCCCTGACGAGCGAGGCGTGCGCCCCGGACTTGAGTGCGCTCTTGTAGTCGACACCCGCGACGATGCCTAGCACGATCGACACCAAAAACAAGATATTCGTCCACGCGCACAGACGACGAACCAGCCACCGCGGGTACGGGAAGTCCTCAAAGACCTCCCCCTCCAGCTGCTCCTCAGGCTGGTCCGGCGGGGCCTCTCCTCCCCTCCCCAACCCCCCCTCAGCCGCCCTCATCGGCCGGAGATCCACCGCCGAGCCAGACTGGGGCGCGAGCTCGCCGCCGGGGCCGAAGTGGCGCGGGGTGAGGTGCTTGATGTGCGGGCGCATGCGCGTGCCGATCGTGCTGCTGACGAGGAGCGCGCGGGCGAGGTTGCCGATGGCCTGGCCGTGGGAGATGAACCCGCCCGCGAGGGCGGTCTGGAAGTAGACCTGGAGGCCCTCGCTCGTGCGCAGGGACTGGGAGTGGGCGGATATCGCGCGTAAGGTGTACGCAACGGCCCTAGTAGGTAGTTTCCACGGGACGTTGAGCGAGATTCAGATCGACGAAGAGGAGGGAGGGGCGTACCGCTCGATCACGTAGGCGCAAACACCGACGAGCATGTACGATCTAGAGCGGCGATGGATAATCCGCCACAGCGCGATGGGTATGAGGAGGACATGGAGGATAGCGAAAAGAATCGATGGGGCGAAGTCGACCGGGAAGGGAACGCCTCCTATCGGCGAGGGGAACTCGTGCGTCGAGTTAGAAGACATAAACGAGGGGTCAGTACTTCAGAAACAGAAAGAGGACAATAAGTGGCTGAGTTGCGACCAGACCACAAGCACCGGTGGACGATGTTATATGGCTCGTCTGAAGAAGACCGTGTCTCATCGGACCCATGTACGCTGCGCACCGCTAGTAACACCGCGTTGCAAGCGGCGAGAAGCATGCTGCGTCGGCGGCACGGGCCATGCCGGACAGATCACCACCTCGCAGCCAAGGACACGGCGGCCCAGGGTTAGGCAAACCGAGGTTACCTCCCTTCCTCCTCGTGTGTCTCCCCTCGCTTCAGCGACAAGAGCGTGAAGACTGTCAGTCAGTCCTCCTCAACTTTATAGCGGCCGAATGCCACTGAAAACGGTCGTCCTCTAGCTTACCGCATGAACAGGTAGACGCTATCGTAAGAAATCCTTCAGATGTCTTTCTCACGTCTGTCGCCGGTTCAATCGCCGCAGTGTGGCGGTACCACCGCCACATGTCCGCAAATCCTGCCCCGCCCGGACAGAAAAGTGGATGAGGGCCTACAATACTCCACACGCGGTGGTCCATGCTGCCCTCATCATTCGGCGCTGCTGTGCAGACACTACTGTACGAGCGCGCAAGCTCATCATATGACTGTAGCACTGTCCATCAGTCGTCCACCGTGCTTCGGCTGCGTACCGCGGCGTTGATGTCTTCTTTTTCAAGAAGGCACGGCTAGATGTGAAACAATGCCGGTGGAGAAAGGCTCCTGCTAAGTGCACATAGGCCCTTGCAAAGTCCGAGTCGCTGCTGGTAAGTACTACACCGTGTCGGAACTGGCACACTGACTTTCGCTTGTGTCAGACGAGGCCGCAGGACACCATCAAGCTCTAACAGGTTATACGCACTTTGTTACAGCTCACTTTACGCATCTGGCCAGAGCGTTCTTGCATGCTTTACGGAGACAATGGCATGACGGAAGAGGTTCAGGCGTCGCTCGGAGGACTTCCGAGAGTCGGCTTGGAAGGGGACTACGGGCGTCTACATTACTGAATCGGTGCGTTTATGTAATCGCTCGAGCGCCACCCATATTACACGTGGCGCTTAGGCTCCTTCCTCTTTTTTTCTTTGGTACCATCGTGCGCCGACTATTTCGCAAGTGTCTCTTGGCCAACATAACGCCGGACGTTCATGAGAGTAACCTGGATGCCACAGTGAGTAGCAACTAGTGGTGAACTCATTCAACGTTGGAGGTGCGTCTCGTATCAGCATCGTAGGGGCTGCCAGCCATACTACCAACCTTAGAACTTCTTGAGACTCGGATAACCAAGCCTGAAGTTTAACAGTACGTTCATGGAGATGTGTATTCAGCTCAAGTCTAATTTGATTCCTTAGGTCACAGGCGCAATCTGGGAGATACTCAGCCTATCTGTGAGTACGACGTTTCTGACATCACATCGTCTTTGGATGAATCGTTGTATCCCATCTCATATCGTCTAGTCACGGGAGGGTGTTTTCGGCCACGAGGACATCGTTCTCGCATGATCGCCTCTCACAGGAGGCTTTATCTTCTCTCTGAACATGTAGCACTGCGCTTGTCCCATGCCTTCGCTTTGTAAAACACACGCTGATGCGTTTTCATAGCTCCCGGCCGTCGTAGTCCGACTCCGAACACGCGGGCAGCTCACTGAAGCAATGAATCGCAACCGAAATCTCTGGGGTAACGTACAGAGTCAAGATACCAAAATCCTCGGCGGGTTGACAATAGCGCGACAAGCTTCCACTGCGCTATGTTTAGAATTTGGAGCACTCATGGCCCGAGAGCGAAAACCCTGCATCGCGTTGTATGTTTTTGTACACCGCTCCTTTGAGCTCGACGTGCATAACGCGCTTTCACACAGGTTCGATCGGGCATGACGCCAAGAGGTCGATCTCGCGCTCCTCGTTCTCGAACACTGCTGCACCGCCCGGCCAGTCGTCGACGTGATCCGTCGCGCAGTTGTACGCATCCTTGAGCTTCCCCGGTAAACTACCGTGATCGCGAACCTATTAACTTCCAGCCGCCGGGTCAACCACCGGGAACGGGTAAGTATTTCATGCCAAAGTTGGCGACCTCAATCGACGGCAACTCGATCACTTCGAATGGGCTGCGTAAGGGGGTGTAGAAGACCACTTCTCCTGTGCGAAGATCTCGTGGCGCTGGAGCAAAGAGGAAACGGGCGTGGTGATTGACGTTGTGAAAGCCTGAGTATATCTCGGCCAGATCCTCTGCGAGAAGCTGGTCGCACTCGCAGTCATGACAAGCACTCTAAGCGAATAGGGTGGCGTCAACGTACTGTCTCCGCGTGAGTTCCTACAAGTGCTAGAAAGCCTGTCCATCCTCGCCATACACGGTCCGTATGCTGATATTGAAAAGGCTGAGGAGGCAATAGGCTTCGTCTTCGACGCGGCTGATCTGGCGATCACACGCCCCCTTCATCCGCTCCCCGATTGAGGACGCGAAGAATGACCGCTCCCGAGTGAGATCCACCTCAGCAATGCCCGTGCAGTTCGCAAGCACGTTGTTGAGGCCGATCTTTGTCCCGGACCACTTCCAGTCGATTGCTTCACAAGCGGCGGCACTTGTTTCATAGTACGTAGTGGTACTACAGTAGTAATACATATATTACATGCCACGGGCTCTCGTTTTATTGTTCACCATATAATGGTCCCTCAGGCGCGCGATTCTGGAATAGGGCTGCGAAACGACCCATCATCTTTGAGAGCACACTACGAGCGGGCTTAGCTCTCTGAGGCGGCTCGATAACGTACCGGGGAGGGGGGGTAGCCTGTGGTAGTCCCGAGCCACCGCGCTGCTGAATGTGGTGTGGCGAGTCTCCCAATGGGACCTGTTTCGTTTCCATGCGAGTCCGGCCTTCGACATCCGACGCGACTCTTATCGGTTCCGGAGAAGAACGAAGAGGCCCGGCGTTCCACCTTGGTTGCGACGCAGCCACAGACAATGCTGCTTCAAGAGATAGTCCCTCCCTCAGCAGTCTGTGTAGCACAGGAGCTGCATTCCATTTGAAGTCATCGCTTTCGCAGATTTCACTGGAAAACTCCAGCTCGAGCGTCTTTCCCGCTGCCCTCGACGTGGCCTTGATTCCAATCTCCACCGTCATGTCGCCATTTGGGCCGCCGCTGAAGGTATCGCTACGAACGAAATGCCATCCGTTCTCCTTCCTCCACAGCGAGATGTGGTCGCTCGGGCACGCATGGGGTGTGGGAACGGGCAAGGCGGAGTGTGCACCGAATTGGAAATCTATGACAGCATAATGGCGATAGCCTGGGGTGTCTCCCGAATTAGCGGTGTAGTCTAGCAAATCGCCGCCGTTGTTGTCAACTTGAGCAGAAGAACCAGCCGTGCGGCAACATCCCAGGGTTATGGTCATGTGGCACAGCACGTCAGGTCTGGAGTGTTCCAATCCACGGAATGCCGCATCACGCCTGAGCCCGCGCCGGTGATGATATACTAGTAGGAATCGGAGTGTGACGGGCTGAGTACCTGTCCACCCCAATGGCACCCGCGTCACGGAGATTGCCTTCCAACGATGAATGGCTTCGAATCTCCGTAGGGTGGACGACCTGATAAGGAATGGTGGGTTTATCATGCCAACGCTAAGGCGCTCGACAAGATCCAGTGGGTCCAGAGGGTTTGCGCCGGGATTGGGGCGCGATGCAATATAGATATTTTGCCATTGCCACTCCATGGGGATAGTACGAGCGTCGATGCCGGATTGGAAGCTGAAACGTTTGTGCGGACAGCAACAATGATAAAGTGGGAGAGCAGAAGAACTTGGGTCTCTGACTAGTACAAGCAAGAACCTGCTGGTACCTGGCCAGAGGTTGACCAAAGAATAGTTACTATCAATATCTTGGACAGGCACATGAGCGTAGATGCCTCGTTGGCTGGCAGTGAAAGAAAATTCGTGCATAGTGTTGTCCTCTGACTGAGGTTCTATGTCACGGTACCTGTACTATCGCGAAGTTTAGCGTAAGAATCGTGCTGCTATATTATTTGACAAGCCAAGCTCACCAGTACCCTGACACCTGATGTATTGTATTGGCTGAGGACTCTCTCTCGGCCTGATGTCCAAGGCTCGACCCTATCTAACCAGCTATATGTACTGAGAAATTGCGCAGGGGAAGCCGCGAGAAGGTAGCCTGTATTGCTGGGACACTGAGGGCATTGACCTTGGAGAGAATGCTTGAGCTTCATGCTAACAGAGACTTCTTTTAACTTGTTGTCCCTCACAGTTGGCATGTCGGCATACCCCTCCCTCCAAGTAGAGAACATCTCAGGTCTGGGCGGCCCAGGTGCCACATGCTCGGGATCTTCCTGCATAGGGCCTACATCTTCACCCCAAATAAAAAGCGACGTGTCCACGGAGGTACGCATGATCTCTTCCTGCAGGCGATAGAACGCGTTCCTGCCCTCCCCATAGAGAGTCGGAAGGTTAACCTCGAACAGACCGAACAAACAGTACGCTTCATCTTCCACCCGCGTCGTCTTCCGACTTGAAGCCCATGACATTCGAACGGAAACCCCCACGTCCATCACATCCTCCTCGAAACACAGGACTTTCGCTGAGATATATGTGATGTCCTCCAGTAATTTCGCGAGTTCGACTTTTGTTCCAAGGCGAGTCCATGAAGACGACATGAAGACGACCAGCTTGGGCGCGATGAGCTCCTGTAGAGTCCAGCCTCTCGTGTGCCACCTGCTCTCGGCGAAGGATGTCTCCCATGACATAGGAATATTAGAGTCAAAGGTCACATCGGCTAGATGGACGAAGCAGATAGATGAGAGGGTGTAATAGCGAAACATGGAGTTGATCGCTTCTGTGAGTTCGGCACTGCTTGATTTATCGATACAGCAGGTGTCAGCCCAGGCCCACAGGTATCCTTCATCCCGAGCAACCTCGAGGAACCTCTTGATCTTCTGAGAGAGGCGATGAATGGGGAGGGATGGCGTCAGTACGCCGTTAGAGTCGTCGTCGACACCAGACGCGGAATTTATCGTGTCGGGGAATGGAACGGTTGATGGCGAGTCATTTCGTTCCGAATAGGCGTGTTTCATCTGTAGGATCGTTGCGGAGAGCGCAGCGACTTGCCTTTGGAGTCTTTCTATGGCAAGCATCTCCGTGGTGGGGAGGCGCGTTTTGGAGGTGGCTATCTCATACTCGTCCATGGCAGCTCGGACGTTCTGGAATGTATCCTCCCCCTCCATGCTCCAGACGTGAGAAAGAATCGCGTAACCCGGATGAGGGACGCTTTCGGGACCTGTGAAGTGTTTGAGATGGCCAGTTTCCGTGTTGAGCAACCACATTGACGTAGAAGATCAAACTGTAGTATCTGAGTATAGCGAAACATCTTATTAGGTCGATTTTCTAAGGTACCGGAGGGATTGTCGGCATACAGACAGAGGCGACTCACAAGATCTAGTGTCGAAGAGAATTGAAGCCTGAGGGTAGCCCTGGGCGACGTTGAGCTAATGGGAGGTGGGGTGTCGAGCTGGGGAGGCCACAACGGTACGACACTATGCACGAGGGAGACAGACAAGGCCTGCAGATGACTGAGCGTTTAAAGGTTTGGAAGTCTCTCGGGCGTCTGTCATAGCAGAACCTCATGCCACATGAAAACTTCACGTTCCGGAGATACTTGGAACGCTTAGCATCACTACAATTTTGGTATCGGTATTCAATGAATCAACGCCCATCCACGAAAATATGATTATTCTTGTACTAAGAGTACTAAGAGTACGAGACGAGAGCACTGCACTATGAAGTTGATCTCTGGGAACTGTCGTCCAATAGTACAAGCAGCCTAACAAAAGTCCAATTAGCTACATATCGACTGTCCATGCAAGAAGAAGACAGAGATTGATCAGCGTCTCAGATGCAACGAGGAAGTATGATTGCATTTTCATGGGAGTCGTGTCGCCCCGAAGGGATACCCACGACGTCAATGGAAACCGCTAATGTGATAATCATAGACACGGGAAGAACCAGAGCGACGGACGAAAGGACACTTACATCGACCGGACGAAAAGGTAATCGACCGATGAGGCTCCCAACGAAGGCGCGACACCGTTCTACCGCACACTGCGTCGAGGTTGGATGTAGCCTAGAAGAAGGCAGGCCATCAGCGAAGCTCGAACAAGCCAGAACATGCCGTCTGCCACAGGAGATCATATAAACGAGATTCATGAACGTAAATCACGCCGAACGCAACGATGGCGAACGCATCACATTCGAGATGGAAAGTTGAATCATTCGCCCCTCGAAAGCCGCGAAAGTAACTCACTGAGCGAAACGTGGTGAATGATCGGTGCAACCTTGCTAGAGGAACATACCGTCTCTTGGCAACGTTGAAGCGCCTTCCCGAGAGTGTGCCACATTCGGTGTAGGCAGACCTATAAATTCAAATCCATGTCAGCCACGCGTCCTTCATTCTCGTGAACAGAAAGAAACAACAGAGAGTCAGAGAAGAACTACTGTTTTATCACACGCGAGAGATAATGCTTCTCTGGTCAAACAACGGAACTTTGCATGATACTCATCACAACAAGCCATAGCTCGGTGCGCAAGAAGAGCAGGCGGGCAGGCTGTCGGGCCGGAGAATATCGCGGAAAGTAACTCACCTCGGAAAGCGTTCAGAATATAGGTTTCGTGGCCAAGCGCAGTTGCTGTAAACGAGCTAAACAATACATATCAGCTACACGAACAACAACCATCAGAAAGACGAGATGAAGGAGGGAGGGAATCAGAGAGATTCTGAACTTGGTCGATCACGTTAACCGCCGCGACATTTGGGGGGGCCGTCGACGTCCTCAGGTAATAGGGAACATTTTTGTGCATCATTCGCCACTCGTGGAGTAGCACGCGCAGGAGGAATGTCACTTATTAGACACGTACCTCTGATCATGTCGTGCTTCGGTGTTTCATAGTCCAACCAGATCGCCGTGCTCGGGAGCTCGCTCCGCCGACGATCAAGCACATCGTATCATCCGTTTGGGACAGTGGTAAACGTCGACGTTGAACGCCTCGCGGGAACGCCACGACGGCAGTGACGGGAGCGATCTGTACCGATCGATCAGTTAGCATGTGTGCCTGCTACCGTCTCTGGGGAAACACGATAGAATGGAAGAGATAAGGAAGGTCAGAATGATCTTCAAAGGTACGTTCAGCGGGGTAGACCCTTCACGTAAATGTAACAGGAACTTGCAACGTCATGCAGAGTAGGATGGGAGATGGAACGACGTGGGGCAGACACATTCGCTCTGGCCATGCAAGATCGCGACATACCATTCAAGCATGGCTATGCCAGGAACGACGGGCAGTTCCCTGAGAGGACTAAGGGTAGATACATCGCTCTCTGGGGGAAATCTGGAGGATGGCGAGCACGATTCCCTGGACGATGAGGATGTTGGACGAGGTACAGTGAGCTAGGGTTGGAAAAAGTACACGCGTCGCAGCTGCAGCAGGCGGCTCTTTCCCCACGGGGCCCCGCTTAAGCTTCGCATTCGCATGGCGACCGCGTGGAGAAGCTCCAGCGCTTGTA
Organism: Grammothele lineata; assembly: GCA_002150815.3. NCBI lineage: Eukaryota > Fungi > Basidiomycota > Agaricomycetes > Polyporales > Polyporaceae > Grammothele > Grammothele lineata. Next base: position 206,836 of record NDFF03000098.1, read on the forward strand.
TGTTCCCGCGCTATGTTCGTGCAGAAGGCTGAAAAACGGGCCCGCCCGAACGTATGCGATACAACCCACAGAACACTATCGTACACGCCCACGCACCAACACAACACGCCCTACATATTCGCGATGACCCACGCCTCGTGCCTGAACGCCACGACCGCCTCGCTGTCTCCCTCCCAGTCCGGGCGGGGCTCAACCGCCTCCGCGGCGGGCGCCCCATGCCACTCGAGCGCCTCCCTCCAAGAGTCCCTCGCGGTCCACGCGCGGACCTCAAGCGCGCGCGCGAGGTCCGTGAAGCCGCGCGCGCAGGCGCGGTGCGCGGGCGGGTACGCGAGGAATGCCTCGCGGTGCGTGAAGATCGTCTCGAGGTAGTCCCCGCCTGTCGTTGCGTACGCGCCCGTGCGGATCTGGGCGCAGACGGCTTGGAGGTAGGCGCAGCCGCATTGGGTGTCGGTGGGGTTGGTGGTGGTGGTGGCCGAGGCGGGAGGCGAGCTTGCGCTTGAGGGCGGAGAGGAGATGGAGGTGGAGGGTGTGGTGTGTGAGCGACTTGGCTGCGCGGGGAGGAGAGCGGGGGGAAGGGGTGAGTGAGGGGTAGTTTTGGCGGAAAGCGGGCGGGCTTACGTGGTAGGTCGAGCCCTCCTCGTCGGACGAGTCGGACATGGCTGCGTCGTCGATGTGTGTTGGTGAGGTCTGTGCCAACTCTTCGTTTGCCTTTCTCCATGGACATAGTCGCCACATCAGCCCGTCTGTTCATCACCGAGGTCGAGAGTGAACGACTCACAAATACAACCTTCTGTCTGTGCGCGTCCAACGTCATCGTCCCCAGTAGTTGCGCTAGTTGCGCATCAATCTCCATCATCTGGGCGAGTAACGAAGTGAGCCCGCGTGTGATTGATAGGAGCAAACACTACTTACCCCGAATGAGCTGCTCATGTCTTCAAGTCGTATGTGGTGTGTAGTCGAATTTCGGGGAACAATGTGGTATCAAGCAAGGAGGAAGCAACGGGGCCTCGCGCTGTGCGTAGTATATAACAAAGGAGCCATGCCGCCCCCGACCGCTATCCTCGTTGTGCGGAGCGGCCTGCGGGCGCGGTGCGCGGGCCAACCATGATCGACGACGGATCTATCCAGGCCGAGCTTGCTGTTATCGGATGGGTGGACTCCTCGAGGCAGATCTCCGTGCTGAACAATCCTGTCTGGGAAATGCGAATCACGTGTGGTCGCACATTGGGCTTTTGTTGCTGATATTGGGGAGACGAGGGAAAGAAGGACGGCAGCGTGCGCAGAGCGTGGATATCTGGATATCTGAGGTACGGAGCAGTGCCCTAGCGGTTGAGGGAGAAGATAGCCCATCGCGGGAGAGGCGCTTGTACGGCGTGCAGCCCACGCGGGAGTATAAACGCCCATCAATTGCGCTTCAGTGACGTCAGCGAATTCTTCGCGGTTCGACTCAATCAATGACTCGCATGGCCGGACTCCTACTTTGTCTGACTTCCTCGCCCTTGATATCCTTGTTCGTTAGGGCTGGGGAAGTTAAAGATGCTTGAACAAGCCGGTATAGCATGGTAAGAAACATGGTTCTCCATACCAGCGCCTCCTTTTGACATCTCCATCCGGTGGTAGACGTTGTCGGGCTTCTCCCGAGTCCCGACTCGCACCGACGGCCTTCCGTGGCCAAGTGCCCGAAAGCCAAGAGTCCAGATACATCACTTCAGCTTCCCAGGTACCTATGCTGTCTCAAGATGCTCCGTCAGGCGACCTCCCCTCTAACGGCAGCGTCCCGAAAGCCCCCGCCCCAGAGTCCGGCGAATCGCGGACTCGAACCTAATCAGTCCGTCTGACGTTTTCCGGTACCGCGACCGCGCTCCCTCACTAGCCTCTTTCACTCAAACCACCATCTTCTCGCTGCAAGATGTCGCGTGCAAGTCCGGCGGTGTCCTATATCGAAATGCCCTCCGAAATTCCAAGCCGGCGCGGCTCGCAGTCGAGAGGCCACACTCCGCGTCCAATTCGGTAAGTTCAATTTGACGCTTCGCAGGTGGCCATCTCGATGTGTCGTACGATTTGAATCTACGACATTCTCCGTTTTTTCTTGAGCGTGTGATGTCCGTACTGACGACGACCTCTGGCTTCCAGTGTAGTTGACTTCGCGGTCACCCGTGCTCCGACATTACCGCAACATCATCACACGCGTACGCAGACCCCCGCGGCAGCCCTAGCTACTCGCAGCATAGAAGCTGCCCCCCATGCGCGCAGCTATCAGTATGTCAATCTATTCTACTCCAGCAGCCGAAATACTGAGTCCTAGACAGTCCTCCCGAAGGTGCCAGAACTTCGCGGTGCGCATATAGTTACCTAGCAGCACGACGCACGGCTCACACTGTCGATGTCCTTGTCAGCCTGAGAAGAAATTGCAACTACAGCCGCATGTCTGACAAGCCCAGGCCACAATACACGCGCGTCTCTTTGACGGCCCACCACAGGTATCCGTCCCCCAAGCCTCACGACCGCGGACATACGGATCACATCCATCCGTCTCGGCTGTTCGCTTTCACCAAGGCGCCAGCTCAGCGGGGTAGTTTGTATGATCTATACCGTATGTCGGATACCACATTCAGGAAAATGCTGCTCATGTTGACGTACTACACCTGAAGGGCGTTACCACCTGCGTCTCACCGATGCGGCAGAGCTCCTTCCTATTTCGTCGACGTCAAAGGAGGGGCTCCGCCACTTTTTCCAATACTCGAAGTGCACCGGGCGGAGGAAAGCCGTTTGTGTATGCGTGCTCGTTCATCTTCTGCGACCTATCTGACGTCGTAGCCAGATCGGAATCAACTACATCGGACAGAAAGACGAGCTGCATGGGTGCATCAACGACGCGCACAACGTGCGCCGTTTTCTCCTGAGTCAGTACCGTACCTCCCTACTTTTTATAGTGATTGCCTTGCTAACTCCGCAAACTCGGACGTTATAGATCACGGGTTCAGGAATGAAGACATCTTCATGCTCACAGACGACGCGAAAGAACCGCGCGCTATCCCCACTCGCGTCAACATCCTGGACGCGATGCACTGGCTCGTCACGGGTGCGAAGACGCATGACTCGCTGTTCTTCCACTGTACGTTCTATACACATCTCCATATTCTGCACTAACAGCAGCGGGGTTCCAGATTCCGGCCATGGCTCGCAAGTGCCTAGTCGACAAGGAGACGAGGTCGACGGATATGACGAGAGTGCGTATATGCTGCACGAAGGGCAGTGTTTAATTAGCGACGGAGAAGGGAGTTAACATCATTGTAGTCATCTTCCCCGTGGATCACAAACGCGCGGGATATCTCGTCGATAACGTATGTCTCACTCCAGGCTAAAGTGGTGTAATCGGGCTGATTCACTCCATTTCGTAGCTCCTACACAAGATTCTGGTATGTTCAAACATGTACTGAGGAGATGAAGAGACCTTTACGAGGCCTTTATTCGCTGGTGTAGGTCCGGAAGCTTCCTGTCGGATGCCGTCTCACGGTAAGTTCATTGAGCTTGTCCGGTAGGAGAAGCACTGGCTGATTCCTTATATAGGCGTTGTTTGACGTGAGTCTACACCAAAGCGCATCTGTATTCATCCGGCTCACGTAGAAGCGTAGTCTTGCCACTCGGGGTCTGTACTAGGTGAGCTTCCTTGACATTGAACCGTTCGTCGTCACGTTCTCTAACCGTTGTCCCCACTAGATCTGCCATACATGGTACGCCTTTCCCTAAACTCCGTTTGCCGGCCGCCTGAACAGTCGTACACTTAGTATACCCACGAAGGCTACACTAAAGACAGCGGCGTTACGGACGAGTGGTTCGATCAGAACGCGAGCCCTGGCGACGCGGTGAGTCCCAAAACCTAACCTTCTTTTACCTCCCGAAAATCCACTCACGGAGGTGCGATCCGTGCCACAGATCCTATTCTCGGGGTGCATGGACTCGCAAACGAGCGCGGACACGGTCGAATCCGGGACCGCTGTCGGCGCGATGAGCTGGGTGCGTGGCTCGTTACGGGATCTCTTGTTTATGGTGCTCTCGCTGAAGGCGTATGCTTCGCGTGTAGGCGTTCATGATGGCCCTTCGTAAGTGCTTATACGGAGACCCGTATAGCTGTTTTTTTCTGACGGGGCATGTATCTCACAGGCCAAAACGCGAACCAGTCGTACCAAGAGCTCCTGGTGTCGATCAGAGGGCTGCTTAAGGAACGGTATAGCCAGACACCGCAGCTATCCAGCTCGCACGAGATCGTAAGCTCTCTCTTCAGTGTTAGTGCTTGGCGCTGTTGGTGACGTTAATCGCTCGACGTAGGACACGAACCTGAAGTTCATAATCTGAGTGGGGGTTGGACCGGGCAGGATTTGCTTATCATTATTCCTATTTGCTTGGATCCTCCTGTTCGTACGACATGTGTATGAGCTTATACTTGTGCTCTATGAGTACATCTTCTGGAACGCTGGATGCCATCCAATTGGACCTGGGCACGCCTTCCGCGAGTTTGAGTTCTCGGCTGAAGATTTACGTAAGCGCCGTTTGAACTGAGTTCGCCAGGCGCTAGTTCTGGGTTCAACAGGCTCTTCGGACTCCCATGTTCGCAACACTCATCACCATCTTCAACTCTGACCACGTCGTTGCCCCAGGCGTTCTGGCTGGGGATCGTTCGTAAGCTTCCCGCGATCCTCCTGTACTGTCGCTAGCAGCGAGCTGATAAGACAAAACTAGGAGTTCAATATTCAATCGCCTGGCAGCTAGCAGCATTTGGCCAGCTTCTGCGCCACGCTACGAGCTCCTAGTATCGAACGATTATTACTGTGTTCCGTCAGCAGACTCAGCACCAAGCAGCACCAAACAGAGTTTCTTTTGTAAGCAGCATAATTACATACGCTTATAGCACGAAACCGTGTTCACGAATCTCGGACAGACGCATCATAAGAAGTTGCAGTAGCGATGTGGCTACTCAACACCTCGACCGCAATCCTCAAGTATTTCAACCGCCCGGAAGACGTCCCTGGCGGGTATGCGATCCTATCGCACGTATGGGGCGACCCCTCAGACGAGGATACGTTCCAGACGGTGCAGGCCGCCGCCAAACGGTGCGAGAAGGGGAAAGTGCGGTCGAACGCTTCCGCGCAGCTCCCTGATACCGTAGAGCAGCTCCAGGAGATGGTTACCGCTCTGGTTGCGGAGCAGCTCCGCGCGCTGACGTTGACGCGTCATACCGCTCTGCCAGACTCTACAGGAGGTCGTGAGGCCTCTTCGAGCCAGCAGTTGTTGCTGCGCTTTACCAGCTCAGACTCTGCCGCACCGAAAGGATTAAGTGCGGATCTGATGGACTCTGGTAGGCCAAATGTATTGTATATGGATTGTCGGCAGAAGCTAATCAGGCAACTTAGACGTCTCTTCTCCACCCTCAAGCCCTCGCTATCTCATTTCCCAGAAAGTCCGCAACTTCCTCATCCAAGCGGAGAACCACGGCTATGCATGGGCGTGGGCAGATACATGTTGTATCGACAAGACGAGCAGCGCCGAGCTGACCGAGGCGATCAACTCTATGTTCCGCTACTACGCACTCGCGGACGTCTGCTACGTCCACATGGCCGACGTTCCCTCTTCCCTCCCAGGCGCCACCCGCGATGTGGGCCCGGAGTCCACCTTCGCCAAGAGCAAGTGGCACCAGCGCGGGTGGACGCTCCAAGAGCTTCTCGCGCCGAAGATCGTGCTCTTCATGTCCGCAGACTGGACCCCTCTCGGGACCAAAGCCGAACTTGCGGACGCTCTGCAAGAGATCACGCGCGTGCCCAAGGAAGTGCTGCGATTCGAGCGGGACATCGCGGACGTGAGCGTCGCGGCGCGCATGTCGTGGGCCGCGTCGCGCAACACGACGCGCGTGGAGGACGAGGCGTACTGCCTGTTTGGGCTGTTTGGGATCAACATGCCGACGTTGTATGGGGAGGGCGTGAATGCGTTTTATAGGCTGCAGGAGGAGATCATCAGGACGTCGGCGGACCCGTCGGTGTTCGTGTGGGGATGCCCGTGGGAGGCGAATAGGCTAAAGGATGTCATACCGAGGAAGAACCACAAGTGCAGGGGAGCACGACGGCACCTCCTCGCCCCAAGCCCGAGGCAGTTCAAGTCTTGTGGGACTTTTGAGCGAGTTGGAGAGATATGGAACGAGAGAGTGAGTCTCGCGTGCTCGACTATCCTTGTAATGCGCTGACTCAGGGTGTGCCTTTAGGGACATCTCAATCTCTCCGCAGAATCGTCAGAGAACAGAGAAGTCGCGACCTTCACCATGACCTTACACGGTGTCCATGCATATCTCCCAGTCATTCACATCGACGACACCCACGCCGTCGCGAACGTGTTCCATACAGACCAGAGTTCGGGCCGTCCGGTGTACCTCGTCCTCCAAAAGGGTCAAGATGGAGATCGTGCAGGCCTGCCACGATACCACTTAGGTTGCTACTCCATGCCGTCCTGGCATGGGGGCGAACACTACCGCCTCATCACCACGAAGGAAAATGTCCAGGAGTCATCCTGGCAATGGCGCGACCTCTACATTTCCGATCGTCCCAGCTTCCGCGCACAGCCCTTCGAGCCCGAAGAGGCTGCCATCCTCCTCGGCATGGGGGTTGGCAATATTCCGTTCCGCGTCAAGGCGGGGATGGTTTTTAATCTCCCGAGCGCGAAGCTGAGGTCCGTCACTCGTGTGCCGATATCGTGGTCTGGGACGCCCCCAGTCATGCTCGTCTTCCGGTACACGGATTCCTTAGGGATAGTGTCGGTCACCATGGGCCTTTGCGATGAGGAATCTTCTACGAATGCCTCGGGCGATGCTACAACGTCAGACCCTCCTATCTCGTCAGCCTCTGCGCCCGCCCCCGCCCGCCCCCATTTCGCCTTCGTTACATTCTACGGGAGATACTCGCGCCCGGATCCGAACGGTCCTCTCCCTCATCACAGATGTCCAGAGGAGCACATCTTGAGTTGGCCCTCTGGATCCCGAACGTTCCGGAGTGAGATGGTCGACAAGAAAATCGACGCGGATACGCCGAACCAAGACATGCTTCGGGATGTTGCAGCGACCATCGCATTCACACCCAGTCCGCTGGACTTGAGCGGCAAGACGCTGGAACTGGTCAAGCTGAATCTGGAGGTGAGTCAGATGGAACTCTTGGGTAGTCTTCCGTTGCTCATCCCAATGTCTAGTTGGGAGAGTTCACGCGGCCTGTAGAACCCCGTTTACGACCATTGCGGCCGCGCAAGAGACCACGCGACGCGCGGGTGGCGGAGTCTTCGACAGCGGCTAACGGTGAGACGGTTTTGGGCGGGCGACGTCCTCAACGGTCATGGACTGGGGATGATAGTGGAGGGGGAAGTCAATGGGGCGACTCTGAAGATGGAGATCGCTGGGTGATGCCTCACCGAGACGTCCCAGAAGGGCCAGTAAATGGCAGTGGACAGGATATTGTGCTGAATTATTGAGTCTGGAAGATTGAGGCTTGGTCCGGTGTACTTTAGTTTGTTTCCTTGAGGACTGCTCGTACAGGATGCGATTACTACAGCGCTACAGTCGTGTCCGGAATGAGGAGGCCGGGAGTCGGGAGTCGGGATTCGAGAACTAGCAAATATGCACGGGCGTGGGCACGTGACACTACGGCCATAGGACACTCGTCGCGCCGATTCCGAAGTCGGCCGTTGCCTCCGTACCCGCAGCCCGCGCACATCTACTATGCTATTTGTTATCTTTCGCTGAATGTTGTGGAGACCTTCTTCTCGACAAGAAACGCCGAGACGCCGTTATGCGCTCAGCCTTTCCCCCACCAGCCGTCTTTCCGACAACGCGCAGTAATTGAAGCCTGAAGGTCTTCAGTCGGGATACCTCAACCTGAACGTTCGGGGAGTCTCAGAGTCTTTTACGATTGGGTGTAGCCAACGTGTATGTCACTCGTGTCAGTCAATGAGAATGTCGCGCATCGTTGTCGTCCGTTACCGAAAGGCCCCGACTACCTCCTTGTACGCACTTCGTCTTGCATCCTCGTGATCCCGCGCAGGAGGGCGGCTGTGACTCGATGGGCGCAGTGGTGATATGGGATCCTCGGGATGACGCTGGTTCTTTAGGTGCATCTGTGAGTGATTCCTATGCGTCGGTTTCTTGAGCTCATGCTGGCGTTGTCTATGTAGGAAGGTCAGCATCGCATCTGTGTCTACTCAACATGTGGCTCTTAAACACCGCGACGGCCGATCTCAAGTTCTTCCCCAATCCTGAACGCGTTCCTGGAGGATATGCAATTCTTTCACACGTCTGGTCGACGGAGGATGAGGAAGACACGTTCCAAAAGGTCCGTACAGCAATGGAGAGATGCCGGATGAAGGGTCCCGACAGTCACATACCCGAGTTCGACATTCCACTCCCCACTACAGACGATCTACGCGCGGAGTTTGTGGCGCTCTCCGCGAGGATGCAACAGCTTGCACTCAAACTAGATCAAGTAGACTCGTCAACATCGTCTCCGCCTGCCGTCCCCCTCCCCGTGTCGTCTCCACAAAGACCTATCGTTGGCACTGACCCCGACGCGCCTACAATACCCCGCGATCTGCTTTCGCCGAAGATACAGGAGTTCCTCAAAATCGCGCAGAAACATGGGTACGAATGGGCATGGGCCGATACTTGCTGCATCGATAAGACCAGCAGTGCCGAGCTCACTGAAGCCATCAACTCCATGTTCCGCTACTATTCCCTCTCGGAAGTCTGCTACGTCTATCTCGCCGACGTTCCCTCCGGCTGCGATCTCGCAATCGAGTTCACGTTCTCTGATTTTCATCGCAGTCATTGGCACCGCCGCGGATGGACGTTGCAAGAGCTCATCGCGCCTAAGACGGTCCTCTTCATGTCCTCCTCCTGGACCCTCCTCGGTACCAAGTTTGAACTGGCGAAGACACTCGAGGAGATCACACATGTCAGTGCGAATGTACTGCGTTTCGAAGAGGACGTGATGGATGTGAGCGTGGCGGCGCGGATGTCATGGGCATCGACACGGCAGACGACGCGGGTTGAGGATGAGGCGTACTGCCTGTTCGGCCTGTTCGGCATCAACTTGCCCGCGCTGTACGGGGAAGGCCGAAACGCGTTCTACCGTCTACAGGAAGAGGTCATGCGGACGTCCGTAGATACCTCGCTTTTTGCCTGGGGTATCATCAACCCGGTCAACGACGAAGATATCGTCCGGGATTGCTGTGACTGTCCTGATGACAGAGAACACTACCTCCTCGCATCATCTCCTGCCGAGTTCTGTCCGTCTTTGAAGAAGTCGATCAGGTTTCATGTTAGAGGTCGTTTGTCTTCGAATAAACGAGTGAGTGCCTTGTTGCGTGACGCTGTATCCATAGACTAATCATGATTGTCGTCTAGAACGAAGCTGTGCACCGCTCCATCACTTTCACTGTGGCCCCCCGAGGCATCTATGCTCGTGTGCCAATGGTCGACGTTGACAGTCGTTACTCCCTTGTTGATCTTGCATGCTCTGGTCCACGAGGCCCGTTGTGGCTAGTCCTCGCCAAGGATCCCGAGGACACTCACGAGTCCGGCATCCCTTTCTACTATCCCCGTTGCCAGCATACGCGCATCGTGATTCCTTCTCCGGTGTGCACATTCTCGAACGCGCAATGGCGATGGCAAGAGGTCTATATCTCATCACGCCTCAAGGCTCGCACGAATCCCCTGGATCCGCTCAACGCGATTGCGCAACTTTGTGCCGGGATCTCTCCGCCTTTCCGCATCAAGATATCCACCCTTCTCGCCTTCGAGCAGCAGTACGACTGGCAACTGCTGTCCGTTACGCACGTGCCCCCCAGGTGGAACGGCTCGCCGCCCGTCGTGCTAACGTTTAGGAGAGCATTCGCTGTAGATGTGTACTTGATTGTTACGCTAGGGCGTTGTACAGCCGGTATTATCTCGATGCCAACACCTAAGAAGAGTCTGCGCACCTCTCGCGAACCACCGGAAGGCGATCCCGGGCCGCATTACGTCTCTATCCGGTTCAGCGACCTGCCTCCTGAGCTGGAGCGCGATAGGAAGTCGCCTTTGCATGCATGTCCGCATGATCATGTTGCGCTTTGGCCCAAGGGCGTACGGGTGCTCCGGGAGACGGTGCCATTTTTCGCTCCGGGCCTCCGTTACGAAGTGGACATGCAGCTCGTGGTCAGACTTGCACCGCATGCTCTGAGCGTGGCTGGGAGAACGTTAGAAGTCTTCTTTGATGGCTTCAAGGTACGCCGTTGTACGACTTTCTTGATGTATGTCTGTATTCATAAACAATGGGACAGTTGTCGCCGTACACAGCCAGCCAAGTATCTGATCCCCAGGATTATCCCGGGCAGATCATCCCTCGGACTAATCTGGGACATCCTGAGGGTAGAGCTTCCACACGGGTCCGCAGGGTAGACGGCCAGATTTTATCCAGCGGACAGTCGGCGTTTCTCTAGATAGCTATCAGCAGTACGACAATTTCTGTCATCGCAGTATCGTACCGACACTCAGAGGGTCTAATGAGAGTATCTATGCGTCCTCGGTCAACATGTAGAGCATATTTGGTTCATCTTAGAGAAAATGGCTGTTGTCTGTATATAACTTGGTGAGAAGTCGCGAATACTTCCACACACTAGTGAAAACCAGTAGCCCGCGTGCACTCGAGGATCTTGGTATGGCGCCCGCACGGGGAATAGTCGGCATTACGTCATATTTCTCGCCAATCAGCGCGCCACGACGCGAGGCTTTCTGTTGAATTAACGAAACTCGACTACAGCTGACCTCCGTACCATTTCTCACCGTCTATCATGACTAATTCTCTGGTCGCTATGTTTGAGCCTCTACCAATCTTACCAAGAATCTACCAGCCAGGCTTCCTTTCGACCACGTTACAGCCCGAGCAGAGTCCAGACAGTGAAGACTTCCGGTACTCAGGCTGGGAAGCTCTTCGTTCTCAGACAATAAATCAAGGCACTGTAATCCAAAGGATTTTCCATAGCTCAGTCAGCATATCTGTGCGTACGCGTAAGGGCCATACGATACTTGTCCGAATCCGTGAGTACCATGTTCTCACCTACTGCCATTGAAAACCATCATATATCGTCATCCTTGGCAGCCACCTTCACCTAGCCATGGAAGTCGAACTGGGGCCCGTTGCTCCTCGCACCCTGCGTAAAGATGTCGTGGAGGATAGATTTTCTTCTCATAGGAAGCAACTCGGTGGGACCACGGGAGGTATCGCAGTCGAGGAGCGCGAAGTTCCAGACGGCGAAGTGGTGCGTCTTGATGGCTATGTAGAACCCTCTACAAGCAGCGCTACCCTCGCGGCGGCTCCTCTCCCTCGTTCACAACGCATCAAAAGCCATATCATGTATGCGACCCTCCTGTGGACCATGTTTCTCTCCGGATGGAACGATGGCACGACGGGCCCCTTAATACCGCGCATACAGTCAGTATATCACGTATGTTTACTCTTTTGCTGCTCGTTGTGTAATGTGGTGCTGAGATACCTGCCAGATTGGCTTTATAGTTGTATCGTTGATATTCGTGTTCAACTTCCTCGTACGTGTAGTTGCTAGCATGGAATTGGCTACATCCTGAGCCATTATATGCAGGGCTTTGTTGCGGCCGCGGCGATGAACGTTTGGTTGACCGACAAGTATGGCTTCGGGAAGGTGTGTCACTTCCTTCGGATTGTCTACAATATCTGATTGGTGGGCCCCAGACGATCGTACTAGGTGCCTACGCTCTACCCACGAAAATAATCCACATTGACCAGTTGCAGGGGCGGCATCTCAGATCATTGGTTACTCGCTCGCAGCACCAGCTCCCCCGTTCCCCGTGTTTGTTCTCGGCCACTTCTTCAACGGGCTCGGAATATCTCTTCAGGTAAGTGCTCAGCATTGGCGAGGTCTCGAGCTCCATTCTAACCACCGCTAGCTCTCTGCTTCGAATAGTTTTGTGGCCGGCTTCAAGAACGGCGTTTCAACGCGGTTGGCTATCTTGCACGCCAGTTATGGTGCGTTGGACGTTCTCATTGTATTTGGGTCATTCTGATAAACATTGCCGTTCACAGGTGCAGGTGCTCTTTCGTCCCCGCTGGTCGCAACCCAGTTTTCGCAGATGACTCACTGGTCGTTCCACTACCTCGTTTCGCTTGGTCTTTCTGTCATCAATGTCACCCTCCTCGCGTCTGTCTTTCGGTTCAGGACACAGGAAGGTATGCCTATTCTACAATCGTTGCGATGCTGTCTCGTCCTCATCATCGGTTATAGAGTGCTTGACGTCCGTTGGGCTTCCACCCTCTACAGAGGATCGTGCTGCAGACACAAGCAGTAACAAGTACAGGCAGATGATGAAGCTACGCGACGTTCATCTCATGGCGCTGTTTATTCTCATCTACGTAGGGACAGAAGTCACTATCGGAGGTTTGCCTTCAATTCAATCTTCCTCCCCAAGTGTTTGCTTAGACCGTGATTAGGTTGGATTGTAACATATGTCATCGACTTGCGTGGAGGTGGCCCATCTTCAGGCTACATTTCATCGGGATTCTTCGGAGGTGCGACTGCTTCACGCATTTCTACCGTGGAATGTTGTCTGACCACCATCGTCGCAGGTCTCATGGTCGGGCGTGTCGTGCTCTTATGGGTGAACAAGCTGGTACCTGCATTTCGTTCACAACTCTCCATACGCCCAGCTGATTGCTCTCTACCCTAGCTTGGCGGACGACGGGCAATCTTCCTCTACGGGATCCTTGCTATTGGGTAGGTACCCTTCCACTTAACCTTTTCCCCTCCAAAGAACTTACTGATCGCGTCTCTCCTCAGTTTCGAAATCGTGATCTGGCTGGTCCCCTCGCTCATCGGCGGCGCGGTCGCCGTCTCATGCGTCGGCATGCTCCTCGGGCCAATGTACCCGCTCGTGGTCAACCACGCGCGCAGCGTCCTCCCTCCATGGCTCCTCTCGGGCTCGATCGGGTGGATCGCGGGATTCGGACAGGCCGGTTCGGCCTTCCTCCCGTTTGTGACTGGGGCGCTGGCGTCGAAGGTCGGCATTCGGGTGCTGCAACCGCTGTGAGCGTTCGTGGTCGTCGTATTCGGAGTCTGACGCTAACCCAGAGTGGGATTTCCAGGATCGTGTCCATGATGAGCGTCTTGGTGATCGTGTGGGCGTTCGTGCCGCATGGCCCACGTAGGTTGGAGTGAAGAGCACATCGCATACCGTCGCATACCGTCTGTTGGAATATCGAGCCGGAAAACCCACAAGCCACCGTTGAAGCACGACCATGGTGTACCCTCGATACGCTTGCGTCACGAGAGGTCTACCATTGTACGATAATGCGTTCGGAAAGATGGGTAATCCATTGTCATGACGTATCATCTCACAGACCAATACTGTTCACATCATTGCGACCATGCCTGCAACCAAAGAGCCTCCAAGACACGCACTCGCGAAAATCGCCATTCCCTTGGGCAAACCAGTCCAAAAGTATCCCAACGCACCCACGAGCGCGAGCACGAAGCCAATCAGCGCGAGCGCACCCGTGAGGGTATGGCAGCGCGAGAGCGTCCGTACCATGGAGTGCAGCGTCGCGACCGCCTCTTCCTCCGTGCTCGGACTCGGAGGCGCCGCTTCGAGGTCCCGTATGCATTGCACACCGCCACCCGACCCATATCCAGGGCGGAAACCACAGCTTGAGAAGGGATGGACTTGGTGGACGGATACTAGCGAGCGGAGGTCGGTGTATACCTCGCGGGACTGAGCGTATGCACCTGGACCCATCGGCGGAATTGGGTTTACGAAAGACATGGTGGCTGGCTTGTTCTCCGGCGGGCTGGACGTTACGGGAGAATTGCCTGCGTGTTCGATGGAGTCTTCATTGCGCTGGGCGTCGGCGAGGCGGTACCGAATGAGCAGGAAGGATGCGATGTATGCGATGATGGCTAACGATGAAGACGAGTCAGTAATAGGTCTTCGTAATATCCTTGCGCCTGGACGTACACGCGCAGACGTGCACGATAATTGCTCCTCCGAGGCACGCCGAGATCATCTGTTCCGCAGGCGTCCAGTCGCTCAAATCCGGGCTGCGAGATGGGAAGGCGTAGAGCATGCTGTCGATTGATACGAAGAAGGTCGTCTGTGCGGTGCGGTGCGGTGAGCTCCACCTTGCACGAACCGCATGCCAAGACTGCGCGTGCGCAAACTCACAATGACGGCCATCGTCTGCAGTCGATCGAGCCATACTTGCACGACGGCCAGCAACGCTCGTTTCATCGCGTCTTCTGGATTAGACGGCGGCACTGAATGTCAATGCATGAGTATAGCCATTCGAACTTGGTCCACTCTTACTCACCATGACCGAGTGCAGCAGCGCCGCTGCGGAACATCTTGTACCGACGCCTTCGAATGTGGAGACCCGAGGAACACTCGCACTTCGCAGCCGCCCTTATATGCACATCCTCAGAGTGAAGTGGTATGTTCTTCACACCGACTGATTACGCAAGCTTCGTGAAGGAGGCGGCGCAGACGGCGTTCTGTATTCGTTCTTCGGGAGCGGTCTTCCTCCCGGAGAGCCCAGACCGCTGTACGCCGACAGTGAGTGAACCAGCGAAGAGCGATTTCGCCGAATGCCAAGGAAAGTCGCGAGGATGTAAGAGAATTGAGGGTGATAATCAACCGCTATTGAATCGGGCGTCGAGTGGAAGACGCACGAATTCGGAAACTGGCGTGTCTGTTGTTGAGCCGCACGAGCAGTCCGGGCTTTCCGGCGAGGGACGCGGCCCGCGCGGCTTGCCCGCGCACTCGTTGTGGAAGCCCGATCACGCGACCGCGAAGCGAGCAGCATCCAGGCGCGTCGTCCGCGTCACAACGTGACCACATCGCTCGGGCTCGCGAGCACCGCCGCGAGGTCCACTGGCTCGAGGTGCACTTCCAGCGCGTCCGGGCTGAGCCGCGAGGGGTGGAAGGACAGACGCATGTACGCCGCGAACCGCCCGTGCTGCGAAGCATTTAGCTGCACCACCCGCGCGCCGCCCGGCCAGCCGTCGATGTGGTCTCGCGTACAGTCGTGAGCCGCTGGGGCCGTCGATGGGGTTTCCGCGTCTTGAGGTGTTGCGTCGAGCCGCTCTACAGTTGCCCATGGTGCGTCCATCTCTGACTCGTACGGCGGGACTTGCGGTCTCCGTGATGGCGAGCGAAACAGAGCGCAAGGGACTGAATAGCGTAAGAATTCCAGGGCACGACGAGGACCCGTCGGACGCCCATCCAGAGATGGAAGAATCGCGAACGATGAGCGGGTCACGGGCACGAGAATAGGCCAGCTAGAGGTATCTTGCATGCCCCGTGTACTGTCCCGATCGAGGGAGAGCCGCGTCGGTTCGCCGCCCGCAGGGGTGGGGGCACAGTGCGCACAGCGGCAGCATCGCCCGAAACGCACTGCGATTGCTACGAGCCCGTCCCGGTACTCGAACTGAAGCGGCGGGCAGCCCCTCCAGTCGAGCGGAACGTCGCCCGGTAGAGGGAGAACAATGTGTGCGCCCCTCGAACGTAGCGTGTCCGTATGGGCGGCAGTGAACCGGAAGGGCGCTGTGAGTGTGCGGTTGACTGCGATGATAGCCCGGGATGGGGGCGGGGCGTGTTGGTGTGTGAGGTACGTTGAGTTCCAGTAGGGGCCGACCGGCTGCCCACTATGAGTGGGATGGTACAAGGAGGCGCCGAGGAGAAGAAGGCGCGGGTGGCGTGCGGCATAAAGCGGACCGTTGGGGCTGGATGAGGAGAGAACAACGGAGAGGCGGAGGGCAAGTGGGCGGGAGTCAACAGAGCAGAAGAGGAGCGCGAGACGTTCGTCGTGCCAATCGAAGACAGGGAGACGCACGAGCGCGCCGTGAGACGTGAGAGCAAACTCAGGATGTTGAGAGAAGTCCCAGAGTTTAACCTGATGATACTCAGGATCCGCGGCCTAAGAAAACCCAAAATCAGTCGAAGAGAGCGCGGGCGCAGAAGAAATGATAGGGACATACGGATGCCGGCGTGAACTCTATATCACTCCGGCAGAAAGCAGAGGGGGAGGGCGCAAAAAGAGACGACTCAGAACTACAATGAGCGTCATCTTCCCTCTGCCCCTCAACCTGACCATCATCGTAAATATCGCCCCAGGCGAACAGAGACGTATCGGCGGATTGTTTCATAATCTCCTCTTGAAGGCGCTGGAAAGCGCGTCTGCCCTCGCCGTAGAGAGTTGGCATGTTGACCCCGAAGATACCCATGAGGCAGTACGCCTCATCTTCCAACCGGGTTGTCATCCGCCGCGCGGCCCATGACATGCGCTGAGCGATGCTGACGTCCTGCAAGGGTGTCTCCAAAGCCATAACACTTCGTGGGATACCCGTCGTCTGTTCGAGTAGCCCAGCCAGCTCCGCCTTGGTTCCGAATACTTCCCACTCCTGGGAGACGAAGACGACAAGCTCTGGGGCGAGGAGTTCCTGCAGTGTCCAGCCGCGCGTGTGCCATTTGCTATTCCGGAAGCGCACCTGGAAGCGCTCGCTATCTGAAAGATCAGGCTCGCTGGCGTTGTTCCATGTGTACGGTTCCGGTGCCACTTCGAAAGGATCAAAGACCTCAACGCGAGGGACATTCTCCTGGAACTTTGGTACCTCAATGTTAGTCCGTTCGCCGTCTTCTCCTCTCGACGTGTTGTTTCGGACGAGTTTGACGTCGGAGAGATAAGCGTAGCAGACCTCCGCGAGGGAGTAATACCGATACATCGAGTTGATCGCCTCGGAAAGCTCCGCGCTGCTCGACTTATCGATACAACAAGTGTCGATCCAGATCCATCGGAAGCCATGCTTGGCTGCGAGCCGGCAAGCCTGGCGGATCTTGGGCGATACCCGCTTGAGCGGGTTGCGCGCGAACAGGCCGCGCTTCCTGTGGAGGGCTCGGACGTCCTGGAACGTCTGCTCGGGCGGATCGGGGGCCTTAGCCCACACGTGGGAGAGGATGGCGTACCCGCCGGGGACGTCCTCAGGCGAGTTGAAGAAGTGGAGCTCAGCGCGGTCGGTGCTGAGGAGCCACATGGGACACGGCGGATGAGCTGCAGGCTCCGGTGGTCGGCTTGACGGTTGTGATGGGGTGTGTTGAAACCAGCTTGAAATGACGAGTAGACGAGGGGGTCATGGACAAGTGGCAAAAGATGTATCTGAGGGAACGTACAACTTATGCACGGCGCTCAACTTGGACACGTTGTAGTTGGGCTGTGGAGTTCAGGGTACCAAAATGGGTCTAAAGTTGGATGGTGGATCCTACATGAAGGCTCTGCTACTCCGGCAAAGGCTTGGCGGGGAAAAGCATAGGAAAACCACGTAAACCCGTAGTTTGCACAGCCAACTGTGGGTCAGGAGCACGAGGAAGTCGCGTGGCGTCAACTTTGAAATGGTGTTGATCTCCTCGGAGTCTGGCAGAAGCTTGTACCAGCTGGAGCCTGGGAGGTACGACGACATCAACCTCTGTCTGGTGGTCTCTAAGAGCATGATACTTCAGTATTGAGGACAACATCCCACGCTCCAAATTCCAGCGTGACATACATAAACGTCGGACAGTGAAGATGACTGGCAGTCCGCAGAGGGCAGATCGGTTCGGCAAATCTCCTTCAAACGTGTATAGATCATAGAAGACGCTGATTGGGGGCATTGAAGCGCTGCGAAGAACCATGTCGACGAATTGTCCGCATGATGGGTACGGTGATGGATGAGGAGGTAAAAGTCGTCGTACAAGGGGCGCTGTAACTGTTGAATCGGGGTGATAGTGAGACGGCTTAATAGCCTTGGTTCTGGATTCGATATATGGAAGAGGTTGTCGGAGCCACAAAAAAGCAGGCCACTTTGCAACTCCGCTTATCTTAATTTCAACGAGCGTTGATACGATCAGCATTAGTGACTTACTGCGTATTCATTAAGTACTTCTAACATCATCGTCGATGAATGGGTGTGCTGCAGCCTGCACTAGTAGACCTGGTGCGCATACAGCGCCAGATGAACCATAGATCGAGCTTCGAGAGTAGAATTTCACCACAATTGGTGTGCTCATGCCTCTTTCTAGACGTCAGTTGGAACTCCGCGCCGTCTTCGATTTCCGGAGTGCGCTCTCAAGCATATAAGAGACCGTTGGCCACGGACTCGCGCTTTTCGACTTCAATCACCTTCTTGACGGATAGCTAGCATTTCTCGACCTCATTTCATATATGCATCAAGAAGAGAAGACTCAGAACGTGCCAAAATATCCTTGCTGACTCCGCAGACAACGGTGTCTGTGTCAAGTTTTGAGCCCGGAAGATATTACGACGTGTACATTTTTCCGCCTCTTTCCGGATGCCGTTCCTCGCCCTGCCCTCTGCCTCACATGAGCCTTAGATGGCGCAAACGTGCGTACATGAACGCTAGACGCTCAACGCGACCTTGACAAAAAACAAGACACACCGCCCCGCTGAGCTATCCTCTTGCGAACAGCGTCCAGACGCGCTCAGCCGTTCTCGCCCGCGTCCCCGTGCCGACCGGGCAGAGAAGCATGCAGAAGATGGGCTCGAATCACCGCGCAGGGCCTCGCCCGAAATAGCTTCCGTGGCGAGGTGAGCTGGCAATTGGCCTCAATTGGCTTGCGGCAGCAGATTGATCATGAGGTGGCCCAGGACGATGCAAGGCGCATATAGGCACGCCGGGCTGCAAGCTCTTGTCGTCTTATCCGTCGCCGACCCTCTTCCTCCCCTTCGACGCACCTCTGTAGTCGCTTGTCGCTGCCGGGACGATGCTCGAGATTAAGAGACGCCTGGCACGCAAGGTGAGGCTGTACAAACATATGACGTAAAGGGTTGCCGCCCCTAACCCTGCACATGGACAGGACTCCGGCCCGGTGCAGGGAAAAATGAAGGCGAAAAGAGAGGGAGCGCCTTCAGGTACGTCTTCCGCCCGGTCTCGATCGTTGCGCGGACGTCCCTCACGTCCGCTGTGGTCCTCAGACCCCCGCCTCCTCCGTCCCGACCACCACCACTTCCCATTCATGCCCCAGTCGCCCAAAGCCGTTCCCCACAAGAATGCGCTCCACATCCGCCTCGCAGAGTCTGTCGTCTTCCTACGCGCCGGCGATGCCACCGGCAGGCAGAGAACGATACAGGCCGACGCCGCCCCTGGCATGGTCCGCGGCCTCCTCGTCCTGAATCTCGCAAAGCCCACGCGCATCACAAGCATCGAAGTCGAACTCGTTGGAAAGACTATGACTGCTTGGCCCGAAGGTGTGTCCTTATCGCTCCGCCTGCAACCACTCCGCGCCCTCATCGCGCTCTAGGTGTAGGCGCGAGACGAGTCGAGATCACGGAGGAGCACGACATCCACTCCCAAACCTACGTCTTCTTCCGCGCCAGTCAGACCCCAGGCTCGAGCGGTCGTCGCAACCTCTCCGTTGGACCCGGGCTCGTCCTCGACCACGAGGATGAAGACCACTCCGAACAGTCAAGCGTCCTTCAGCCAGAAGGCCACACAGAAGAACGCCGTGGTCGCTCTCCGCCTCGTCGCCATATGGATGTGGACGCCACACGTTCTAACCGGCGATACATGAGTGTCGACCAAACCCACTTTCAGCGCTCTTTCGTTGCCCACCGCGAAAACCCCTTACCATCTGTCGCGTCTCCACCCTACTCTCCGACCTGGTCGCTTGATGAACATACACAACAGATGAGCCCTACATCGACAGTCATGCCCCGTTCCCCGTTCCCGAACGCGGACGACTCCCCCGCGCGCAGTTTCGAAGACCTGCGCCGCGCCCTAGAAGCCGACCATCACGTCAACGGTAAGCGTCGACCTGACATCGGTGACCGTTGCGTCGCCGCTCATATTACAGACCTACAGACTCCCACCGGCCCGAGTCGCGCGCGGGACGCTCGTCGTCCTACTTCTGGCAGGGGCGCGACGCCGCGGATTCTCGCCGCGTGAGCCTCGATGAGGAGCCGCCCGAGTTTCAGCTCGGTTCGAGCAGTTCCCAATTCCACTACCCCGGGCCCTCTCGCGCGGCCGTCCGCGACTCGCGCACCCCTTCGCGGCAGCGGGATTGCGAGGGGGGCGACGATACGCTGCGCGGGCGCAAACATGGCAAGCGGTTCTCCTTTGCGAGCGCGCTCTTCGAGGCGATGAAAGACCGCGTGCGCTCGCGCTCCCCCATGGTCGAGCGTGAAGGATCGTCGGCTGCTGCGCTCGTCGCGCACGGAGGAGACCAGACGCCTCCCCGAGGACGGACGATGGACCGCGCGCCAGCGCCGGCTGGCGAATACGGTCCGGTACACAAGGAGTTGTCCGCGCTCGGGAAGGTCAGCGAGGCGCTTGGGTTCGAGCTGGATGATGGGAGGGAGCACGGCGATGGTTGGAAGGAGTTTCGGAAAGGTGCGTTTCATCCCTTTGGTACCTATTTCTTGCACACGCTCAAGCTTTCTGGCAAGGCGTGTACACCTACCCCATCTCGTTCGCCATCCCCGCCAACTCCCCACCCTCTCTGCAAGTCGAATACGGCTCCGTCACATGGAAGCTGAAGGCGGTCGTCCATCGCCCGGGCGCGTTCAAGGCGAAGTTGACCACGAGCCAGGATATCGCTGTGATTGCGAGCCCGGGCGAAGACGACACGGAGGATTCGGAAGCGATCGTCGTGGAGCGCCAATGGGATACGCAGATGCAGTATATGATCGTCATCTCCGGTCGCAGCTTCCCCATAGGCGGGGCGATCCCGATCAGCGTCACGTTCATGCCGTGGACGAAGATGAAGGTGCACCGGATATCGGTGCTTGTCGAAGGTACGTACCCAGTCCTACCCCGCCATCGCGCTTTCTTTCGATCTTGTCCTCATCGTACTCCCGCAGAGCGTGTCGACTATTGGACTGGCTTCCGTCGTGTTGCGCGGACAGATCCCGTAAACCGTATTTCTCTCGTCGCGCTGAAGCACCCCAAGAAGGACGGGCCTGCACTTCTCCCGCTCCTCTCGGACGACCCGGATGCGTTTAAGCATTCGCCTCTCTTCGAGCTCGTGGATCCGGAAGTAGATGACGTCAGCGAGCTTGTTGCTGGGTACATGGGTCCCGGGCCGTGGACGTTCCGCAAGGAGCTGCAGCTGCCCAAGACGGGGCTGCACCCGACGAACAAGAACAAGCGGAGCAACATTTGCGTGTCGCACATGTTGAAGATCATCTTTCGGGTAGAGAGGGGGGATGATGTTGCGTTGGATCCCCAGACGGGGAAGCGGAAGCTATTTGACATCGTCGTTCAGACTCCCGTACATATCCTTTCGGTAAGTCTATGCGGCTCTTCGTAGTCCCCCCAATACTTATCCCTGCTTTTTTGTAGCACCTGTGCAATCCAGAACACACCGCTCTCCCTCCATACACCCAGCTTCCAGATTCTCCCGCCGCGGTGGTCTCCCCGACCTCCCACACCGCGCTTGCGGCGCTTGCGAACCCCGTTCCCATCGCCATCCCTGCACCCTCCTCTCCCCACCCTACGTCCTCCTCTGCGTCCGCGAATGGCCCTGCGCCGAGTTCAATATCGGACATTCCCCTCACGATGAACATCCTCCCCCACGGCCATTCGCACACCTCAAGCAGATCGACGTCACGCATTCCACCTGCGTCCCTCTCGGCGTCAGCGTCCGCGCCGGCGTCTACCTCCGCGTCTGCGGCATCTTCCTCCCTCTCCGTCGCTCACAGCAGCGACAGGCGCCCCTCTCCAAGCCGACTCGCGTCCGGGGACTCCCTCGAAGAGCGGCAACACACCCAGGCCCAGGCCCAGCACTTCTCCCTCCCACCCACCCCACAGCGCTCCGTGCACGCCGCGAGCCCGCCCGTCTCGCGCCGCGCGTCGGCGCTCCTCCCCGCCCCTGGCACCCCAGAGCTGTTCGAACGGCTCGTGGCGGGCCAGGAGAGCGAGGAGGGCGAGGCGCCGCCGTCGTACGAGGACTCGGTCGACGCCGCGGCGGAGTCGGCGAACGCTGCTGCGGAGGGGGTAGGGTCGGCGGGGCCGTCAAGCTTGTCTGGGCACTAGGTTTGGCGCCTCGCGTTGGGTGGGGATGCGGGATTATCGATTATCTCTCGGCTGTGGCTGGGAGGAGGTTGCTTTCGGGATTGGGCACGCGGGTCGGAGGCCGCGTTCGGTATTATGATGCGAAAAGGGAAGAATTGGGGAAACGAATCTGTATGCTCTCGACTGACCGACCGACTGACGTTGACTGACTTTGTACTACGCTCTTACGTCTTAGTACTAATAATACCTGCCGCATGTGTTTCCTTAGCTTACTTAGAGACATCCCCATATGTTTCTCTTCCCCCTCTATCTGTGATGACGATACGACGACGGGCATCTTATGTATCGGTATGACTGGGCCCTTGGTTTACATACCACGTACGAGTACACGTGTCTCGTGTATGCGTGTAATATTCTTGAGATGATCTGTTAGTAGCGTAGATTGTTATCCGCGTAATCCAGTCTGCTTGGACGTTCCACCTCGAGGCTGTAAAGCCGCCTTGCCTACGGGCTAGAAGTTCTCGCCAACCGTTGACGAAGGCAAGATTGTGGAGTTCGGGTCCGGGCGCGCAGATTAGGAGGTGGCACCACGAATACATGTGTGTATAAACCAGGAACGCGTAATCCAACATGTCTAAGCAACAGGAGACAAGACATTGAATGGGGAAATTCTACAAGGCGACGAGATCGCAACGTGGCAATGGCGAAGGTACCGGTCACATCTTGGACTTGGGCTGCCGCAGGCGCGCGATTTGCATGCTCTCGTCTGCGCAAACAATCCCGTTAGTAACTCGTTCGTTGTTTGTTTCCATCCTTCATCTCGCCCGACCAGCTTTACGTGGGGAAAGAACGAAGAGTGAAAAGGGAGTAGTGAAAGGGAGCACTCACAGTTAATGTTGTAGAGGTTGTCACCAGGCACGGAGACGATGTGCTGCGAGAGGGAAGACGCGTCGAGCATTTCGGGCACAACTTCGCCAATGTTCCGCGCGCCGAGGAGGCGCATGTTCATCTCGAACTCCTCCTGTGTGCGCGTGTCAGCGCGTGCTAACCCAAGGCGAAGTAGGAAAAGGAAGGAGGTGGGCGACGCACGTTCAAGATCGTTAGCGCGCGATCGACGCCATCCGCACCATACGCCGAGAACGCATAGATGAACGGCCGGCCCACGCCCACCGCGTTCGCCCCAAGAGCGATGGCCTTCAGGACGTCGTTCGCGCGGCGGACGCCCCCATCGACGAAGATCTGGAACTTGGCGTTCGGGAAGGACAGCCCGCGGTGCGCGCGGAGCTCGCGCACGGTCTCGGCGAGGATCTCGATCGCGGAGCGCGCGAACTCGAGCTGCCGCCCGCCGTGGTTGGAGAGCACGACGCCCGCGAGGCCGGCGTCGTATGCGAGGAGGGCGTCTTCCCAGCATTGGACGCCTTTGAGGATGATGGGCACTGGGTGCAGAGGCGCGACGTCAGAGCCTGTGACGTCACACAGGTTGTGAGGAGAGAGAGCGCGTACTGTTGGTGATGCTCTTGAACCATGGGATGTCTTTCCAGTCGAGGCCGGGGTCGATGAATGACTGTCGGGTGTCGCGACGGGATCAGTGCCCGGACTAGAGCTAGCATGAGAAGGTGGCACTTACGCTGATGGCTCGCGCAGCACCCTGCGAACGATCGACCTTGTCCTGTTGCCTGTTCTCGGTCACCTCGGCCGGGTCGTCTGCATCGAACTTCATGCGCATGTCCTGGAGTACCGTGCAGGTGAGGTCGTGGTTCGTTCTGATGCGACAAAGAAGGAACAGACCTTCTCACGACGACCGAGTTGAGGTGCGTCGACGGTGATGAACAATGCCTTGATACCGCGCTTCTCGGCGTGCTGCACGAACTTCTTTGTAATGGCACGGTCCTTGTTGACATATCTGTGTGACTCGTTGGTGAGGACAGAGGATACGTGAGGAATGGATTACAGAATAATCTCACAGTTGGAGGAACTGGACTTGTCCGGGCTGCGCCGCGTCCACGAGCTCGTCAAACGAACACGAAGCCAGTGTCGGAATCTGCCGAGACGCGAGTGAGCTTGTGTTCGCCCACACAATGTCAGATATACGCACCATCTGGATGACACCGTGCTTGGCCGCAGCCCTCGTGAGATTCAGCTCACCGTCAGGGTGCCCGAGCTTGCCAAGCGCGGTGGCAGACTGAGGTGGCGGAATGAGTCGTGGTCATACACGCGGAGCCTGAGGGTACTCACGATGTACAACGGCATCTTTGAAGCATGGCCGAGAATCTGGGTTGACCAGTCGACGTTCGTGACGTCGCGGAGGATTCTGGGCCTCCACCATAACCTGTGGAATATCATTCCCGTAAGTGCCCGTTACATATAGTCGCACGGAGGTTTGCCCACCGGTGATAAGCTGCATGGTTCTCGCGGTGCGTAATTTCATCCTCAGCAGCAGAGCTATAGTAAGCCCACGCCTTATCGGGAATCACGAGCTTCGCAATTGCCTATGCGTATGTTAACATCTGACGTAGTGACGCAGTAGATTACACGCGAAGGTACACTGCGCTCACCTCGAAATCATGTAGGTTCAGGATCTCGGAGAGCGGGGGTCGGTTCGCGACACGCTCTAACCGGGCCTTCTCCTCGTCCGTGACTTCCACCTTCACTTTCTTCACTGTGCTTGGATCTACTGAACCTAAACTATATAGTTTGTCAGAAACCTCGGAAACACGAGATGACATGACATAACTTACTGCTTCTCCGGGGGAAGGTTGTTCGTGATGGCGTCTGGTGGGTGGATGGGTTCGTATTCTGCACTGTAAACTGTATGTTCACCTGTTCTTCCTGGCACCGGGAGTGCAAAGCTACTCACGTTGCGTCCTTTCCTGCGTACTTCAAGATGATCTTACTTCCGCCGGGGTGGTCTTGTTCGGTACCAATGAGTCCGAGCTTATCAGACTCCGCGGAGTATTATGAACTTACCGTCCAAGAAGTCCGTGACATCATACACCTTTCCTAAACGCCAACTATCAGCACTTGTACCTGTATCACAGATCGCAGACAAGAACCGTGGACTAGTGGTCATTTGGGGTAGGGCGCTGTGATGTCATGTAACTTCATCACAAAACAGCTTGCTCCGGCAAGCTCACAGGCCTCGTACTCATACGGGAGCAAGGTTGTCTTCGCCATGTACAATAGACGCTTCCCAGCGTGTGTTTGCAAGAAGAAGTAGACAGCTCACCATGCACGATAATCCAGCAGCTATCTCGCGAGTTATGTTGCGCAACTTCCTGACCCGAGAGTATCTTGCCCGCGCCTGACATGTTTTTGAGAGAGAGTCCCAGTCAGCGAAATTGGGCGTCGCGTTCCAGGAGGGAGACGGGGTGGTGATGGTTGGAGGACAAGAGGGGCGACATGTTCCGTTCACGGGTCGAGCTCAAAACCGTTGGCGACGGCTCGAACGTCCTGCGACCCCGTGGGGCCGGCCCGAATGACCCGGCGGAATCGGGCGTCCGCCCCGAGCGCCTCTCGGACGCCTCTCGGTGCCGATCCTTCCGTTTTGCCTTGCCCGCCAATCCAAGCAGCCCTCTTTGTCACAATCTCTTCCAGCGACATCCGTCTGCACAACACAACTCAAGGCTTCTTGAAGACCGCGTATCTTGCGTTCCTACAGGTCATCTTTTCAGGCAGCAATCGCGCACGAACTCGTAAAGCTGTTTGCACCGTGGCACCAACTCGGGTGCGCGAATCAGGAGGCACGGAGGCCCGTTGCAGGCGAAATTGGACATGCTTACGCATGTTCTCTCGGTGTGTTCAGTTACGCGGTTGTCCCTTATCCTCCATTGACGTACACGAATGGTGTTCTCAATGACTAGGTATGCCATGACACGGGTGTCGACATCCGCACAAGTCAAAGCGGATCCTCGCACCGAAAACGTGCCAGCATAAACGAGGCACGGGTTCGAAACTCTCCGATTACTGCTTTCTGCCAGTGCGGTCCCACATCGTCCGTGGGCATGCTTCGCAACTCCATCCCACACAAGTTGGTTGTTGCTTCTAATGCGCACTCGTGACGTTGTGGGTCCACCCTCCCATGAAAATAGCAACGCCTTAGGTTGCGATGTACAGCTGATTACCCACACTGTCGCTGCCTTACTTGGGGCAAGTTCCACAAATCGTCCATTCCGTTCAATGGCTTATACGTCGTCCCATCCATCTCCTCAGTGGTCGCCATGGGGTTTACAAGAGGCAATTTTTTCGCCATGACCCCTCTTGATGTTGACGACAAGGATCTCGACTATATCACTCACGACCTACTAGTACAAGTCGTCCCGCCTTCTGACGTCAATATCGCGGACCAGGCCAAGCCCGTCAATGATCGGCGTTTTCACAGTCTCTCGCGTTGCCCTCGCGGTCCTGCGCAGCTTCGTATCCTCCCCATCGGCATGATTGCATCCATCGTCGAGGAGGCGCGCCCGGGATTGTTCACTTCTCCGCATCCTATTCAACTTGGTTCGTGGGCGGCGATCGCGCGCACCGCATCCACGTCTGCCGCGGGCCCCGCGGCGACGGACAACGCCTTATGCTCTGCTCTGCGTCTTCCATCCTTATTGGTAAAAAGCTAGCAGTGCGTGACGAATGTCCGAGGGATAAACAAGAGATCTCGCTTGAGCCGCCTTCGTAAAGGACGTATGCAGAGAATGCCGGGAAAATGCGTGCAACTCGCCAGGAGGTGCGCGGGAGGAATAAGGGGAGGGTCCACTGCGTATGAGTCTTGACAGATGGCAAGGTGTCCTCCGCTTCGGGAGAAGAATGGAGGGGGAAGGGAGTCTGGACCGGCCATCATCAACACATGGCGCACGTTGTTCCATGCATCCGGAAAGATGACCTTTTGTTCTGCGCCTTCACCGCAGTGAACGCCGTCTCGATTCTGTGGGCGTGCGTTGACGAGCCAATGCCACTAACAAGATGGCAGGAACTGTCGCTATTGAAACGCCCGTCCACTTTGCAGCAGAGCCCGCGCCTCGTGCGGGAGCTCGCACAAGGCTGGAATCTCAGAAGCATGATGTGTCCCCACGTCCGATCACGCTCCGTGAGTGTTCTATCGTTGTCTGGTTTCTAGATCGTTAGAAGTGATTGTATAACTGACGTCTTTCCCCTACCTGATGCACCAGGCTTCCGCGGTCCACTGGCACAGGCTATGTACGATGCCCCGCAACATGAGGCATGCGCGCTCTGACCGTGTCGTCGACGGATGCTTGTCTAGGACATGCACACTACGTACGTATGCACGCCGCGGCTGCCCTACGCACGTCGCAGACAATAGCGCTCGGGGAAGCTGATATGTGAGTGCTCGACGGTGCACCCTGGGAATAGCCACCTCTTTGGCCTTGACGAGCATCCGATTCCAACGATCGATAATCGCTCACATATAGACCGGAGAGGCATTTCGTCTCCGTGCTCCCCATTCCACCCCACCTCGTTGGTTTGCTGTGGTCGCGTTATGACTCCCGGGAGGTTCGCCCTCATGCTGTCTCCGAGGGACAGCCCATCGTTGGCCGTCGATGTGATCGATGATCAAGACGTTAACCTCACTCAGCATGGGACGGATACGGCGCAGCCTCCCACTTCCGTCAACGACGCGATCACACTGGCGAAGCGGTCCGCCTGGGGAGACACTCTTACAGTGATTACCGCTTCAGCGACGTTGACCCATAACTTCACTGGTGAGTAAGTTCGGCGATATGTGCGACCTCACTGACAGTCAATCACTGAACGCATATAGGGTTCTCTCGTATCGCAGTGTACGGTTCGATTCTACCCCCAGGGACAGGGACGCTGTCTGCAGTAGCGAACTATACCATGGACAATCAATCGTCAGTGGCGAACGTGCCGCAGTTCAAGGACGTCATCACAGACTATCCCCTCTTCATTTCCAATGCACTAGACCCAAGTTCCCAACACTCCCTCAACGTCGACATTTCTGCGTCAGCGGAGGAACCATATCTCCTGGATTACCTTCTCTTGTATTCCGAAGTAACCGACCTTACTGCTACTAGTACTCAAGCGGCAACCTCGAGTAGCACCGGCACCAGATCCGCTACCATCATGCCTTCTAGCACAAGTGCAGGTGGTATTGACGGGTTCTTTTCGTCGACCAAGCCCTTTGTTTGGCCTGTGATCGGGGGGCTGGCAGCGCTCTGCGCCCTGCTATCGCTCGTAGTGCTCACCCTAGCGTGCAAGCTCTGCAAACGCAGACGCGTGCCTCCTTCTAAGCTTGTCGGTCAAGGTATGTCCTTCTTGTTTTCCTCATGTAATGTACTGACACCATCTCTCCCTGCATATTGTCAGAATCGGGTATCGCTCCCAAGAGTTCCGTTCGGCCGCCCGCTCCGGCTGGGCGCCTGGCGTCTTTCAGCAAGGCCCCCCTCTCGCCCGCGTTGACCACCGACTCCAAACTTGATCCGATTGCCAGCGCTGCTGTGCCCAAAGCTGTCGCGAGTGGGGGCTCGACACCTGCTACGCAGGATGTCCCCCCAGTTTTGCCCTTCCTGCGGCACCAGCCCAGCACGACGTCCATAGCGTCAACCACCGCAGTTGCCTTGAGCATGAGCGGGTACGCGCCATCTCGCGCACCGTCCACGACACTCGCTCGCGTACCCGTGCCTGCACGCGTCGTGTCTCCCGCTCCCGTGCACACTCAGAGCGAAATCCAAACGCAGGGAGCCATGACCGAAGATCAGAACGTGCACCTCTACAATCCGTACGAAACAATCTCGCGCCCAGGCCATGCTGCCGATCACACGGCAGCCTCCATCTCGCGGTCGACATCGCCGCTGTCGAGCGAGTTGGGTGCCATGTCTGAGTCCAACTTGGCAGGCGTGGGCACGTCGTACTTCGGCCGGCTTGGCCCGAACGAGTACCCGAAGGAGAAGCAGGAAGTGCGCCTTGAGCCACCGCGAGGTGGTAACATGTACGCCACCAACGCGGACGGGCCGGACGCTGGTGTAGGCTCTCCCGGGGGTACAAATGAGGTACATGGGGAGAGCCCGCCGGCGTACGGCTCCTAAGTGTGAGCGCTCGCAAGTCTTTGATGTTGTTCGTATCTCATATGGGTGGGGTGGGTAGCCGTACTTGGAGGTGAGGAGAGATATCGACTTGACCGGAAACTAACCTAATGTAACTTGGAGATCCTGCTCTGTGATATGGGTTTGTGCGAATGTTGTATGTACGCATGAACGTAACGACTCAGCCTTACTTTCTCCGTCCAAAGTCGACGCGTCTTGACGCACGTTGCGTGCCATGGTCTTGACGAACCATGTACACCGCATAACTGTGTCGCACCCTCTCATAGCTCGCCTTACCACCTTGGGACTTCCCGTATCTGACGTGATGTAATGGTCGGTATTAACAAGACTGGAGGTCCTTCGGCGCGAAGCGGTTGCCCTAAATCCCATCCCACCTCAAAACGTCTTTACGTGGTCAATCATGCGCTCTGTTTGCGACGTAGTAACGAGTTTCGCTCGCTGTTCAAGACTGGGGTATCAAGCCTGAGGGGAAATGCAAGAAGAGCGAGCACTAGATTACAAGGAGAGAATGCAAGAATAGAGACACAACAGACGATAGCGTACAATGAGAGATATGAGCGCAGCCATGCCCACACGAACCAAGAATCCGAGACTCATGTACACGTACATGCATCTACATCTTTGACTTCAGGTCCCTGAACTTCGCAAGCCCGAGAGGTTGATCTACGTATGTACAGCGTGAGAATCCTGCGTGCACATGGAAGAAGCATGTGAGACTCACAGGTGTTATGGAACAAGTTGTCCTCCGGCGTCATCACGAAGTGGCTCTTGAGGGAGCTCGCGTCGACCATATCCGGGACGATCTCGTCGATCGTGCGCGCGCCGAGCAAGCGCATGTTCATCTCGAACTCGTCGCGGAAGATCTGGATCGCCTTCTCGACACCGTCCTGGCCGTACGCGCAGAACGCGTACAGGAACGGTCGGCCGACGCCGACAGCTTTCGCGCCCAGCGCAATCGCCTTGAGCACGTCTGACGCCCGCCTGACGCCGCCGTCGACGTAGATCTCAAACTTGGGATCCGGGAAGTACCCGCGCAGGCGGAGCGCGGTGACGACTTCGACGAGGACCTCGAGTCCAGAGCGTGCGGTGTCGAGCTGCCGACCGCCGTGGTTGGAGAGGACAATGCCTTGTACGCCAGCCTCGTAAGCGAGTACGGCGTCCTCGGCACAGCCGATACCCTTGAGTATGATCGGCACTAATTGAAGGAAGATGTCAGTGAAAGTTACAGAAGCGAAGAAGTTGTGACGCACTCTTAGTGACGCTCTTGAACCAGGGGATGTCCTTCCACGAAAGGCTGGGGTCGATGAACGACTTGACGGCGATCATCAGTACATCACGCAAGGTGAATCACTAGGTTAGGACGCACAGAGATGGCACGTGCAACGCCCTGATCTTTCTTGACATCCTTCTGGTCCTTCTGCACCTCGGCACCCGCATCATCGCCAACGAACTTCATGCGCATATCCTTCTCACGACGCCCGAGCTGCGGCGCATCAACGGTGATGAACAGGCCCTTGATGCCTCGGGCTTCGGCGTGTTGCACGTACTTGCGCGTGATCTCGCGGTCGCGGTTCACGTACAGCTGCAGGAAGAAGTTCTGGCCCGGCGCCGCGGCGTCCATGATGTCATCGAAGGAACACGATGCAAGCGTCGCGATCTGGGATAATTGGATGTCAGAACAGGAGGAAGAGTCCCTCTAGGAGAGGCCGTACCATCTGGATCACGCCATGGTTGGCAGCGGCGCGAGTTAGGCACAGCTCACCATCGGGATGGCCTAGCTTTCCAAGGGCAGTCGCGGACTATTTCAAGGTTCAGGAACCTTCTGTCATCATGGGTGGCAAACGAAACTTACAATGTAGACCGGAAGAGTCGACTTCTGACCTAGAATTGTCGTAGACCAGTCGACGGAGGAGACATCACGGAGGATTCGTGGTCGGAACCACACTCTGCAGTTGTTTTATCAGGAACGGCGACGCTCGTTCTGACGCTGGGTGAGTACATACCGTTGGTACGCCATACGGTTCTCACGTAGAGTGATCTCATCGTCAGAGGCGGACGAGTAGTATGCCTATACCCAACGTTAGATCTCCAAGCCGGCACTTAGATCCAAAGACATACCCAGGCTTTGTCCGGAAGGACGGTCTTCGCAACGTTTTCGAAGTCGTGCATGTTGAGGATGCTATCGAGGGGCGGCCGAGCTTCCATGAGAGCCAGCCGCTGCTTCTCTTCCGCGGACACCTCCTTGATGACCTTCACGACGGTACTCGCATCGATAACGCCGAGACTAGACAGGATATATTAGTTACACGTTCGTGAAAATGCGGCGTAAAGAGGCTTACTGCTTCTCTACCGGAAGGTTGGTGGTAATCGCGTCAGGCGGGTGAATGGGTTCGTAGGCCTCACTGAACGGATTCACAATGAGCGATCAGTGGCGTGTACAGGTACACGGATCCAAGTCTCACGTCGCATCCTTCCCCGCATACTTGAGGATAATTTTACTGCCTCCCGGGTGCTCTGCAGGGCGCGTGTTAGACCTCGTGCTACTCTGGACGAGGCCGAGCCTCAGAATTCATACCATCTAGGAAGTCCGTCACATCGTAGACCTTTCCTATTACCAATGTATCAGTGAACCCTGTGTGAAGAGCAAAAATAGAGGCGAAGACAAACCGTGGACAATAATCCAACAGCTTTCTCGACTGTTGTGCTCAGCGACCTCGGGGCCCGTGAGGACATGGATATCGGACATCGTGAGGAAGGATGGTCAAACGGCGACGAGGAACAGCAACTTGGACGGCCTCCAAGAGAAGGAGATTTTGGGGAGAATAAACCGTTCATCCTGAGGCATTCATATCCCTGTGGGACGGAATGGCGGACTCCGTGCGCGTACAGGGTGGCTCTTCACCGCGGAGGCCCGCTGCCTGAGAATAAACATGCAACGACATCCACAGTGCAGAATTCGTTGGCGCCATCGAGGGAGGAAGTCCGTCGGGAGAATGCGAGTAGAATGGCGGTCGGGGGCGAGCTGGTAGCGTGACGGTGGCGCCCGCGGAGCAACCATCTGTTCAGCGGGGATTAGGCGGAATCGGCGGATATCCGCACGGCGGCGAGCGGGTTAAAACGCCGTGATAGTTTGCGTGATGCCGACAGCTCGAAAATGAATCGTTGTTGGAGTGTGCTTCTACAGCCGTTTGCATAATAGATTGGAGTCTCGTGTTTCGAACGTAATGTTTGTTCCGCGCAAATAATGTCCCAAAAGGGAATGCCGACTCAACACCGCCGAGCAGCCGCCGAGGCCGCCAGTCGCTGCCGCGGATCCGCCTTGCACTCACCGCTAAAGTTACACATGAGTCGGAAGGCTGCGCGAGATACTAAGCCTCATAGAACCTGCGATTGCTGAGCCACTCGTGGAAATGCTACATAAACTAGGCTCAGTGCGAAGTTGCGTAAACGTGCTCATATTATAGAACTGCCACCAGTGGTGGGTGCTCGAAGTACCGCTTGCAGGAAATTGGATAACCTGGGTTGGCTTGCAACGAATTTGAAGCACTACAATACTTACGCTGATGTTTAAAAAGCCAGCGCGGGGCCAAGCGCTCTCCCTCTCGCAAGTACACTGCACAACCGAGTCCCTTTCTGAATTCGACTCAGACTCTACTCAACGAGTTACGAGAGAACATTCAAGAGCCTTGAGGACTCCCCTGAAGCCCATGCTTTCTTTTATCAAGTTCTTGTACACTCAGTAATCAGCGAGCGGTCTCAGGCATAGCATTTGGGCGCAACAAGTTGTTGAATGCGACGTGAAGGGCGGAGCAGGGAGAATTGCCGGTGGAGGAGTGATGTACGCGACCGATACGGATCACGTCGGCATTACCTTTTGTGGCTTTGTTGGCGCCAAGCAAACGTCGTGTTCGAAACACGAGACTCCAATCTATTATGCAAACGGCTGTAGGCTCCAGCGTGCGGAGGAAGGAGTCTAGGCTTGGCATTCTTCGTGAATACCCGGCGATCGACTAGGAACCATCTGACCCGCATGATTGAATGGACGTTTACGTATTGTGTGGGTGGTGCCGTTAGTTCATTATCCTGCATAGCCCTCGGGTAGCAGAACTTTCGCGTTAAGCGTATAGCGGCATGAGCGTGGTGGACGCACACGGACGTGTGCTAGATGGAGAGGAGGAACCGACTAGACCCCGACGTTCGATGCAGACAGTCGAGCGAAGTTTGCACAGCTCCGGCGTAAGCTAAAAGCGCGTCCAGCAGAAATTATAATTCTAGTCTATCGCAAGAGGAGCGCCTTTCGTTAATCTAAGAGAATCGGAGAGTAAACGCAATCAAACAGGGGCTAGTACGCACCATGAATCAATTAGGCCTCTCGCCGAGTTCGGTAAATGAGGCCTGGAGATGGGACCCTCGATACTAGTCAGCCTTGCTCATTCCACAGGATAGAGATCCTGTAGCAAGACAAAGTGTAACACCATACTGAAACAGAGAAGAGACTAAGTTGGAGGACGCTACGGCGACGGTGTTGTGATCGTTGGTACAGGCAAAGATCTTTGGGCGGCTACGGACGGTGCCACGACGGCGTTGCCACAGTTCCCAACATGGTCAAACAAGAGGTGCCACGTGGACCGGCCACTGGCGTTTTCCTCGTCCTTGAACTTTTGAAGCCATACCGCCGCACGACTCGCCATCGGAAGTTGGAATCCCTCCGCTACCAAGCTGTGCACTCTTTTGCGACTCGATTTGGTGAACCTTATGCGTTAGCCCCTCTATGCCTGACTCGTTACATCAATCTCGACGATTCTGATAGTACGATGCGCGTGCTATAAGCCTATACGCAAAGCCTCACGCATCTGACGATACGCAGTTGCGCCTGGCGTATCCATCCTCAGTACGTCCGCCGCGGTAGGCGGGCTAGCCTCCAACCGGTATTTTCTTGATGCCGACTCGGAGCTCATCTTGCTCGTCCCACTGCTGGTATACTGGGCGTAAAGCCGCTGCATGACAGCCTGCGCAGTATCGCTGGCATTTACTTGACACTTCCGGTTGACATCGGGATCTGCTCTTTCTGGAGCGCGTGTAAGTGCTGTCGCTTTACTCGATGTTTATAATACCATAACGTGTTTCGTGACGTGGGTTCTGTGCTCACGCCTCGCCGCAGGTTTGATGGAAATTCGAAGCTGTACTCGTTCAACCAATGCCGCCATGCCAGGTTATCCACGGTCGAGCGAGAACTGCGCAAAATTCCCCTCCTTGCGAAATCAGAGGAGAACATGACGGAATATTTCCACCCGGAGTCTCCGCTCCATGCGAACGAAAACAGCTTCCGACCTCCCGCGCCTGCGTCTATTCGGCAAGCTGCTGTAACATCCTCCTCCCACGAACCTTGGCATGTTTGACTTGTCCCCTCCTCCGTTCTCACCTTGCGCAGTTTGACAAGTTCTAGTGTGCTTCGCAAATCGAATGACTCCCCGACAATCCGACGTACTAACATCCTTCTGTTCCCATCGCGGTGGGTATTACTGTAGTGGGGACGCTTCGAGCGCCCCATCGTGCGCTCCCGCTCTATCGCCGAATATATGTCACGGTGGCTGTGAGGGCGCAATAGAACGCTAGTGCGGGGTGAATGCAGTAAGTCGATTAAACCTCCCGTCGGCGTTCATGGAAGCTCGCTCACGCCAAGCTGTCCCTGTCGAGTGGGGCCAACTTTCTTGCCGACCGGTTGTATCCGCGTTCTGCGGAGCGCGCCACGACGCGCCAAGCATTCCAGGTCGGTCTCTTAGGATGCCGCATGGATGAGAAGGGTCGGCGTGCGGGCTTACTCTGCACATCAGCGCAGACACAACTCTAACGCCGCACAGTCCCGTCCCCGTGGAAGACGACTGGATCCCGCCTCCCCATTGCGTCGTCAGAGCTCCATTCTGACCCTCGATCTTCCCAATCAAGGACGCCATTCTTCCCCTCGCGCGCGGGGACGCCGCAGCCGAGACCGAGCTGCGCCTCCCACCATGTGGGCCTGGCAGTAGTTGTTCGGCCCCCTGATTATCGGACTCTGCGAATTTTACTCGCGTGTGCGCTCGCTCGTTGCACATTTAAGAACGGCGGCTGGTCGTAGCCAAGACTCCATAGCCTCGCAGCTTCTCCCCTCCCGGTCATCCTCCTACCGCCTTCACCACTTCTCTTCGGCTCGTCTGCACGAAGCCTCCCCGACCAACCACCACGGCATTTCTATCGCATTTCTTCTCCCGCATCTTCAAAAAAATGCCGGGCCTCGAACTCTTCAGCTCTATCAACTCTACCCCGGCGGCTGAGCCCTCCACGCACACCCCCGTCAAGGAGGAGGCTCCCGAGTTCCCCGCACCGTCTACGACCACCACCGTGACCACGACCACGACCACCACGGAGGTCGCCTCTGTTCCTCGTGGCCTCTCAGGTCCTGCTCCCTACTACAATGCGCGGCTCGACCCCAAGAACTTCCTCGAAGGCCCGCTCTCATGGAACCCTGCTACTCGCCTCCGGCAGATGCTCGCTCGCCCAGGCATCGTGGTAGGTATTCTCATTATGCTATTCGTTTATTCGGAATACTAACATCTATCTTCAGGTTGCGCCCGGTATCTGCGACGGCATCAGCGCGCGTTGCGCCCTTGAGGCCGGCTTCGATTGCCTCTACCAGAGGTAAGCCACTGGCCGGTCGTGTGAGCGCCAAGTCCCTCATGTTGACGTTTGTGTGTACACAGTGGTGCCGCCACGACGGCGTCGCGCCTTGGTATGCCCGACTTGGCGATCGCGACCCTGAACGACTTTGTTCAGGTAAGCTCCCCGAGACCCGGGCACATGGACTCGGGCTCACGGCGCCACTATTCTCCCTACAGAGTGCGCAGATGGTCTGCAGCCTTGACCCGACATGCCCCGTCATCGCCGATGCCGACACTGGGTACGTACTTCCCAACAGTACGCGCCTCTCATATACCAGTCGCTGACATCATCTTTAGGTTCGGCGGTCCCGCGATGGTCGCCCGAACTGTGACCCAGTACGCTCGCTCCGGTGTTGCCGCGCTGCACATCGAGGACCAGGTGCAGACGAAGCGCTGTGGCCACCTCATGGGCAAGCAGGTCGTCTCCCGCGAGGAGTTCGTTACCCGCATCCGCGCCGCCGTCCAGGCGCGCGACGCGATCCCCGGCGGCTCGGACTTCGTCATCATCGGCCGTACGGACAGCGCGCAGGTGCTCGGCATGGACGAGGCAATTGCCCGCTTGAAGCTAGCGGCGGACGCGGGTGCGGATGTGTGCTTCATTGAGGGCGTGCGCACCGCGGATCTCCTCAAGAGCACCGTCGCTGCGCTCGCACCGAAGCCTGTCCTCGTCAACGTCATCTCCGGCGGTCTTACCCCGAGTTTCACCACCAGGGAGGCTGAGGCAATGGGTGCAAAGATCATCAGTGAGTCCTCGCCGCGCGTATCCCGAGAAGAACAGACGCTAATGCTGAACGCAACCAGTCTTCTCCCTTGTGAGCTGCGTCGCCGCCGTGCACGGCATTCGTGCGGCGATGGCGTCTCTCAAGAAGACCGGCACCGACTTCACGAGCGCGAAGGGCATGGACCCCAAGGCGTTCTTCCAGGTCATGGGCTTGGACGCCGTTATCGAGGCCGACGCGCGCGCAGGAGGCAAGGCCTTCGAGGTCGTTTAAGCGACCTCTACCGCCGTGGTCCCGACTCATTCGTACCGCTTGCGAATTTGCTTATACCATCATTTGCTGCCTCGGTTCCTCTTCATTATCGTTGCGCTCTCTGTTGTTGTTGTTGTGGTTTTATGGGTCGATATAGACGGTCCCTCGATGATTTCTTCAACAGCCCCATCTTTTTACTGTCTGTCTCATCATCCTCTCTCGCTCTCTGTTGTCCTACTGCATGGTCCCCTCTGCCCGCGTCACATCCAATGTCTTGTACCGCTGTAGATTCAATCGCATCACTTCCATGCCACTATTCCTCGGGTCCCAGTAGAATCGAATGATTATGCAAGTCATCATTGCGGACCGCGTACATCGTTCGACGCTGCTTCTCAAACCCGGTACCGGAGTTGAGAGCTCCGATAAGGCATTATCTGCGGACCCGACGAAACCAACAAACGCCGCGGGAGACCGAGGGGGACCCGCGAGCGGCGGTTGAGCGGGCTACGCGGGAGAGGGATGGTCTTCGGCACCGACCCCGTCCCTGAGCTCCTCGCGCGACGCCGGAATGATACGGCGGCTCACCCACTCCGAGAATGCGGTAATGTCGGGGGCGAACGGGCAGCGATAGCGGACGATATGCAATGTCGTCACCGAGCTTGACGTCGAGATGCGGGACCGTACATTCATGGCCTTCCAATGTATCCATAGACGAACACGGCCATGTATAAAGTGTCGTGTAGAAATATGTAGCGTGAGAGTACGCTATAGAATGAGCTATATTGAACAAGCGATATGAGTGGTATCACACCGGCGGGGACGAAGCACCGAGACTTTCAACGTTTCATAGTATCGGTTCCTCCAGTCTCCAGATCGAGAGGCCTATAGTTTCGCTTTTTTTGTCCGATGCTGGCGGTTCAGCCTATCGAGCTTCTTCCACATGCACGTGCAGGGGGAGTACCTCCCGTCCTGCGGCCGACGGTACGCCTCCGACAGCCAGTCAGTCAACTTATCCAGACAAAGTAAGCTGCGATGAGCGCCGCTTGGAAGCACGCGAAGATTCTGTGGGTGTGATCGCGGCTGTGTCCCTCGGCGGGCGATACCCCTGCTGTAGCTGGTCGGGCGTCTTGTCGACCTTGGGCCATCTAGACATGTCCTTGAGGTGCTTGAGAAGCAGCACGCACATGTCCGACTGGTCATTGAGCATCTTGACATGGTCCTCGGCTTTCCTGAGCCTCTCAGCCTCCTCCGTCTGTATACGCCCCGCCTCCACCGCCGTCTTGCCACCACCTGTCGAGTTGACTGCGGGCTCATCATCCACGAACGGGCCCTTCATGTGCACCTGTATTCTCTGTTCGATGAAGCTCCACATATAATCCCATTGATCGTCGTCTATCCTGTACTTGGGCTCGTCCGCGTACCCGACGCCAGTCTCCGTGGGTTGAGCCTTCCCTTCGCCGCGTCGACGAGAGCGTAGCGCGAGCGCAACACCTGAAGGTAGTCATGGATGAGGGCGCTGATTGGGTGCAAGTCGGAATTGACGCCATTTCCAGGCAGCAGAAACTAGAAATATTCCTTGCCACCGGCGTGGTAAAATGCTAGCTTCCCATCGGTCACAGCGTACTCCTTTTCTATGCCGCAGTAGAGCTCTTCCTGACCCTCGACCTGGGTGTAAGCATCGAAGTAGTCGTAGATGAACTTTCCAACGTCCTTGCAGTTGTGCTTCAGGTATCGGATCGTGTACCAAATGAGCACGTAGAAGAACGATTCCATCTCGTCGGCGACGATAACCTTTTCAGACGGGTTCCAAAGCAGGTGAACAGAAAGGTATTGCCACGTTCCCTGAGAGCTAGCGTTCAGCGGGTTTTCCAAATTGTGATATGGTGCAAACTCACCGTGCGATTGATTGCTCGACAATCATCCGCGACCATGTTGTCCATGTTCACGATCGTTGCCGACAGCTCCCAATCTACGAGAATACCCGTGTACCAATAGACGTAAGTCCCATTGCCTATCTTCTCACGAACTTGGATGAGAACATTGCCGGCACTAATGTCCCGGTGAATAACTCCAGCGATGTAGGCGTTCCGGTGGGCTACATGAGTCGTCAGCAAGTAATATGCCGTGGCTGACGAGGGTGCTTACCTTCCACGCACGAGATGAGCAAAATCACGAGCTCCAAGGCGTTCCTGAACTTGTTCATCGGTAGACAGACCTCCTCGACGACCATTCGGTAGTGCTTATGCGTTTTGAAGGGGCAGACCTTCTCCGGATTCTCTGAATTATCGGCCCGATGTTCTTCTAGCCAAAGGGTCTGCGTCCACGTCGTTTGATTTCTGACGTCTCCATGACAGACTAGTGTCGGCACTCCTTCGACATCCGCATCGTTCAGCCGTCGAAGAATATTGCCCTCGGACTCCATGCCCGCATGCGCAATGCGCCAGCAATCCTTCAGCCATACAAACGCGCCGTCCGGATCGTCTGGCCTCTTCTTGGCCTCCAAGGCGACGTAACCACGTGTACCGCGGCCAACGACGCTATCCGCGGCGAAGGTAGGATCACCGACGAGGAACGTGCGCGTCTGGTCCAGCGTCGCATCGTATATCTCCAGCTTGTACGGATGCGTGCCTTGCTTGAACGACTCTTTGAACATATCCCGAGCGTGCTCTTGCATAGCGTGCCCCTCGACCATCCGTGGCTCGCCCCGCCGTCGGACCATCTCCGCATAGAGTGGGTCGTCCATTCGGATGCGAGTCGCAGAGGTGTCGTGACCGCGTTGGGCGTCGGAGACGCGAGTGAAGTGCCAGAGGAACTCGGCGAGCATACTGTATCAGGGTTCTCGACGTAGTTGAACTTGTGCGTCGCGACCAACCCGGCTCTGTCCCAGCGGAGGATGCGTGCCATAGGGCCGAGAATGATAAGGTGGAATAGGTGGGTGAGATGTTGGCAGTGGAAGGTATTGGCTGCATATGAAGCCGTTTGGGCCAGAATCAGCTATCGGGCAGCTGACTCGGGGACGAAGTTTTCGGCGTCCTCGTCAATGGGGTCCTGCTTGACAGGTTCGGTCTTGCACTCGATCAAGAGCTCGACCGAGGACCAATCGAGCCCGTCTTCGCTCGTCCTATACGCATCTACGCCGCTGTCGCGTCGGTACATCGCGGCATCCACACGTTCTTTCGTTGTCTTGTCGGCGTCGGAGATGACGATGTAGAATCCATCGTGAGGGTTGTCGTAGAGCCATTCCGACGTGATCATCTGTGCCTAACAAGGCGGTCACTGGTCAGTTATCTTCAGGGCGTCCTTCAATGCGGTAGACGTACCAACGGCCCTTCATTGCCGTACATGTTCCTCTCGTTCTTGAAGTCTACGTTTCGGAGGTGGTCTCGTATGCCATCGGTAACGAGGGTGTTTGGGTCACACATGTCATCGTCCGGAAGGGTGAGGTGGACATCTATCATTTGGCGGTGGGTGCAGAGGGCGATTCTGTCGACAACCATCATTTCTTGGTTCTGTTGTTACTCCTTAGCATAGAGCGACTGAACGGCGTTAGACTTGTTAGACTTGGCGTGAGTTTTCTTGGAGAGGAGCGTGCTCGTCTGTGTCTAGCCCTTGGACGAGATTCCTGTATTGCCTTTATCACGGAAGTCGGACTCGGCAGTCTGCCGTGGCGATGGGCTTGCAGAACGGTAGTCAACGGAGTGGCTGGTGGTCAACGATAGTGAGCTGGTTTATTGTCCAGAGACGTGATTCCCAGACATGATATTCGAAAGTGGGTGAGGTATGTATGTCCGGGAGGCAAGCGCAGCGATGGTAAGGGTACCGCAGGAAATGGGAGAAAACGATAGGTGGATAGAACTTGAGGAGGATCATTTTGTACGCACCTGATGCATAAGCAGCGTGCTGCTGGGAGATCGTCCGTTTCCTTTGGACTCCTGACTCCGACACACCGACACGCGTTTGCGTTGAGGTCGTGGTTAGTTGCCAAGTTCGACCCGCCAGACTCTTCCGATCCGCGCAGGTTTTCGTCATGTGCCCGCGTTCATTCGGCGTCTAACAACGAACTCGCCACGTGGCACGGTCGGACACCGAACACTGCCAGACTCCAGTGCAACAAGGTGCAACAGCACTAGTAGCAGATCACCGGGCACGTCTGAACGATGCTCAAAAGCCATTGCGTATGGCATTCCCATGCCATTCGATGTGTGTTGCCTTTGTTCTGTCAGGGAACATCACCGCGACCGCGAGTATCGATGATGTTATCAGGCTCGTTGCCAGAGACGACTCGGACGGTCCATGTTTTCATGCGTCGTAACATCATGCTTTCAGATGACTCCAACGATGACCGTGACTTATGTATGTACATAGCGATTCTATTGTCCTACAACCACCGTGGAAGTCAACGAGGAAGGTGTTCGTAGATCACGTAAGAGTATGCAGGGATGACGTCCTAGCAATGCAGGCGGCAGACTCTATACGAGAGCGTAGGATATGCGTAATCGTTCATACAGCTTCTGGTCTCGGCGCACATATAGATCATGAGCAAGGCGAGTTAGTAGTCATATGCCAAGGAGCGCCCTAAAGAGGGGGTGTCAGCAATTCACGGAACGTTCAGTCTCTGAGTGGCTTACCGGGATTTTCTGGTTTGCGAGAGTTGTATCTGGGCTGTATTTTCCTATTGCCTGGCGACTGGACTCATAAAACGCGATGAACATGAGAATCAGCTACGAATTATCTTGAAATTCGAACTGCCTATTTCGTCTTCCTAGCATATTCACAGAAAGGCATTGAGGAGCAGCGTGAGCTTATTAGCATGTGTGATTATACAGGAATAAGTTAGGCGTATAGTATCGTAGAAGTCTATGCGTCAATCCTCGCTGTCGGCGCATCAGCAGAGCACATAAACTCGAGAAGGGGATGACGCACTCTGACGTTTCTCGTCGGAGGAACATGTCGATGGCGGCCGAGAATGCAGCGAATCCCAATCCGCCAAATAACGCTCCCTTGGGGCCCGTATTCCGTGCAAGGATGCCCCCCGCAACGAAGCCAGCCGCTATTGGGTTGACCATATCGTTTCGTGCACGGTACTGCCCAACAGTTCAGCTCGGTGTCCGGGGGGACATGCGTGACGCGACAAAGTGCACTCACCGACTCGAAGACACACTCGATGCCTGCAAAGAGCGCACCGACTTTCCCGAAGCCGCGGCCGGACTTGTACATATTCCTGCCCATCTCTTTGAAGATCTCGCGCGCTTTCTGCTGCGTGCTGAGGTTCTGGCGGAGGAGCGGGTCCTCGTACGCGAACGAGGCGCTCATGAGAGAGAAGAAACCGCCGATCGCGAAACCTGGGTAGACGAAGATGGAACCGCTTCCAACACTTCATCCCAACGTCGCTCGAGCGAGGATGAAGAAGATAAGAACGAACCTCCAACGCCAGCAATGACGGTCTTGGCCACACACGACTCCATGCCCACATTCATCCACTTCTGGTACTGCTGTGCTTGCATGAAGTTTGCGCGTTCCTCTTCCGAGATACCTGGGGGAAGCGGCTCCTTTCCTGCCGCGTATATTGGCGCAGTCATCGGTAGGTTGTTCATAGCTGCGGAGGGACTGCCCGGGGCGCAGTGCTAGCAAAGGAAAGTATGGTGGCCGGGCAAGCAAAGCAGGGCAAGACACGCGTCGATCAAGCGCTCGCAATAATTCGGCGCTGCTGAGGTAAGCCGGACCGCCCGGCACGGAGCGCGTCCGGTTCGAGTTCACTTCGCGCGTCCTCTACGATGTTCGACTCGAGTTCTTCCGCCACCGTTCCTCTGTTCCTCTCCATCTCCTTCTTTCCTCGCATCCGCGATGTTTCCGCCCGGTCAACGCTTACCGGAGGGTGACTCTGCTATCCGCGCGACAGACGGCGACGCCGCACTCGCACGTCTCTCCGCCGTGCAGCGCGGCTACCTTTCCGACCCGTACATCTTCCCGCTCGTCGCGCGCCCGCACCTCCAACCGCCGCGACCCCCGCTCATCAACGTCGGCACGCACGTCCGTGCAGAAGCCCTCGATGAGCTTGTTTCTGCGTGGCTCGCGCTCTCCGCGCAGGAGGGCGCGCGCTGTCAGATCCTGAGCCTGGGCGCCGGGAGCGATACACGGTTTTGGCGCATCGCGGTGCGTAGTCGCGGACGCGAATGGAGGGAAAGGAAACAGAGCTGACCGAGCGCGTGAAGGTAGGCAGGCCCGCAGCGGGATGCCCTCGCGAAGTACATTGAGATCGACTTTCCCGAGAATACAACAAAGAAGGCCATGGCCATCCGAAAGAGCAAGGACCTCAGTGGCGCGCTGGGTAAGCCTGAGGAAATATCGCTAGGTGTGTGGCGTTCCGAGATCGCGCTGAAACGCGTTGGGCTCATGAACTCGTAGCCAACGGTGGTACCACCATACACTCGCCGGTGTACCATCTGCTCGCGACGGACCTACGCCGACCGCCCTCCGAGACTTTGGAGCCACTGCTGCTCGACCCCACTCGCCCTGTGCTTTCCCCAAACCTGCCAACGCTACTGCTCTTCGAGTGTGTGCTCGTGTACATGAGTCCCGAGTCCTCGAATATGATCCTCAAGTGGTTCACGGACTTCTTCTCGTCCCCCGCGGCAGAGGAGAGCAGGGGCGTCCTAGGGTGCATCATCTACGAGATGTTCGCCCTTCAGGACGC
This sequence comes from Grammothele lineata, assembly GCA_002150815.3. NCBI lineage: Eukaryota > Fungi > Basidiomycota > Agaricomycetes > Polyporales > Polyporaceae > Grammothele > Grammothele lineata. The sequence goes on from NDFF03000098.1 coordinate 250,358, forward strand.
GTTTGGGAAGGTGATGGTCAAGAACTTGAGGGTATGCGCCTTTCGCATGTGTGCTGAGACGAGGAGCGTTGACACTTCCTGCAAGGCTCGGAATGTTTCTCTTCCTGGAGCGGAGCCCTACCGTACGCTGGAGTCCCTTCCCAGCCGGCTCACGCAGCACGGCTGGCAGCTCGCGCGCGCGCTCACCCTCAAGGACATCCGTCGCGAGTTTATTGCCCCTGCCGAGCTTGAGAGGTACGTTCCCTGTTGCCTTTGCTGCGCGCATACAGTCTGATCTTGCTTGTAGGATCTCGCATCTGGAGATGCTCGACGAGATTGAGGAGCTCGAGCTAGTGCTCGCCCACTACGCCATCACCTGGGGAGCGAAATTTCCTGCGAAGGTTGCGGAGCTGAAGGCACCATGGTCGCAGTGGGGGCTGACGCGCAAGATGACCGAAGAGATGTGAAGAGGGATGATTTAACGATGTAAGACAATATGTATTATGCCAAGCTGTAACATACTATGTCCACTGCAAACTGTCAATGGACGCATACCCGTGGAAAGAAATGCACGTACCTCAACACTAGCTCTGCGACTAAGGGACTGGTCTCGGTAGGAGCTCCTCGTGAACATTGAAGTACCTGCGCAAGCCTGGTCTCAGTGATCTTGGTCTGCACCGCTCACACGACCGGACTCACCTCGCGACCTGCCCAACCTCCTGGCACGTCCCGACACCATCCTCGTCCCAGCTCACGACCCAGCTCCCAACCAGCTCCCCATCCTTCGTCCTCGTCTCCGCGATCGTCTCGTCCCTTGGTATCAACCCCTCCTTCCTCGCGCTCTCGACCTCCGCCTCCGGCAGCCTGAACGCCTCCGCGAGCTCCCACGTCGCGAATGGCCTGCTGGTCGGCACGAGGAACGCCGCGTCGTACACCGTTGTCCGCCTCTCCCTCAGCGCAAGCGTGAGCGTCGTCATCTCCACCGCGACGCCGCTCCCCGCTGCTTGGCCTCCGGAGGTGTGCGCGTCGGGAGTGAGGTAGCGCAGGGTAGTGACGTACGACCGCCCGGCCCACGCGACGAGCGCGGTGGAGACGCCCGAGGTGGCGAGTGCAATGCCTGCGAGGGCGAGGCGGCCGACGAGGGGCAGCGAGGAGGTCGTCTCGAGGATGAAGAAGAAGGGCGAGAGCGTGAAAGTGAGGGTGAGCGAGCCGAGGGAGAAGATCTTGAGCCGGCGGAAGGTAGTCGTTAGTGGGCCGTGGTAGACTTCATCTGCTGGCGCAGTGGAAGTTGCCTGTTCTTGAGAGGTAGTTAGAGGAGAAGACGGCGTTGTTGATGGAAGTGGAGTAGCATTTAGAGCTGGAGAACTGGTCGCGAGCGAGCGTCCTAGTCCAAGAAGAGATGGCCGGTGGCGGACGGAGGATTTTTGAGGAAACAGCGAGAAACATCGTCTGGAAAAGACAGAGGTCGATGTACTCGCATGAAGGCGAGCATTAAGATGTAGCAGAGGCGACCTCGCGAGCCGTAGAGTGGCCATGATGAGGTGTTGGCAAGGGGCGGCGAGAAGGTCGCGCAGGCTTTCGCGCGTGCAAGACGCGAGGCGCACGCGACGCGGCGCCTCGGCATCGGCGCGCGTTTGGGCCGCATGGGCGGGCGCACTTCGACCTCGACCGCTTCTACCTGCCTCCAGACCATCATAGCAACGTATGGATCTGCCAATATACTACACGCGCGCCGAGTACATCGAAACGGTAGGTGAATACCGATCCATTCGTGTCTTCGAGAGGGCTGCTAGCTGACTATATGCGTCCATGTAGGACACGGGGAACAAAGTCTCCCGTAGAGCCACCATCTCTGGCCCTCAGAACATCATCCTCGGGGGAAAGACCATCATTGCGAGCGGGGCAATCATCCGCGGAGACCTGAGGAGAACAGGCCCGGGACATGCCGTTGTCATTTCTCTCGGGCGGTACTGTCTCATCGGCGAGGGATGCGTGATGAGGTGCGTTTCGCCCGCAATGGTCCTTTGAATTGCGCGCTCATGTGAGGAGCGTGAAGGCCGCCGTACAAGACATATCGCGGGAACTTCAACTACTACCCTATGAAGATCGGGGACCATGTACACATCGGCGCCGGTTCCATCGTGGAGGCTGCGACCATTGGGAACCACGTTGAGATTGGAAAGAACTGCATCATTGTGCGTGTCGGTTTCTCAAAGTCTGGACGGAACCACGCCGTTGCGTCGCAATTTGTCGAAGGAACCTTAAGATCCGTATACTTGCCTTTCCTTCGTGGCTGGCTACGTACTTGGTCCCAGGGCCGTGTGCGTAGTCAGTCATTCTAGGTGGCGTGTGTTCCGTGGGGGCTCAATGTTGCGGTTGTTATATTGCATGCGCATAACACGCTACGGCTCTGAATCTGTTGCCATCGGAGGGCCCTGTTGACAAGCGGATGCGAAGCGTCTGTTGTAGACATAGTAGGGCCTACGTGACCTTTCCGCAGTGCCAAGGCAATACACAGGTGCCCTCTAATTCAACAGACTTCCCTTCTCGAACTATCCCCTGAGTTGTGTGAGCAACCCATCGTTTATATGAGCGATGTATGCTCTCAGGACTCAAGCGGCGGTTCTTCTTCCCGTGTACGCATTGCACCCTGGGATCATGACCGTACTCCCATGCCTCGGCAAGGCAGCGATGTGGGGGCGGGGAGAGTTTCGGAGGCCGCGGCTTCACCTTCCTGGCGCAGCTGCCTAGAAATGACTTAACCATGCTCCCGATGTTCCGAAATGAAGTGAATTGCCTCGCCGGTATTGATTCCGCTCGATTCGCAGGGGAAGTTCACGATCATCAAGGATTGCGCCAAGATCGCCGATAACACTGTCATTCCCCCCAATACTGTTGTGCCTGCGCTAGCACTCTTCGCCGGGTCACCTGGTGCGTCCTGTGAGCTCCTATGCGTGCATCTCACACTCATCTTAGAGCCTTCCAGGCCGCTTCATCGAGGATTTGCCAGAATCCACCCCGGAGATTGTAGAGGCGCAGACGAAACAGTATTACACGCGTTTTCAGCCCTTGCCCGCAGAGCGATAACATTCCTCATGCACGATATACCCCCCCTACCCTCGCGATACCCTCCGCCGCTATGCTATGACCCCAAAACGTCTCTTCACGACGGCTCCAACTTGCAAAAGGGGCTGCCCTGCCGTACCGAGTGCTTCTAGTGTGCCGCCAAGCAGCGCCGATCCTACAAATCCTATCGAGCAACACCGACCAAATACGGCCACAACCACGTTAGTTCTGGATCAAGAAGTTTCGAGTGTGGACATGCTCACATTCAGATGCCTCAGAGACTCTGGTCCCATGACAATATATTCCGAGTGCTAACCGAGTGCCGACATCCGTGCGCAGGAGCGCCAGTGACGGCATAGCGCCTCGTAGCGCCCGGAAGGGTTTCGCCCGAATTGCGAAGCGCCGGCGCCCGGACGCAACTTGCCCGCCGCCGCCTTCATATCCAGCCTGCTTCTCCTTCGAGTGTACACACGCCGACCAGACGTCCCGATGTCCGTCACGCCCAGTTAACAGAACACTCCATCGCAACGCTACCGCTGCACCCTTGCGACTCCCACTTTCCCCCAGCCGCGAAATCCGCTCCTTCAGTGTTGGATATGGCGATCCATGCGTTTTTCGGAGGCAGGCTCCGCGGCTTCGGGACCTACGTCTTCAGGCACCTCAACTTTTATCGCGTACACCTTTTATTCTTGTGAGTATCAAAGTCTATTTGTGAAGGGGAGGCGCCTCAGCGCAGGCTGAGGGATTATGGCCGTTGGAGGCGGGAGGGCAGAGAGGGTGGTTCGAGGAGGCGTCCCGGCCGCACAGGCGATCGTGGGTTTGATGCACACGCGACTGTCTTTGTCGGACATGGAGGGTTTAAGAGAAATATGCTGGGTGATAATGGGATAGAAACGGGTGGTAGACGAGCAGACGTTGGAGGACGCACAAAGACCGGCCACCCTCTCGCCGCTCCCGATACATCCCAGCGCTGACATTGTCTCCCCGCACAGCACCTTCACGCCCCTCATCTTCTCCGGGATCTTCTACGCCTCCAATGGCGAGTTCCATATCGACTATATCGACTGCCTCTTCAACTGCGTCAGTGCTATGACCGTCTGTGGTCTCGCGACCGTGGACCTGAGCAGCCTCACGCCCTTCCAACAAGCTCTGTTGTTCATTCAGATGTGCCTTGGTAGCCCAGTATGTCCCCTCTGTTTCCCGCTTCTCCACTGTTTGTTCACATTTCGCGTCCGTTCAGGTCGTGATCTCATGGATGATGGTCTACATCCGAAGGTAAGCCCGTTTCGTCCTGCGCTCCCAACGAACCTACCCCTCCTTTCGCGCCACACTTTCCTCGACACGTACCTCGAACCGCGGGAACATCTGTCGTCATTTTTTGGAAGCGCGTCGTGCTGGAACAGTCGCAAATAGACGTCTGGAAATGCCTGGACGAACGTGCGATCGGAGAGCACGGGCCGCTGTCGGTGCGGTCAGCCCGGATCAAGGAGACGGGCGTCCCCGTTCGGGAGCAGTTTGGAAGCAGTAGTGCGGGCTGGAGGGCGGATGTCTGGACTCTCGCTGACTCATTGTTATTTGTAGGTCTTTCTTCGCGAGGAAGTTCCAGCGAATCGTCGAGGCCGAGCTCGCGCGTAGGGCCGCACGCGAGGTGGATGCCGAGGTCGAGGTGAAGATAGAGCCGTGGTGGGAGAGGGTGTGGACGCTGGCCAAGGCCTCGTGGCCGACGCGCTTCCGCTCGCTCAGCGACACTGCAATGCAGGAGGTGAAGCCCGTGCGGAGCCGGGGAAAGAGTCAGCTTCGGACAGACATGATCAGGCGGGTTGAAGGTGCACCTAAGCTCGTCGACCCCAGCGGGTGGATCAGTGAAGGCCCACCTGAGCAAAAGGGCTCTAGCAACTCCTCGCCGACTGTAAGACCCGAGAGCGAAGCCGGCGAGTCGACCTCTGCGGGGAACACGGAGACGGTAGAGAGCGAGGACAAGAGAGAGCAGCTCCACACCGACGACGACTCGTACGTATCTTTATGTCGCGCGGATTTCCCCGACATTAAACTGAGAAGCGTGAACTCTAGACCGGACCCGGAGCACACGCCCGTCGAAACCTCTCCCCGTACTGGCTTGTCGCCTGCTTCTGGTACGTGCTCCTCGTTAATGATCGTCCGCTTCCCGATTGACGGAGGTCACAGGTGCTGCGCCCATTCTGCGTTCCCCGACCATCAACAAGCCCCAGGGGAGGGGTCCTCAAATTGCGCGCACTCAGACTGTGGAATTCGCTGCGACCCCTCAGTCCATTGCCGTAGATCGTCGGTTCAGCACGATGTACGCCAATGACGAAGAGGACGAGTCGTCTGAGAGTTCCCATGGTGATCGTCGTCGTATGTACCTCCAGCACGCTCCTCTTTTGACCGGCTTCGTTTACGTACATGTCACGCAGGCTCGACTTCGCGTTCAGCGATGCCGCGGCGTACCATGTCGCGTCCAACGCCTTCGCGGCCGTCGATTTCGCGGCCAATGATGACAATGATGTCGCGCCCGACGATGAGTCGGAACATGTCGATGCCGCGCACAGGCACGATCCACACCGTGGGCACCCAGGGTGCGCAGCCGTCGGTGCGCACGATGCATCGGGGGTTCGGTGGGTTCCCAATGCCACACGAGCTCCTTTCGCGCCTTTTTGGAAGAGCATTTCCCAAACTCGAACGCAAACTCACGCGGACGGTCACTATCCCGCACACGCAGACTATTGCGTCGGTACGGGGCGGGGCGCCGCCCGGTGTGCGCTCGGTGCGGTACATCACCTTCGAGGCTGTGGTGGGGCGCAACTCGGTCTTCCGCGCGCTCACGCGCGAGCAGCTCGAAGAGCTAGGGGGTGTTGAGTACCGCGCGCTTACGGCGCTCTTGTGGATCGTCGGCGCGGTAGGTGCCTCTTGACCGTCGTACACGTGAAGCCACACTGATGGCCGTGTGATGCGAAACAGTATCACATCGGTCTTCAGCTCATAGCGTTCACTGTCATCGCGCCGTACATGTCGATCAGCCGGTGGAAGAGCGACTTCGTACCACCCGCGCTGCATAGACCTGTAGCCTCGACTTGGTACGTCCCTCTTCCTGTTCTGTCATAACCGGGACACTATGCTGACATTACTCCAGGTATTCTGCGTTCCAGGTTGTCTCGTCATACACGAATACTGGAATGTCCCTAGTCGACACGTCCATGGTCCCATTCCAACAAGCCTACCCTATGATTGTGTTTATGATTATACTAATATTAGCCGGCAACACTGCATTCGTACGTACGCTTCCAGCCTCGTGATATCCTATTTGTGCTAACCTTGTTATCTTTAGCCTATAGTGTGAGCTCTACGCACCTTCTCGAAGATTGATTTGCTAACATAGAACTCGCCGGCCGAATAATAGACTACGATTTCAAATGTGAGCGGCCCTCTCTGCCTTATGGCTTCCACTGACGGCCTTGCCATCCCAGATGGATATTGTCAACGATCGTCCCTACACGCTCTCGCCTAGGCGAGACTCTACAATTCCTGCTCGACCACCCCCGTCGCTGTTTCGTCTATCTCTTCCCTTCCCATCAAACTTGGTTCTTGGTTACAGTATTGGCTGTTCTGAAGTAAGCATTTTCACGCCCCGCCCAATCTACCCTCAGCTAACGCAGTGCTTGCTAGTGGCACGGATTGGTTCTTCTTCCTCGTCTTGGACATTGGAAACCCCGAGATCAATTCTATCCCTGTGGGCACACGTTTCATCATTGGCCTTCTGCAGGCCACAGCTGTCCGCGCGGCCGGCTTCGGCACGGTCGCGCTGTCATCTTTGGCCCCAGCCGTCAAGTGCGTCTCCCTAACTCGAGTATTTGATACGCTGCTAACCCGGAAGTAGGGTTTTGTACGTGCTCATGATGTATGTTAGCGTCTGTGAGTACCCGCCATCTTATGGTTGATAGACAGTCGCTGACATGTTTTCGGTAGACCCGATTGCCATGAGGTGAGACTCGATGTGTTCCGAAGGGTTGATCCCGTCTAACATCTTCCCAGCGTCCGGTCGACGAACGTGTACGAGGAAAAGTCGCTGGGTGTCTTCACGGACGAAGACGACGAGGCTGAGGAAGAGTCCTTCGTCCCTTCTGGCAACCGCGCGGCGGTCTGGGGGCGGTATCTTGCCATGCATGCTCGGAAGCAGCTTTCGTTCGGTATGTATTCTTCAGGCGACCCCTTGCGGCCCAGGCTGACGAGTGTTAGATATGTGGTGGCTTGGCTTGGCCCTGTTCCTTGTGTGCATCATTGAGGTGCGTGCGTCCTGATTTTATCGACTAGCCCCCATGCTCATTAGTTCCCTGCAGAAGGATGGCCTGGAGAACGACGCGACGGCGACATGGTTCAACATCTTCAACATCCGTAAGTGTCTCCACCTTTTGGACCACCAGTCCTACTCACGATGTATTCAGTCTTCGAGCTCGTCTCTGCGTATGGTACTGTCGGTTTGAGTCTAGGTGTGCCAAACGTAAGTGCCTCCCGTAGTGTTCCGATGCTTTGCCGACTTACAGACGTCCCAGGCCAACTTCTCCTTCTCGGGCGCCCTCCGTCCGCTCTCCAAGCTCATTGTCTGCGCCGTCATGTTGCGAGGCCGGCACCGTGGCCTCCCTGTCGCGATCGACCGCGCCGTCATGCTCCCGTACGAGTTCAAGGACGGCGTCGACGAATTCAACCAGCCTCACGACGACTTCCCGCGGCGAGCGCGCTCCCGCTCGTCCACCGTGACCTCGGCACCCGACGCATGGCGCGTGGGTAGTGGTGGAGAAAACCCGAACCGCCTCAACGCGCATCGCGGGCACTCGCCCGTCGCGTCTGGTACGGATCACCGAGAAAAGTCACCTGCGCGGGGACGAGATATCACCCCTCGTCGGTCGCGCCGTGGGTCGGTGCGCGTGATGGCCCCGGGGACGATGCAGAACGTGGAGGAGCGGACGGACGAGGTCATCAACGACCTTGTCCTCCGCGGCGGCCTGATGGCCTGACGGGCGGCGATGACGACCTGTGACGACTACTGTGATGATAGCTCCGGACTATTTCCACCTAGAAGATAGATGAGGATGTTGGGTGCTTTCCCTGTCCGTACCCCCGCCTCCCCTCCTGCTTGCACGAGCTTCACGACCATAGATTGTAAAGTACTGCTCCTGTCCTCTCTCCCCGTATCATGCTCCACTCCAACTCATGCACGCTCGTACGCTCTTGGAATAGTAATTCACGCCGTTTATCCTTATTAATTAGTCTTCTTGCTTTGTTCTTGCTTTCCCGCGTCCGTCGCCAGTGTGTGCTACTTATGAGACGTGTACGCCTTACGAATGAAAAAAGCATGCCGTCTCAAACGTAGAGCACTCCTTGTTGGCGTATAACTTGCCGCCGGAACGCTCAGTTGAAGGGAATGAGCTCAGAAGTTTAGACGCAGACCGTGACGCCGCGCGTGGAACGCGGACACGTGACAGAAACCCGCACAGTAGAGCGCTTCTAACAAGCCCAACTTCCCACTCACCACCACCTCGACCAAAACGCGTGCCGTGGTTCCGGTGTTTGACATGCAAAACAGGTGGACAACAGCTGTAAGCCACGCGGCATAGACATTGTGCGTACCTCCATCGAACTCCTTGTTCCTTTCTCCCACCTCTCGCATCACCTGCGGCGCCTTGACCACCTGCTTGCCTTCCTCTCCGCCGAGCACTCCTCCTCGGCTCTTAGCTGTCATGGCTGACCATGTATCTTCTGGACAGCCAGACGACGTGCGACCTTCGACTTCCAGTCGTCGCGTTGACGGACGTCCCATAACCCCACCCCCTCGACAGACCACTCAGTCACTCGTCGCCAGTAGTGACAAAGGTAGATCGGGGATCGCGCTTGAGGGTCAGACACAGACAAGTACGCCTCTATCTAAAGCGACTCGGGCCAAATCGAACAAGTCTGGCGCTGTCCAGGAACTTTATGCCGAGGAGCAACAGCAGAACCAAAAGATGACGGTCATCGGCAAGATCGCCCTCTGCACCCACCGTTACATGATGGATACCCATCTCCCCGTCCCCGTCCTGGACGGCAAAGAATGGGACCCCGAATCGCTTGTTACGGACGATATACGCGATCGCCTCCAGAACATGGACTTCAAAGACGAAAGAGATATGTACGGGAACAACGGGCCCTTAGTACGTCTAAAATAGTTGCGCTGAGTCCAGGATGGAACTGAGCACTTCCCTAGGCAAAAAAAATCACGTCAAAATGGCTCTATGACGACCCTCACGACGGATTCTACATCGTCAACTCTGCCGACGTCTCTGACGCCGATAAGACGACGAAAGAACGCGTGGATGCCGCGATGTACCGACGTGACAGCGGCCCGGACCCCGATAGGACGAGCGAAGACGGGCTTGATTGGTCCTCGGTCGAGCTCTTGATCGAGTGCAAGACCGAACCTGTCCAGCAAGACCCCATCGACGAGGACGCAAAGAACTTTATTCCCGACTCAGCTGCCCGACAACTTATTTTGGCCCAAATTGCCTCATATGCTGCCAATACCTTCGATAGCCAACATCTCACCCATCTCTTTCTCCTCATCATCCTCGGCCCTATGGCACGCATCCTCCGCTGGGACAGAGCCGGGGTGGTCGCGACGCACAAGTTCAACTACGTCGAGAACCCCCATATGCTCGCCGAATTCCTCTGGCGCTTCACTCGCGTCTCTGACGACCGACGCGGTCACGATACCTCTGCGACGCGCATCCGCATGGACGACCCACTCTATGCGGAGATGGCCCGACGGCGGGACGAGCCACGGATGGTCGAGGGGCACGCTATGCAAGAGCACGCTCGGGAGATGTTCAAGGCTTCGTTCAAGCAAAGCACGTATCCGCACAAACTGGAAATCTACGACGCGAAGCTCGAGCGGAAGCGCACGTTCCTGGTCGGCGATCCGACCTTCATCGCAGACGGGGTCATCGGCCGCGGGACCCGGGGGTACGTCGCGTTGGAGGCCAAGGAGAAGCCGACGGATCCTGATGGAGCGTTTGTCTGGCTGAAGGATTGTTGGCGCATTGCCCACGCGGGCATGGAGCCCGAGGGCGACATCCTCCAGCGCCTCAACGACGCGCGTGTCGAAGGGGTGCCTACGCTAGTCTGTCACGGGGACATCGAGAACCAGATGACGTGGTCGCAAGCGTTCTGGTTGGAACAGAACGGGCCGGTAGGCTTGGAGAACGTCGAGAAGGACTGTCCCTTCAAGGCTCACAAGCACTATCGGATGGTTGTTGAGGAAGTCTGCCTTCCGATGAACCAATTCCGGCACGCAAAAGATCTCATCTATCTCATTTCTAAATGCATTGAAGGTGCGATCCCTCTTTCCTTCACCCCGCGTGTAGTAGCTCACAACATTACTGGCAGCCCATGGGAACGCTTGGCGAGCAGGAGTGATCCACCGAGACATCAGCGCCGGCAACGTCCTCATTCATATCATCGAGACCATAGATCATGGAACCCTCAAAAGGCGGCGCACAGGCATTCTCGTGGACTGGGAGCTGTCGACAACTGTCGTGAGCCTCGACGCGCTAGACGAATCGGTTTATCGAGCTATCGATCGCACAGTGAGTGATTCCTCACCCGATGTTTGACTACAGATCTGACTGAGGGTAACGTCGCAGGGAACTTGGCAGTATCTCTCCGTGTTCATCCTCTGGAACCCGCGCAAGAAGGTTCAAATCGCCGACGACATGGAAGCATTCTTCAACGTGTTGCTCTGGTTTGCGATCCGGTACCTCCTTCACAACTGTAAGGACGTCGGCAAGTTCATCTATGACTACTTCGACGACTACACCCCGATCGTCGGCAAGGAGGATGTCTTCTGCGGGCCCGCGAAAGACAACGCCGTCCGGACTGGTGTTTTGCAGCTGCCTGAGAAGGAAGACGACGAAGTCTCCCCTGCTGAGCTTCAATTCCTACTTGACGAGGCGGACGCCACGAGTCCGACCTTGCATCCGATCAACAATGTCTTCAACGAGTTTCTCGCCATCCTACGCTCGCGTTACGCTCTTATCAAGGGAATGAAGAGAGACACCAAGCCAAAGCGTACCAACGTTAAGGTGTTGAACGAACCCGTCATCGACGACGGGGAGGAATGGGAAGAAAGGAACCGTGAGATGCTTGCGAAGTTGAAGAATAAGAAGGCGGACGTCGCTAATGCTGCGCTTGAGGCACGTAGGCTGCAGGAAGCCGAAGAGCACGTCAAGATGCTGAACGACCAGTTCGAGATGGCGCGGGTGCTGCTCGCCCACGTTTTCGAGCACAACTGGCCTATGCAGGACAGGACCCCCGACCAGCTCCCGCGTGGCTACCGTCCTATCAAGCAAGAACCCACCCCGGCGCCGACAAACTCCTCGCACCCATCGCAACGGGGCCCCAAGAGGAAGTCCTCGCAGGTTGCTCTGTCTGAGGCGGAGCCTCAGGAGAACAGCGTACGTAGATCGGGTCGAATCCCAGTGAAGCCCCGGAAGATTTGAGGAACGCTATGCCAGTGTTGTATCTACTGCTACAGGTCGCTCCGTATATATATATCATTAATGCTGTTCGTCATGCACGCTCGGGACAATTTGTCGATATGACGTTCCATCTGTCGTTCACTGCTATGTTTAACCTACTTTCCACCATGATCGTATGTGCTACATCTGATCTTTCGGAACAGTCCAATACATTCTAACGGAGTCTCCTAGTCTACGTGTTTGAATCTTCATCATGATCGCTGTAGCTGAAATCCGAGCCTCCGGTTAGGCCGCCTGAGTGTTGATTTTACACTGACAAGAAAGCGAGAAGTCAGCGAACCCGACCCACACCCAAGTGGCCGTGCGACATCGGCGTACCTCGAAGTCATCGATATGGAATTCAAACGAAATTATACCAGCCACGTTCATTCCACTCGGCGTGAACCTCACGAGAAGCCGCATGTCCTCCTTCCGTCTTCCCCCTAAGGAGGTGGGCCCCACCGTTTCTCGGATCTCTCGAGTGTGTCCTTGCGAATATACAATATGGTCCTGTGGGCACGCGTGATGCGTCAGCGGCATGGCGTAGGGGACAGTGCCGAACCGGATGGAGGCATAATGCCTCAGATGCTCGACAGCAGTGGGGACGTCGCGTGGCTCTGGTTCTAAGCCCCATCTCGAGGCCCATTCCTCAAATTTGCCAGATTGGGCTGAACAGCACCCAAGCGTGACGGTCAGATAGGCGTTAGCGATAACAACCCGCTCGAATACGAGCTTGACGGGAGACGACCCAGTCCACCCACGGGGTGCATGCGTGGCAGAAAGGAGCTTCCAAGAATGCTTGGATTCGAAGTCGAGCAAGGAGGACGATTTGATGCGGAACGGAGATGAGATTCCAACGCTGAAGAGCTCGACGAGCGTGAGAGGGTCAAGAGTGCATGCGCGGGGCTTAGGGCGTGACGAGACGTAAATTTGTCTCCATTGCCATTGCGCGTGTTTGCCAGTGAAAGTGTAGGAACCTGATGGAGACATGATACGCATGTGCTCGCAGAGACAATGGTATATCGGGATGGAGGCATCGGTCGTCTCAGGATCTCTGGTTAGAACAAGCCATATAGGCGGATTGGAACACTTGAGGTCCAGCAGCGAGCGGCCGGCGGGAATGTCTAGCATCAGTGCGTACACAAGGATTCCTCGAGGAGACGGAGTAAAAGACATGGAGTGCCCTTCTTTGAGCTACACAATCATCGTCAGAATATCCAACCACACATGGCGAGAAAAATTGCATACTCACCGTGTTATTGGAAGACCAGTCCATCTGGAGTCCTCGACCGTCGTTCGTAGTCCAAGAGTATAAAGCAGGGGAAGAAGCAAGTAGATGAGTTCCGCCGTTCAATGAGTCGGAACAACTTGTGCAGCGTTTGAAGAGGGCTTCATCTTCAGAAATGACACCCCAGCCAGAGGCAAAGAGGGACGTGTCCACGGACGTGCGCATGATCTCCTCTTGCAGCCGATAGAATGCGTTTCGTCCCTCCCCGTAGAGAGTCGGCAGGTTGACACCAAAGAGACCAAAAAGGCAGTACGCTTCGTCCTCGATCCGCGTCGTCTGCCGACGCGATGCCCACGACATTCGTGCGGCCACGCTGACGTCCATTACATCCTCTTCAAAGCAAAGCACGCTCACGTCGATCCCTGTGACCTCCTGCAGTTTCTCCGCGAGCTGGAACTTGCTACCAATCAAGGTCCAGGCGGCGGACATGAAGAGGACGTTCTTGGGTGCGACGAGTTCCTGCAACGTCCACCCACGGCGGTGCCAGCGGCTGTCACGGAACTCAGATGACTCTGTGGTGCATCCGGGGGAAACATCGGCGAGGTAGACGTAGCAAACTGCCGAGAGAGAGTAATAGCGGAACATAGAATTGATGGCCTCGGTGAGTTCGGCACTGCTAGTCTTGTCGATGCAGCAGGTGTCGGCCCAGGCCCAACGGTACCCGTGCTCTCGGGAGACTTTCAGAAACTCCTGGATCTTCGGGGAAAGTAGGTCGCGTGGGATCATAGATACTGGCACCTTGTCTATGCTAACAATGGTGTCTAGGGGTTGAGGTGATTGTGGCGATAGGTCTCCCTGGCCCATCCGGAGCGCGAGTTGTTGCACCCTTGCGGACAGCGCCATGAACTCGGCACGTAAATCATCGGACGTACAGGATGTATCGGACTCGGAGGGACGCTTGTTGGATGGGTTTGTCTTGGATCGTTCCATCGCTGCACGGACCTTTTGATACGTGTCTTCCTCATCCTCTCTACCCCAGACATGCGATAGGATCGCATACCCTCCTGGAACTCGCTCCGGGTAAGCGAAGAACTCGAGGTTGGCGGTTTGAGTGTTCAGAAGCCACATCCTGGTAGAGCGACGGAATGATAGCAAGCATCGGCGAACGGGGTTTCAGACTGTTAAGATTGTAGATGGACTCCCCGAAACAGTAGCCCCGGTCAAAGCTGACTGCTGAGCTCAGGCGCCCGCTGCTCAGCACCGTACGGCGCCTCAGGAAGCCCAGCGTCTGCGAGGTCGCGGGTCGGTCTCCTCGGCGAACGTCGCAACCGCACTGAGGCAAATTGGTCATTACAAGGGAACGGCCGGGGTGGCGCGGGCCGCGCCAGCGGCCCCAAGGGTCACCAAGGGTGCGCGCCGCCGAAGGCGCGTCCTCCTCCCTCCTCCCGCCCTCGCGCGGCCTCGCGCGGGCGCACCCTGCTTTCAATCGCCCGCGCGACCTATCAAACACGCCATAGAAACATGTATTTAGCCAATAAAATACATACACTGTAATTTTTGCTTCGCGGCGGCGCGCCGCCGCGAGAATCCTATCAAGCCGAACCAAGGCCTGAATGTCGACCTTCTCGCTCTCGTTAGAGCCCGTACCAGACAGACAAGCCACAAACATTTACTTGCTCACTCATGAGTGGTATTCCCTCCAACTGTGATAGTTTTTCTTTCCGTTTGCTCGCATATCCAGATGATTTGAGGCTCTCGACAGATCTCCATCTCAGAAAAGGTACCTATTCAGTGAATCCCCTGCTACTCATTGGGCCACCTCAATTGGGTTGTGATAGGTACTACGACTGCACTGTGAGGTATTTGTACACCTTTTTCAATGTCATGTATCTAGCATAGAAACTCCTGCCCCTTCTTGAGGTAGAATTCACCACTTCTGGCTTTGTTCAGCACACGTGACCGAGATTCTGATGTTATAACAGTCCAACCTACTACAGTTAGCAGTACAGTTCATCTCACGAAGGCCTTATATTTTCTGTAGGGTCTTGGTACAGTAGGCGAGGAAGACGGTCACTTTGCGCGGGCGACCTTTCCGGAGTCATGTGACTCCGAAATGGTCTCTAACACCTAGATTAGGGTCCCGTTTGGTCTTTTGGTCGGCCAGCGCTTCCCACCAATCCGACCGAATTGGTCGGGCCCCTTGGAATGGCGGAGTTACCCGCACTGACGCTTGTTTGGGCAGTCACGCGAACGCACGCATTCGTGACAGGCGACGCGCGATCGCGCGCAGCCCTTTTGTGTAAGCTCGCGAGTCCACCTCCCGCGCGGCCTGTATATGACAAGGGAGGGCTGCAACGAGAGCGATCAGTCGCATTTCACGAGACGAAACCAGCATCTATGGAGCTCAAGGATGTGACGTCGCGGGGAAGGTGCATACTATAAGAGACTACAAGCAGTGGGATGTACTAACTTGATAGCTCTACTACCTACTAGTCGGTAACGAGGAGCCTAGAGGAGGATCATAGCAGACTACAGCATTATTAGCTAGCACCTCACGCATGTCGTTGCGCTCTCCACCTACTTACTGCGCAGGGGCTTTAGGCGATTCTGCTCTCCACAGTTTTTCAGAGGCGGAGCAACTTCAAGCGTCGCCCATCGTCGCGCGCGCCGCCGGGGAACATGCTCGCTGGTCTCAATATCGATTCATGGCTACTACGCGCGCCGCTTAGCGGAGGTCGCGCAATGGTATCGCGGCTCAATCACGCCCTCTAGGAGCCTGCTCTGAACGCCGCGCGTCCAGCCTCCCGGTCTCGCGCCCGAGCGACGATGGCCTCCGACGCACGCGCGTCGGGTTCGCATTGGCGTCGCGCCGACTGACTCCTCGATCGCCGCTTGGTAGTATGTCGCTGCTGCGTTAATACACGCCTCCGTTTTCACAGATGATCGCGCGCCGTAGCCACTGCCAGTACTAGGTGAGGCTACTACAGCCACTGCGGCGCGCGATCAGACCTTTACCGTGTCACGTACATTCGGGTCACTCTGTGGTGCCATCGGAGTAACTCGCCAGTGACCACGGTGTTGTTCGCCGAGGAGGCCGACCCGCGACCTCGCAGACGCTGGGCTTCCTGAGGCGCCGTACGGTGCTGAGCAGCGGGCGCCTGAGCTCAGCAGTCAGCTTTGACCGGGGCTAGTGCTTCGCGGCGGGCGGTCACTTGTCATATGAAACGCTCGTCGGGCTGCGCATTGTTCGACGTATGTATTATCACCTTGTGAACCTTGGGAAGACTTAGATGAGTCTGCTGACCGGGGTTTCGACCGTATAGTAAGTGACTCTTCGCTTAACGTTCGAGTTCATTGCTGAGGGAGGACAACGACGTAGGGCGGCGAGAGGAGTGCAAAGAGCGTTCAACTTACTGAACTAGTACTATCTCTGCTACCGCTACACGCAAAAAGCAGAGAAAATGACCAGACGTTTTCTCAGGTATACCTCCCACTCTAAACATTCCAATTACACATTCTGTGAAGATGCGCCAGCAATATGACAGAAACTTAAGGCTATCTCGACGAGGCGTACGTCAAGTTGTGGGCGTCTACTATGCGGGCCTGCGAGCCCTGGGCCTGGGAGCTTGCACTTCTGTCTCGCCCGAGAGTCGACTTACTGCGCTCACGATTCTTCTCTGTTCTAAGCCGAAAATGTAGCACAGTCTGAGCAAGACCCATCGATCGACGCTAAAACTTCTTGCACTTCTGTTCAAAATTCGAACCCTGGAGTAGCTGCTGGAGGAAGCGTGAGGCAAGCCTGGCTCTCTGAGCTTGGGCTGAAGATGTACTAGTACAATGACCCAGTGTGGTAGTTTGTCAGGCGTCGAGTGGGAAAGGCCCGCTCTTCTCAGCGCTAGCTCGGCGGGAGACGGGGGCTTGAACTGCCCACGAAATCCCTGCCGTCCAAATTTCGTTTCGAAGCTACGCGCGAAACGGTGGAGAGGCCTCCTCATTCAAGTACTCGCAGTCGTTCCGGAACCCATCGACTATGATCACCACATCCGATCGACGCACAGCTAAGTCCGAAATTCAGACACCAAAAGACAGCGAGTACACCAAAACGTCACGGCGTCTAGATTATGTATGTCAACAGAATAAGGACATCAGGTATGGTAATCAGGTATTCAGGCGCGCGGCCATCGTCCCCAGGGTCGTACAGCGCGCGTTGCGCCGCGGGCTTCCCTGTGCGACGGCGACGGCGAGAGAAGAGAGAGAAAGAAAGAGAGGAGGTGAGCCTGCGGCGGGAGGAAGAGGAAGAGTGAATAGAACGAGACTCACCAAGCCCCGCAGTAGCACTGGGAGAGCGCGCGCGCTCATCTGCTCCCGCCGTACCGGACCTTGCGGCCGATGTCGAACGGGACGTACTTGTACTTGATCATGTGTCTGCAAGGGCCGCACCGTCAGCGCGCGGCCGCCGCAGGGAGGGATATCCCAAAGGAAAGTGGAGAAGAGGGGAAAAGGGAGGAGGGGGCGGAAAGGGAGAAGAGGAGACGTACTGTATTTGGCGGCGCATGGTGAGCGCGAAGAGGACGAAGAAGTAGACGACGAGGATCGGCCAGTAGACCGGGACGTCGAACATCTCGAAGAACGAGCACACGATCGCGAGCACCGTCGCCCGCGTCGCCGAAAGCCTTTATAGTACCCCATGTATCCGTCAGTCCCGTCCGCTTCATGAGGAGAGAGAGGGTACGCACCAAAATTGCCATTCGGGCAGGCGGCGGACGAACGGCCGGAAGTCGTCGTCGCGCGAGGAGGGGAGAGGGGAGGGAGATGTTTCACCGCCCTCCTCTATCTCGTCCGCAAGCAGGTCATCCTGTAGGGACGGATCGAAGCGCGGCTGGAGGAAGGCGAGGAAGAGGTTGAGGAGGTAGATCGCGTGGGCGTCTATTGGGCGCGCGAGCGAGGCGAGCAGTTAGCGTGAGTTGTGGCGAAGGGGAGAAGGGGGCTCGGGACGTACAGCATACTAGAAAATTCAAGCGCGTATATGTCAGTTAGGAACGTCGGAGCAATGGGGAAAGGGCGACGTACCGATATACCACTATGCACCCAAATATCGCCGAAACGGACGCAGGGAAAGTGCGAAGATTAGACATGCACCTCCATGACTATGAACAATGCACTCACCCCTTGCGCAAAGACGATGCGAAGCATGAATAGTGCGAGGAGGCCCGCAGTACTCAGCCAGCGGTAGAGGACGAAGGGTGTGACACGGTCCAGCCACCGCTGGTACTGGCGCTGCCCCTGGGCGTAGTAGACCATGAGCGGCTGGAAGGGGCCAGCGGAGGCCTCGGGGTCGGATGAGGACATCATTTTCGTGTGGTGGGCGTCGTGAGGAGGGCTGGGTGGGCGTGGAGGAGGAAGAGAGGAGAGCGCGGGGGCGGGCGAGGCTGCGCGAAGGGGAACACGTAGCGTCGTGGGCAGGGACACAACAGACGCGCAATCGAGTTGGCGCAGCGACTTCCTCTCTCATCTTCGGCGTCCCCCGAAAAACACTCGCGCTCTCGGTCCGGCCCCGGCCCGTCTCCGCGACGAGTGAGTGCGGCGGGGCCCCGTTCTCCGACCCGTGCCTCTTGCCAGACCGCCGTCGCCATGATCCTCTGCCTCGACTCGTTCTACAACCACCAGCTCAGGCATATCGACGCTCAGACGTTGACAGGATGGAGGGATCGGTGCGCAATCTACTTTTCGCAATCGCCGTCGAAGTGCTTGCAGCTCACCTCAATTCCTAGTCCACCCCTACCCCGCCCGCGATCCCGCTCATGACCGCCCACATCCTCACCCAGCTCGCCACACACCGCGAACAACACGCCTTATCTCCCTCATTACTCGTACCCCCGCTTATAGTCGGGGTGCAAGGCCCGCAAGGGAGTGGCAAGACCTACCTCACAGGCCTCCTCCAAGCCGCGCTCACCGCCCCGCCCCACCAACTCTCCATCGCCGTGCTTTCCCTGGACGACCTCTACCTCCCACACGCGGGTCTAACCGCGCTCGCAGCTGCGCACCCCCACAACAAGCTTCTGCAAGGCCGAGGGCAGCCGGGCACGCACGACGTCCCGCTAGGCACGGCTCTCCTCCAGCGCCTCAAGGGCATCAACTCGCGCGCGAAGGAGGGCGGGGAAGTCGAGCTTCCGCGCTTCGACAAGAGCCTGTTCAACGGCGAGGGAGATCGCGCTGAGGAGGGGGTGAGGGTGCGCGCCCCGCTCGACGTCGTCCTTTTCGAAGGCTGGTGTACGGGCTTCTGCCCCATCTCGCGCGCGGAGGCGGAGAGGCGGTGGGCGCGTCCTGTCCCGGGGCTGGGAGATGCGTTCTTTGAACAGAGGGGGTACCGGCTCGAGAACGTGCTGGACGTCAATGAGCGCCTTAGGGAGTACGTCTCGTGGTGGGACATGTTCGACGCGTTCATACAGGTGCGTCTGCCTCAGGCCTCGAACATGGCTGGCGTCTTACGCTTTCTGACGTCCGGATGACAGATCAAGCCCCCCGAGGAGTACCCGTACGTGTACATCTACAAATGGCGATTGCAGCAAGAGCACCACATGAAGGCGCGCAATGGCGGTCGTGGCATGACGGACGAGCAGGTCCGAGCGTACGTACATGTCCCTAATGCTCTTCGGGCACCTCCACTGATACCATCCTCACGGCAGGTTCGTGGATCGCTACATACCCGGATACGTCTTCTTTGGCGATGGGGTAACGGAGGGGTACGAGGCAGAGTCGGGCGGACGCAAGCTGCCTACATGGACAGGCCGAGGGCTACGGATCGAAATCGGGGAGAGTAGGGAGGTCGTTGGCTCTACCACATTCTAATCCCACTATGCCGAGTATATGGCAGTCACAATCCTGATTATGAAAACGAACTCGACGTCGCACTCGACCGATGAAGTTCGGAACTACAACGACAGTGGTCTCCAAAGCAGCTCCTCCAGGCTAACCGTTCCGTTCCTTGACCGTCATCGTGTCATACACGATAAAAACATCTACAGCTAGATTATCATAGTTCCCATTAGCCGACTCGAACGACTGACCTCATCATTACAAGTGATGCGCTCTACCAGCTGAGCTAAACGGGAGACACCATTGATATCGGACGCGATGGGCAGCAGCGTAGAGGGTGTATGCACGCGTGAACCTGCAAGCTTTCCTCTTGCCTTTTCCGGAAAACACTCTTGGGCGCCTAGTACGGTCGTCCTCGGGCCGCTCGAGCTTCAGACCCAGTAGGAAATGACATCATATACAAGCATTCAAAGACATACGCGCTCCACATATGTTTCCGTATGCGTGGAAATGTCCGTGTATGTGAAATTTACGTGCATATATGTTTTCCATAAAATCTATACACATTCACACACATTTAATATCATATGGAGGCATCTGGGATCATTGAGACGACGTTTGAATGATTGGGATGATTATATATGAACCTATATGCGCTTCCGCGCACGCCGACCCCCCGCGCGCGCCCTCGCGGCCCCGCTCGCGGCTCCTCGCGCCTACCCTCAGATGTCTCGCGCTTGCATTAGGCTGCGGCACCAGGGGGTCCTGCGCTCCGTTCGCATCCTCGCACCTTCGCGACCCTGCGTCGCCCTCGCGCGCATCCTCGGCGTAGGCAGGTACTGCATAGTCGCGACTGCGGGCTTGGGGACGGCCGCCAGGACACGTCCGCGCGCAAGCGCGCATTGGCGTCCATGCACCCGCACCCACACCCGCGTCGCGCGCCCCTGCTACCGTTCCCGCAGGGCCCCCGTATTACGCGTTCTCCGCAACCCTGGTGCCTTGTAGATTACATGAGATAGCGCGTTCAACCAGTTTTTCAGACTGGGCCACATACCTGTATGTCTTGGGACTAGAGCTGCTGACCGTGTTCGTGCCTCCCGGACTTCGCCCTCGCGCTGCACAATGCTGTCCCTCGCAGTATCACCGCAAGGCATTAGCAGAGTGCGCATGAGGTAAGGTGCGAATATACATTAACACTTGACTTTTCAATTGTTGTATGCCCCTCGTGTCTCGTGTGATGCTTGCAATGATCACGCAGCCCTCGCGCCAGTTGTGCCCCGCACCTAGTACGCACCTACAGCCCTCGTCCGCCAGTCGCCACTGCTATCCATGCCCACGTGCCCACACTTGTCCAAATCTCGTGCCCATGTACTGTTGTGGTGCGGATACGGCCCATCCCTTCTATGATCAACTTACTCACCGCTCGCCTTAACGGGTGTATCCCTCTCGCCACAGCTTCGCCTATGATCCGTCTTCTGCCCTGTCGCGTGTTTGATAGCAGCCTCATGAGGATCCCCGCCTGCTATATGCGCTCCCGCGTGGTATAGAAGTCAGCGCAAATCGCCGAGTCAATCAAGTGCTGGGAGACGTACATGGAAACGATACCACCGGAAACTGCACGACAGCTCGATATGGGATCGAACTCTCAAGTTGCGAGCAGCGCAGAGGCGGAAGGAGTGGAGGGAAAGAAATATAGGCGAGCAGAGGGAGTGAGATGGGAGGTAGGGGTAAAGTGATGCGAGGGACTTAGAGCCTGCAGAATGGACGTTTGAGGGGACTTTGTGAGTGACGTCATCAAGCAAACGCGAAAAGGCGCCGAAAGCCGTCAGCGAAACTGAAAGCACCGAAACCAGACAAATGGAACTGAGACTGAGCGAGTCGGAATGCAATTAGTCTCACTATTTTGACTTTGGCAGACAGATTGTGAAACTGCAGTCGACTCGCATACTCCTTTTAGGCAATCGAATTCAAGAAAATCATTCAAATAAACGCTCAAGAGGCGTTTGAATGATTGTATATGATTCTATTTACTATTAAATGTCTCTGGATGCTTATATATGATGTCGGTTCTCACTGGGCTTCAGAGGTGTTGCGGTCGGTTTGACTCTAGTCTCTTGCTTGTTTCTCGTCCGCTCGGTCCTCCCTCGCTCTTCTTACAGTGTCCAACAGTACCGACCACAGAAATGCCCCTCATTGAAGTGCGTGGACATCCATATTTCATCTTCAAACGATCACTGACAAAAACCATCTTTTGCTCCCGCCACCCACCCGTTCTACTTACGCCCCATCCTCCCCATCCGCTGCGATGTCCGGCGCAGGTCATCGCGAACGACCGTCTCGGGCGTAAAGGTACGCCCCTTCCCGCTGTACTCCCGCCGACTCGCTCTGATCCTGGATCTCTCTCCCTCCCTCTCTTCCCTCCCCCTACTGCGCGCTGTCGTCCTGAACGTCCGACTTCGCGGGCCACGATCACGGTACAAATAGTCCGCGTCAAGTGCAGCCCCGACGACACCGTCGGCGACCTCAAGAAGCTTATCGCCGCGCAGACCGGCACGGACTCGAGCAAGATCCAGCTTAAGAAATGGTGCGTTCGCTCCGTCGGTCTTTGTGCGTGCGTGCGTGCGGCGCTGACGTTCGTTCCCCTTTACTCTCTTTGCGCCCTGCCTGTGCCCTGGTCTTCGTCTTCCCCGTCGCCGTCATCGCCTTCGGTTCTGCCTTCGGGTTCTTGGAATGGACCCCCACGGCGGCGCGGCGCATTGCAGGTACACGATCTACAAGGACCACATCACGCTCGCGGACTACGAGATCCACGACGGGATGAGTCTGGAGATGTACTAGGCCCTCTGTGCTTCACAACATCATGTCCGATGTCCGAGCGGTTCCCTTCTCATGGTCTGGCAGGAACTTGGAAGAGAGCACGCCTGTCGTCCGACGCAGCTGTACCGGTGATGTATCCATATCAATGACCATTCGCTTTTGCCTGTATGTATACGATTACACTCGTGCGAGCATCCGCCCTCTTCTCATCCGCTCCTCCACCTCCAACCGCCCCATCCGCTCCTCAACCTCCAACCTCCAACCTCCACCCTCCAACTCCCGCCCTTCAACTCCCAAAGCTTCCCAACATCACCCAACCACTCACCCCTTCCACAACCTGCACCCCGCCCCGTCCAGCGCCTTCTTAACGCGCTTCTCGCGCCGGTTCGGCGCGAGCGCGACGCACGTCGGCTCGTCCTCGGGCTGCTCGACCCACGTGTGGTGCGGAACCGCACTGGGGTTGGGGGAGGAGAGAAGGGAGGAGAGGCGTTCGAGGGTGGTGCGGTCTGCGGTCTGAGGTGGGTGGTGGGTGGTAGCGGGGGGAGAGAGGGAGGGGGAGGGGAGGGTTAGAGAGGAAGCTGAGGGGATCGGGTGTGAGACGGGCACCTGCATGACGACCTGTGCACGCGGGCGAGTGAGCAAAAGGGCCGAGAAAGGGGCAGGATAGAGCGATGGAGGGGTGCACCTTGCGCATGTTCTTCAGGTCCGCGAGGTACGCCTGCGTCTCCGGCAGGTCGCGCGTTTCGTGCAGGACCTGGGTGGGTGTATACGGTGTCCGCGTATACACGATATATGCGTTTACATTCCGTCAGTGGGGCGATGGAGACTTGGGCAGCGGGGATGAGGTCGTCGGGAACAAGTCCCAGTTCCCGCAAGCTTGAAGGACTCACCGCGGCAGTAGCGTGCGCGACCTGCGCCATCAGCGGGCCCACGCCCCATCCCTCCTTCTGTCCTACGATACGATATGGCGCGATGTGACGGGGGCGAAGTGGAGCATATGCGCGAAAGCAACGAAGCAAAGATGATCAAAGACGGGTGAGTGTGGGACACGCAGTCGGACTTAGGAGAGCTCGAGCATAGTACGCACGTCGAGCAAGTCCCGGCGGACGACGATCTGCATGACTAGCGGCTGCTCTGGCTTTGGTGCCGGTGCCGGTGGTTCTTCCGTGGTGCCCACCGTGCTGCCGCTCGAGGTCGTCGTCTGGGATGGTTCTGCCATCTGGTGGTGGAGTCGAGCAAGGGACGAGGAGGAAGGGGAGACGCGGCACAATGTCCGAGTTGGCTGCAGCCGGGGGACGATACTAATACTGCGACGCGCAACGAGCACTGTGATGACCTTCGAGAACGCATGAGCGACGAATCTGTCGTGAGCCCGTAGACGAGAAACCTACCATACGCAAGTGGTGGTCACAACGACACGGCGTACAGATCCTCTTGGGGAGGACTCGGCGACAGGCTCGGAGCCATAGCCGTGCGCGCTCGCAGACGACTTGGCCATTCTCAGTAGCGGAGATCACACATTCGCAGATCAGTCCAAGCATCCGTTCCGTGCGTGAAGGCGGTAATACATTGCTGTGAAGCAGGACTAAACTAGCAAAGCATTCGAAACCGAGTATGCTCTGAGCGGGGTGGGGTGGGGGGTGCAGGTAATGCGTAGCTAACTAATATGTGCTGGGCTAATGTACGACGGGTGGTCAATAAAGCGTCTTCATACTTTTTGTAAGTCATGATCTATGCTGTGGGGTGGGCGAACGTGCGGCGGGGCGTGACATGGCGAAAGCGGTGGGCGGACGATGAGCGAGGGCGACGAGGCACCGGGGAAAAGGGGGCATCGCAGAGCGGGGTGGGAGGGAGAGGACGAGGTGAGGAAGACGGGGAACTTAATCCTTCTTCTCCTCCTTGTTCTCGGGGGCGGGCTCGGACGCGGCGTTGCGCTTCTCGTAGACCTTCTGGAAGAGGCCGAGCGACGCCTGCTGGGTCTCGTTGATCTTCTCGCGGATCTTGTCCGCGTCGACCGATGCGTCGCCAGCCTGGCCCTTGACCGCAATCTCGCGGAGCTCAGTGATGAGCTTCTCGACCTTCTCCTTCTCGGCAGCATCGATCTGGTCCTTGAACTCGTTCATGGCTGGAGATGTCAGATTAGCGAAGTAGGGTAGCTAGATGCGACGAAATAACGTACCCTTCTCGGTGTCTGCGCAGACGGATTCGGCCTTGTTCGCCTCCTCAATGAGCGTCTTGCGCTGCTTGTCGGTCTCGGCGTACTCCTCAGCCTCTGAAACCATACGCTCAATGTCCTTGTCGCTGAGACCAGACGACGAGGCAATAGTCATCGACTGATCCTTGTTGGTCGCCTTGTCCTTGGCGTTGACGTGGACGATACCATCTGCAGCAGACCGCCGTCAACAGCAGAAACGGATACAAGTGCGAGCAGACACGTACCAGCGTCGATGTCGAAGGTGATCTCGATCTGAGGGATACCCTTCGGCGCAGGGGGGATACCGACGAGGTTGAAGTTGCCGAGGAGCTTGTTGTCGCGAACGAGCTCACGCTCACCCTGGTAGATCTTGACCTCGATAGCAGTCTGGCCGTCCGCCGCCGTCGAGAAAGTCTGCGTCTTCTTCGTCGGGATGGTGGTGTTACGGGTGATAAGCTTGGTCATGATACCACCGAGGGTCTCAATACCTGCGAGGGTGATGTCAGTCCATGCATAACACGAATGATGTGGATGAGAATACGTACCGAGCGAAAGAGGAGTGACATCGAGAAGAAGGATGTCGGTGACGTTGCCCGCGAGGACACCGCCCTGGATAGCGGCACCAATGGCGACAGCCTCGTCGGGGTTGACGCCCTTGCTGGGCTCGCGACCGAAGACCGACTTGACGGTCTCAACGACACGGGGCATACGGGACATACCGCCGACAAGGATGACCTCGTTGACCTCGCTCGCCTTAACACCCGCATCAGCAAGCGCCTTCTTGCAAGGGTCGACCGTGCGCTGAATGAGAGGAGCAGTCAAGCTCTCGAACTGCGAGCGCATGATCTTGAGGTTGATGTGCTTGGGACCGGAAGCGTCGGCGGTGATGAAGGGCAGGTTGATCTCGGTCTGCGAAGTCGACGAAAGCTCGATCTTCGCCTTCTCCGCCGCCTCACGGATACGCTGGATAGCGACCGCGTCACCCTCAAGGCCGATCCCGCTCTCCTTCTTGAACTCCTTCAAGATGTGCTCGACGAGAACAATGTCGAAGTCCTCACCACCGAGGTGAGTGTCACCGTTGGTGGACTTGACCTCGAACACACCCTTCTGCATCTCCAGGATAGAGATATCGAAGGTACCACCGCCGAGATCGTAGACGGCGATGACAGAGTTGTCCGCACGATCAAGGCCGTAAGCAAGGGCAGCAGCGGTGGGCTCGTTGATGACACGGAGGACATCGAGACCGGCGATCGTGCCGGCGTCCTTTGTTGCTTGCCGTTGCGCATCGTTGAAGTAAGCAGGGACAGTGACGACAGCGTGGCTAGTACAGGGGTAAGCACCGGCCTAGAGTTGTGTACGAGAGTGAATACTCACTTGACCTTCTTGCCGAGGTACTGCTCCGCAGTCTCGCGCATCTTGGTCAGGACCATTGACGACAGCTCCTCCGCAGACTACACATCCAATGTAAAAATGTGCTCTTGAGATACCGAACGTGTGGTACTTACGAACTGCTGCTTCTTTTCACCGTTGGTCACCTCCACCGCTGGCCTGCCATCGGGCTTGGGAACGATCTTGAATGGCCTGACGGACGAACGAGTCAGCGCCGGAATCCCACACGGCCATGCAATGAGCCGAGGGGCCGACACGTCATAACGGCCGACGGCACGCTCGACGCGCGGCCCACCCGATCCTCCGCTCCCCGGCTCGCGAAAATGAAGAATGACACCCAAGGGTACAAATTGCTCCGGAAAGGGGAGGGCACTCACCAGTGAGTCGCGTCCGCTTTGACCTCCGCGTCACCAAACTGACGACCGATGAGACGCTTGAACGCGAAGACGGTGTTGGCCGAGTTGACGACGGCCTGACGCTTCGCGGGCAGGCCGACGAGACGCTCTCCGTGCTTCGTGAACGCGACGACCGAGGGTGTCGTCCGCGCACCC
The DNA here is from genome assembly GCA_002150815.3 of Grammothele lineata. Taxonomy (NCBI): domain Eukaryota; kingdom Fungi; phylum Basidiomycota; class Agaricomycetes; order Polyporales; family Polyporaceae; genus Grammothele; species Grammothele lineata. The sequence continues at coordinate 276,959 of NDFF03000098.1, forward strand.
TCGGAGTTCTCAATCACCTTCGCCGTCTTGCCCTCCATAACGGCGACGCAGGAATTTGTTGTTCCAAGGTCAATACCGACGACGGGACCTGCAGGGGAAACGTCAGGGCGCGTGCGCGAGACTGGAATCGCGTGCCAGCTCACCGTTGACCTTGGAGTTCATATTCCTGGCAATCATCGACCGGGGGAGGCCCTGTCACGAGGCTCAACGTCGTCGAACACTGAGAGGAACGTCGAGGAGACTCACCGCATAGTTGCCGGAGCGGGAGGCCGCAAGACGAAGGGAACGAGCAGCAGCGAACATGGTGGATGAAGAGAAGGAAGGGATGACCGCCAGCGTAACTCCAATCCAAATTTTTGTAATGCGAGTGCGTAAGCTTACATAAGCAGCTCGGTCGCCCCCGGCGCGCTGGAATATTCCGGAACTGCTACCCGATCGGTGAGCCGAGCGCCGGCGTCTTCCGCGAGCGTGCTGGCACACTCTCACTCGTCGGCGGCCGTGGCTCGTCGACGCACTGTTCCCTCTCGTTGTTGCCGACTGTCACGCGCTGCCATGCAGAGTGTTTTCGAGGATCAGAAGAGCGTATTATCGTGCAATACTGTGCGGGTAATAAGTACACACTATGCAAACACCAGCGCCAATATGCGTGGAATATAGGACACCAAGAGTGCAGGAGAGACAACACGGGGAGGGAATCGGAGTGAGGTAGGTAAATCACAGCCACGAGACAAGGGGGATGCAGGGTGCCAAGGGTGAGGGAAGTGAGACTGCGGGAGGGGGGGGTAAAGCAAAAAAAACACGCAGGGGAAGAATATGAAAGCGTCTATGACGATAAAAGACCGAGTAGCTTCTCCTCGTCCACCGACTTGCTCGCAAGCCGTGTCCGGCGCTCCTCGTCTTCGTGCAGGTGCGCGCCCTTGAGCATGATCGCAAACAGGTCCATAGCCTTCGGCGCGTCGATCACGATGTCGTCGATGATCTCGGCCGTTGGCGTGAAACCCTGCTCGAAAGCTGCCGGCGAGCACATGTTTCGAGCCACTGCGCGTGCGAACAAGCCCGCGACGAGCTGAGCATCCGATTCCTTCGACTCGATGGCATTCGTGACGAGCTTGTCGACGAGGAGGTGTCGGTGCTCGGACGGGAGCTTGGTGAAATAGACCTCCGCCTCGTCCAGGTCACGGACGGCGAAGAACTCCTTCGAGTCCTCCTCAACCCGCGTCTTGGCCTCGGCCTCGCTCATGGCACCCGAACCGGACGGCTCGTCTCCGCCTTCGTCGTCCGTGTTGTTGGCAGACGCCGCGGGCGTCGACTCGGATTTGTCCAGCGGGACCGAACGAGGAAGGAGCTGCAGCTTCCGCCGCTGCGGAGGCGCTTCGGGCGCGCCACCAGGACCGAGGTCGATGCTGCTCTTGCGGCTCGGCGGACGACTCGACTTGCCAGACGTGACCTCAGCCGCGATCTCGGGGTTTCCGCTGAGCATGGAGAACATGTTGGTCGAGCCTTGACGGATCGTGGAGTCACGCTTGCTGCTCTTGTCCTTCGTGAATACGGACGATGGGCCAAACGTCATGGGCGTAGACTTTGCGATCTTGCCGAACTGCGACAGGTCACCAGCCTTGGGGGCAGGACGGGCAGCAGCACCGCCGGCGACAGCCCAACCGTCAGGGCCGACACCAGCGTGATCTCCCCGCTCGCCACCGCGCCTTGATCCACCACGAGACATGCTCAGCGTACGGTTGAAGGCCTCCTTGTCGGCAGCAAGTTTCTCCTTCGCGGCCTGAAAGAGTGTAAGATACGGTACAACGACGGGAGCGCCCAAAAACTCACCTGCTCGTGGAGGGCAGCAATCGTAGTGGGTGCCGCCATCTGGTTCCTGGGGATCCACTTGCGCTCACGCAGTTCGATGACGTCCTATATAGACGAATTAGCGCCTCGCAAAGTTCAAGGGGAGAAGATTCAACGAACCTGAAGCATGAACACCATACGGGAGTTGACGTTCCCGTTCTTCGTCAGCTCCTTCATGCGTGTGAAGTACACGTCCATGTGCGCGCGCGCCTTGGGCGTGTCGAGGATCTGGCCGACGGTGGTAAGGAGCTTGCACAAGCTCTCGATCTCCTCTTCCTCGGGGTTCTCGACGTTACCAAGGAGCTTCTTGACACACTCGTGCATGATACGCTCCGTGAGCATTTGCAGCTTGAACAGCTCGCCGATGAACTTGATAAGACCAAGACCTTGACGCTTCGCCTTCTGCGCGGCGTAGTACTCGTCTGAGTAGAGCGCGCTCTCGCCGTCCTTGCTCGCGTCGGCGGCGTCCTTGGCGGCCTTGTCCTCGTTCGCCTTCGTCGCAGCGGCGGCGGCCGTCGCCTCCTTCGCGACCCACCCACGCTCGAAGTCCTCCTGACAGCGGTTGAGTAGGTACTTGCGGAACAGCTGGCCACCGGCAATGGGCTTGCCCTCCGCGTTCTTGATCCCGTCGTCGTGAACGTTGGGGCTGATCTGCTCCATCATCTTCCGGCACAGCCGCGCGTACATCTCCGACCACGTCGCCTCGTCCGTCGCCTTCTCGAAGACGAGCCGGATGACCTGGATCAGCGTCCGGCCGTCCTTCTCCTTCTCCGACTTGTTCGCCCACGCGATGATCTGGTCCGAGATCGAGTCGAAGCGTTCCATGGTGAGCTTGTTTAGCAAGGCCTTGACCTTCCGGTCCACGACCTCGGGCGAGTCCTGATCCACCGGCGCCGCCTTCTTGTTGAGACTGCCTGCCTGCCACCGGTTCGCCGAGACCTCGAGAGGTGCCACGGGCTCCAAGGGAAGAGCGTTGGCGAGGTTGGACTGACCGAAGGTGCTGCCTTGGCCAGATGGCCCAGCGCCAGGACGCTCTTTGTCGCGCTTGCCACCACGCTGCGAACGCGTGCGGCCGCTGCTCGAGTGGCCCGGACCACCCTGACTCGACGAACGAACCATCGGTGCCGGGCGGCCGAACGGCATGCCAGCCGGACCACCGGTCATGGATGCAGAGCGAGTGGCGGCGGCGAACCGTTCCTCGCTGGACAGCTTCTGGGTCGGAGTCGAGAACTGGCCCATAGTGAACGGATTGACGCTGGGCTTGTTGAACCCAGAGATACCAAGCCCGACCGACGCCTGGCGGGAGGGAGGAGGCATGGCGGTCGAAGACGAGCGGCGGCCGTGCGAGCCACCGCGGGTCATGGGGAAGTTCTGGTCGTTGGGCTCGAGGCCGATGGCGTCGAGAGGAGGGAGAGAGTCAGGTTTCTCCTTACAAACAGCCATGAATTGGAGAAGGAAATCGCGGTCGTAGCTGTAATCAATGTGGCCCGGTAAGCTTTCAACATCATTGACAAAGACGAAGAAACAAAGACGCACCGGAACTTGCCCTGCTTGGCATTGACGTTCAGCTCCGGCTTCGGGCTCTTGACACCCTCAGGGTACTGAATGCTACCAATGTCCTCAATGATGCGAGCGGTCGCCAGCGCGGACGGGAGGGCAGCGGGGATGGCATTGTTCTTGGTCGAAGAGAGGTCGAGGCGACCAGGGCGACGCTTGCCTTCGGACGGTGTTAGGGAAGTGTCGATGCGGAGCGGGGCCTTGTCGGACACCTTGTCTTTCGCCTCCTCCTTCGCGGCCTCGTCCTCAGCCATCTGCTCGGGCTCCTCGACTTCGCCCTCCTCCATCTCAGCCTTGGCGGCAGCCTCGGCCTCAGCCTTAGCCTTCTCCTCGGCCTCCTTTGCTGCCCGCTCCTCAGCCTCCTTACGCTCCCTCTCCTCCGTCTCCTTCCGTATCCGCTCCTCCTCCTCCTTCCGCTTCCGCTCTTCCTCCTCCTTCGCTGCCCGCTCCTCAGCCTCCTTCCGGGCTTTCTCTGCTTCCTCCTCCTTCCGTCGCTTCTCCTCAGCCTCACGCTTAGCTTTCTCCTCAGCCTCGCGCTTGACCTTCTCCACTGCCTCCTTCGCCTTCTCCTCTGCCTCCTTCTTAGCCTTCGCCTCCGCCTCCTTCTTCGCCTTCTCGGCGTCGCGCTCCTTCTGCTTCGCCTCCTCTTCCGCCAGCCGCTTCTGTTTCGCCTCCTCCGTCTCCATCCGGATCGGCGCTCGCCGTGCGGGCGAGCTGGGGACAATAGGCGAAGCGGCAACGACAGCAACGGGGGTGTGCTTCTTGAACTGTTCCAGGTTCACCTCCTGACCGGTCTCCGACTTGATCACGACGCGTTTATTGGGCGTGAACGCGCTCGCGTTGGAGTTCAGCCGCGAGAGTCCGCCGCCAGGTGCTGTCGTCGATGCGGGTGTTGAGGGAGAGGACGAGGAAACGCTGCTGAGGCTCGTCGTATGTGTGTGGGGGGATGGTGTCGTATGTGGAGGGTGGGCGTTAGGGGGCATCGCAGGCGTGAGAGTGGGGGTACCAGGAGTGTGGAGGGGCTGCTGCTGCCCTCTCGGGGACATGGGGAGAGCGGCCATGGGCGTACCGGGGGTGCCCTGCGGCGGATGGTGCTGCGGGGGCATGTGCTGCTGCATCCATGGCTGATAGGCATAGTTTGGATCTACAGGCGGCATACCAGGATAATACTAGAATCGACAAGGTAGTCATCAGTATCTATGCGTATACACCACATCCGAACCCCGACGGATTGATACTAATCGTGCCATTCAGGCGCGGAACGATCATGAACGGAAAACGTCATGGTCGAAAAGCGGGTAGTCGCGACTGGCGTATCACGGCGAGACTGAAGCCAAAGATCCGAGAGACACAAATGTTGCGCGCGGCAGTTCGGATCCGCGTAGAAGAGTGTGTGAACTCACGTAGTAGCCCCCCCATTGCTGCACCGGAACCGCCCCTGGCGCTCCGTGCGGCACCTGTTGCGGCTGTCCGCCATGAGGTAGTTGGCCCATACGCGGACTTGACATGGCGGGGGGCAGGCCGGCAGACGGTGGTCCCCCGGGCGCGGGTGGCCGCCCATTGACACTCCCGTTCGGCATTTGGCGCGGGAAACTGGGTGATCTTGGGACGCCGGGGGCTGGTCCAGGCATGCCGTTCTGTTGCGGCCGGAACGTGCCGTAGGGAGATCCCATCGGCGCTGGCGACGGTTGGTGTGGATGCTGGCCCTGGGGGGCGACAGGGAGAGGGGCTGGGCGACTGGAGGGAGAAGCGGAGGCCGCCGTGGAGGAGGAGGAAGGGGCATCGGCGCTCTTACTCTGGAAGAGGCTTTTGACATCGAATTTCGCGGGCTTGAAGGTCGAGGAAGTCGGTGTGGAGGATGAGGGCGCGGCGGAGGAGGACGCCGCGGATGTTGATGCCGATGCCGAAGACGATGCGGTTGCTGCGGCGGAGGGCGGTGTGCCCGTCGAAAACGAGGTTGTCCGTGAATGGGCTTTGCCGTTGGTGGCAGGTAATGTCCCAAACGACTTGATCCCGTCCGGCTTGATCGTCGGTACGGCAGCAGGAGACGAAGATATGGGGGCAGAGGCGTCGTCGATGGACCCGAAGGTCACCGATGAGCCTGGGCCGTGTGAGATTGGCCGGGGCGGTGCACGAGGTGAGGACGACGCACCAGGTTTTGGGGCACTAGTCGGGGTACGAGCTCCTACGCCATCCTTGAACGACACACCCTGTCCCAACGTACTCGGCCGTCTAGAGTGGGTAGGTGGTGCTGAAGGAGTGGAGGGTGAAGGAGCGGGAGATTGCGATCGCGTCGAGGGCGCAGTGTTCGCTGGCGGGCCTTTTGCCCAAGCTGACTTTGACGAAAGCTGGGACGACGTCTTTGGTGCAGATGCCGTTGACGGTTTGCTCATTCTGAGCGGGGGAATCAGGGGGACGAGGGGGCGTTGCGAGGCAAAATACGCACGAAATGCAGCGATGGGTTTGATTGATAATGTACTTGTCGTCGCGTGAAGGTCGGTCGTGAAAGCTGACCTGCCTGCAGGCGAACAAAAGGTCGCGAGGAGGGTCTAAAGCTCGAAAACGCGGATGCTGGTGGTCAGCGATCCGGATGGTGTCTGTCCAGGTGGAAGACGGAGGCAAGGAGCGTGCGGGACCTCGAAACAAAAAATCAGGCAGGCGGGGAGGACCCCGGAACGACGTGGCACCGCAGCGGCCCCTGACATCATTAACGAATTGTTAATGGATCCACTAACCGCGCTTTGATCATCACTACCCCGTTCAACTAAGGTCATTGATATTCCATAACGCCGTGATTAACAAAGAGTCGTCAACTCGTTACATGCGCTATTACAATGGTATCCCGACCGGCAAAGAAAACGACCCACCCAATATCCGGCCACTTGGGCCAGATGGTGTCAACGTCAGAGCAACGTCGAATAGGAATCAGCGAAGACTTCCACTGCGGCTCCGATGAGGATAACACGCGCTAGCTATTCACGGCCTCCACAGAAGTCAATGCGTGGGAGCCCTATTTCTTCCGGCACCGTATATAGACTTGGCAAGAAACCCGCAAACGAGTTTCCATGACATGGAGACAGCTATCCCTTCTGCGGGGGAGACACAGTCAAACATGTTGATAAATCAGCGAGTGATAGTACGAAGGGGGGATAGGCTGTGTGACAATATCCAAGAGCGTCACTCAAGTAAGTTAGCAGCAAATGTTCCCAACTACCGTTCACAGCTTGGCTTTCGCCTCCACCGATCCTGCGACGCCCGCTTCTACCAGGGTCTTATATGCCAAGTGGCCCATGTAGGGAAACCCAACTACATATGTGTACGCCTTCTCCGAGCTGGCCTGACGACGCGCATATCGCGCCGCGATACCCTGCATAATGACCGCAGACTGATCGGAGTACCATCGTCAGTCACCCGCTCACACGGACATGCTCAGGACGCTTACCCGGAAGAGGTTCCAGCTGCGCGCAAATACCATCCCTGGGATGGGGTACGGTTGTCCTGCGACGCGGCAATACTCACGCTCGAGAGTCTCCAGCTCGATGGGCGCTCCGCCTCCGTTACCCTTGAACGCGACCGTGAGCGCTCCGCCCTCAGGGAAACTATCCGGAGCCATCGACCATGGCTGCGTGAAGTTCGCCAGGTCGGCCAGCTAAGGGACCGCATGAGATGAGAAACAACTAGCACAGCACTCGGACACGCACTGGACTCCCGAGCGTACATAGCTCCCAGTCGAGTATCCCGATCACCCTATTCTCGGTAGGGTGGAAAACGAGGTTGTCGAGCTTGTAGTCCCCGTGTACGATGCGCAGGCCCGTCGCGCGCTCATCGGGCAGGTTGTTGCGATACCATGTGAGCATTTCGGCGGTACGCGGGATCTCACCCGTCGCCTTGCCCGTCTCGACATCCACCGCCTGTGCCTGAGCGGCGGATACGGCGGAGAGAGACTTAATCTGCCGCGGGAAGTACGACGTATTGCTCGCGAAGTCAGACAGGCCGAGTTCAGCAGGAGAGAGCAATGCCAGGGTAGCGAGCACTCGCGCGGCGGATAACCAACTGGGAGGCGGTAGTCAGTGTTACGTTCGATGGAGACCGAGCAAATAACACGGTCACAACGCCGAGCACGGCCCATGACATGAAACCACAGCGGCATTTTGCCACATAGTTCCATGCGGGTCTAACCCGGTCGCTAACGCATAAACAGGGTGAAGACGCACCACTCTCGCCGATCCTTTGACGGTACCTCTGGCATACACGGGTCCGTGAAAATCCGCCCGTCCAGGAACTCCATGATGTAAAATGGCGTGCCAACCACGTTCACGTCTTCACAGAGTACAATGGGTTCGGGAATCGGGATCTTCTGATTGGCAGGTGTGGAGGGCTTGGTGTTGTGGATGTGCAGAGCGTGGAGCATCCTGTACTCCCGTTCCACTTGGTGAGCCGTCTTGGAGAGAAGCTGTCCTGCGGGCTTCTTCCGCAGAACGAAGCGTGTAGATCTGTTCATGGAGTCGGAACGAGTGTACAAGAGATTCGAACAGAAACGTACCTGGCATCTGTGAGGAAATATGTAGGATTCGACTATTGTCTCCACGCTCAGCCATTCTTTCCCACTACCGACAAACGAAATATGCCGTTACTGACCTGTCCAAACTGAAAGGTCTAGCGTCAGTGTTGCGCATGCATCAACGTAACAATGGAGCGCGCACTTTGAACTGCTTAATGTCTACAGGGGTTGCAATTGCCGGGACGTGCGCCGCGAGGTAAGCGTTGAGCTTGTCGCTGTCGATATTCGCGCGTACTTCCCCGTACTCGCCACCAATCTTCTTGGAGGAAGTCATAGTCGTTGCAGTTCGTCGATGATGGAGACAAGCATAGGTGAACCCCAGACTCGGGGACGGGAGTGGCGGTAGCCGGTCATGATGAGCATGAGAGTGGGCGGTCAAGTGACCGCGGCGTCAGACCCGTGTTTTTTGTCACGAGTCGCGACCAAACGTTTTGTCAGGGCTGGACTTGGCGAAAACCATTTACGTCTTCATCTTAAAAATCTCATAACACATTCACCAAACAGACTTCATCACACGCAAGAGATATACGAGGTGCGACACGCAGCTGTATGCCTACTCGTAAGTAAGTGACTCCCACGGGGACTCGGTTGGTGAGTAAAAGCAAATATTAGCCTCACACAGCCCTAGCCGTAGACTGAAGTCAAGTTTCAAACTTGAGTTCTATTCCCACATGGTGCTCCAGGATGTCTTATCTTTGGAGAGGAGTCCCATCCTAGTGCAGAACCCTCACTATCGGTGGTAGCAACTGGCTGTTTCAATGTCGCACTTTCCAGGCTCGCCCGACAAGACCAGGGATTCCCTGTAATTATACCTTTATCTTGCGCTTTCATTCCCATAGATCACCAACTGTACGTTGTAGGCTACCTAAGCTCGCGGTCAAACCCTGGATACGCTCCAGCCCACCGCAGCTGGTACTGCGCAATGCGCAAGTCATCGACCCAGCTGCCGGAAGAGTTATGGCGGGCTTCCAAGACGTCGTCGTGCGGGACGGAATTATAACCTCCGTGGCCCCTTCCGGAACCGCATCAGAAGCTATACCCGATGAGAACGAGCAGAAGCGAATCGTCTACGACTTGGATGGCATGTTTTTGTGCCCGTGCGTGCCACTGTCTTTGACTACCATGGACATACCGGGATTCGGCTTATATGTTTCTTCAGAGGGCTCATCGATTGCCATGTGCACGTCACCGCGGTACCCGGAACGAAGACCATGGGCGAGCTCGTTCAAACACCGGAGGAGTTAATACATTTACGTTCGACATATGTGTTGCGAGGTACGCCGCTCAGTAACCTCGCTGTCTAACTCTATGTGGTTGAACGTTAACAATGATGATGATCCAGAGATGCTTCTACGAGGCTTCACTACTGTTCGAGACACAGGTCCACATGTCCTGTTCTTCTCCATCTTCACATCTGATACTCCTTAATGCAGGCGGAGCAAGTAAGTCGCTGGCCAACGCCCTCGCGGAGGGCCTCATCTCCGGTCCTCGTCTCTTTCAATGTGGGCAGGCGCTCTCTCAGACAGGTATGCTGCCTACGTCAGCCTACGGTTGTTTAAATCCTGATGTTCCTGGCTAGGTGGACATTCGGACTTCAGCCCTTCGTCGACAAACGGTACAGGCTGTTGTGGAGGGCACTCTCAATCTCTCGGACGCACGTGCGATGGCGTTCCTCAGGTCCTGAAGGCTACGCGCGAGGAGCTCAAAGGCGGCGCAGACTTCATCAAGATCATGTGCGGCGGAGGTGTTGCATCTCCAACAGTGAATTCTATCCTATTGTATTGCATCGCAGGGAGCACACACATTGATGCGAGCATCGTTCGGACAGGATGCCATCGAGACGGTGCAGTTCACCGCTGAAGAGGTTCGTGCAATCACGACGACGTGCAGGCAGATGGGAAACAAGCATAGTATGCTCTTATATTATTCGCTGATCTTAATACGCTCACGCGTGACATAGCGACGGCACACGCATACACCGATGACTCCGTCAGGCATGCCATAGACAACGGCGTGCGCGGCATTGAACACGGAAACCTGATCAGTCGCGAGACTGCCCAGCTGTGCGTCGACTATCGCTTGCACTGTACCACCTGCTGAACGGAATGAACTTATCCGCAGGATGGCGCGGAAAGGTATTTTTCTCACCCCGACGCTTGCGTGCTACGGCATCATGGTCCGGCCCCCGTTCGAGGACTTCCTCCCGCCCGATGGGAAAATCAAGAATAAGCAGGTCATGGAACGCGGGCTGGACGCACTCAAGATCGCAGACGAGGAGGACGTGACTATATGCTAGTGCGTTACTCCGCTGTATCCTCGTATATCTGCTAACGCGCACGACCCGGACAGTGGGTCCGATCTGCTTACCTCCATGCACGCCTTACAAACCGAGGAGGTAATGATCACCGGACTATTCACATCCAGCGAAACCACTCACGCGCTTTGCAGTTCACTGTCCGCAGCTCTGTGCTCCCCTCGCCCCGGATTTTGAGACACGCGACGACGAATGCAGGTATGTCCAATGGCTGCAAATCTCCCATCCACCTTTCTTGCACACTGACCTCGTTCCGGCAGCACTGATGCTCGGTGATCCAAAGCTTGGAAAAATTGTCTCCGGCTGCTACGGGGACCTGCTAGTCCTGAACAAAAACCCATTGGAGGACATCAAAGTCCTCGACTATCCCGAAGATCATCTCCTTGCAGTCATACAGGGTGGGCGAGTTGTCAGCAGTAGGCTCGACGGGCTCGCCGCACAGCCGCTCCTTTAGCGTTCATTATGGAGCTCCAACCGGCCGTAGCCAACGGTCGATGCCTTCAGATGGTCGAAAGAGACGTGCTTTGTCGGTGAACGCGGAGTATATGTAAATGTACAAGTAGCAGGCGTGAACGTAGCGTGGTACAACTAGGGAAATGCAACAGTAACAACAAGCGATCCATCCAACTCTTCCTAGACTCTGCAGGAAACCATCTCGGTCTCAAAAGCCTCATCTTCTGCTCCAGCTGAGAACGCCGACTGCAAAAGCCTCATCATCATTTCCAGTGATGAAGGACTCGACACGAAAGGTCCGAAGGAGGGATCGTTACAGCCTCGAAAGCGGCGAGTGGACAAAGGTTAACTGGTCTTCAGTCTTGTCGTGCGTCGGCCACCTTGAATCGTTCTCGAGGTGGGTGAGGAATAACTCGTGCATCAACGAGTGATCATTGAGCATCCTTGCCCGCCTCTCGACTTCGCGCAGTCTCCTAGCCTCCGCCTCCCTGCGCTCGGCCTCAGCAGCCCTGAGATCGATGCAGATCTTGTTGGAAGACGGCCAGCTTGAATCGTCGGGTTCCAGATATCTTTGGACCATTTCCTGAGCGAGAATATCCAGGTCTCCCCACTCTCCATCGTCCATCGCGGGGTCGTTCAGGAGGTTGCCCTGGGGGTAGGTGGGTTTCCGCTTCCTCGATGTCGCGTGGACGTCAGAGTAACGTGACTGTACGATCAAAAGGTACTGGTCGATGAGGTAGTTGATGGGGTGCAGGTAGTAACTCGAGGAGCTACCAGGGAATAAGAACTGGAGGCGGTTGTTGGGGCCTTCGTACAAGGTCAATCTTCCGGAGTAAACGACATCGCGTTTAGCTTTTCCACAGTAAACGTCTCCATTCAAAACGTAGGTGTATCCGCCGAAGTAGTCGTGGAAGAACTTGGTGATGTTCAGGGAGTTATGGAGAAGGTATCGTGACGCATGCCAGAGCAGCACGTTGAAGAAAGACTCCATGTCGTCGGCGACAGTAGCAGAGTTAGTCGGGTCACAAAGAAGGTCAGCGGAGAGGTATGGCCACTTTCCCTGCGGGCTGCGTTCAGTTCAGAGTCTAAGGTGTCGAAATGAAGAGCGGTTTACCGTGCGGCCAGTATGTGGACGGAGGTGCGTGCTACCGACGCTCACTGCTACCCGAGGCGACCACCACCCCCAGTCCATGACGAAGCTGGCATAGGCTTGTCTAAAGTCCTCATAGTTTGATTTATCGACGTTCTGCTCGAACAAAGTGCCGTTGTTGACGTCTCGATGGATCACGCCGGCTCCCGCCCAGGCGTTGTGATGCGCTACATGCGAAGTTAGTACCACATATGTCCAGTCGGATGTGATGATTACTCACCTTTGATGCACGAGACAAGCAAGAGGGCGAGCTGCTTTCCTTGCTCGAACTGCATTGATAGTAGGTCTTCCTCAGCGATCGTCCAGGAATGCTTGTAGGTTTAGAAAGAACAACAGCCCTTCTTGGCGGTCAGTAATGGTCGTAGGCGACGTTCACAAGCGTGTTGCTGCGGCGGGTATACTCACCAATCGAAAGAGAATGTTGAGGGCGTGCCGTATGGAAATGTCTACACGGCCAATGCGAGGTTGTGCCTTCTAGCGGGCGCGATGGTGTTTGCGCGGAATGAGAACGAGAGGTTAGCGCCAAAACACACTTAGAGTTAGGTGTCTGTTCCGAGTTTGGTTTCCCACGTTGGGAGCACTTACGTAAGAGACCTGGAAGCACAGCGCGCGAGGCTCACCAAAGACTCGCACGCACGGTTCGACTCGAACCAGCACGTCAAGGGTATGTTTTCCGGCTTGTTTTGGGTCATCTTGCTAATGAACACGCATGTCATAGCAAGGCCATTCTGCCCACAAAGATGGACTTGCGGAAGGCGCAAACGTTGTATGATGGTACGTGTCCGACATCTTTAAGGTCCCCTGGCCGTGGCTATACAATGTTTTGATTTTGATTTTCAGGTGTACGGTACTGGTTTACCATAACCCCGCCGTTTGCGTTCATAGGATCTTTCATATTTGACGCCCCGTTTGGCCGTTTTGCGCTCAAGAAAAGCATTTTCGAGCTTGACGGTACGAGCCATGTCTCTAGCCAGTGCCATTCCATCGGCCCGTTCTGATACCTTGCGCATATACAGGCATTCGCTCGTGGATATTCATGGAGCTCGTCTCTCTTGTGGCTCTGGTCAACGCATATCTCCGCTCACCGCTCTCACCCACATCTTTCGGAAGCCCACCACCCCTCTCCCCGACTCACCCTCCCACGCTCCTCGCCGCCCTGTACGTGGTTCACTACCTCAACCGCGGCCTGATCTCGCCCCTCCGCACGCCGTCCCGCTCGAAGTCGCACATACTCGTCGCAAGCATGGCTGTCGGGTTCAACATCTGCAACGGCTCCCTCATGGGCGCATACCTGTCATCGCCATCCGCGCAGACGTTCCTCGCCGGGGCATACGCGCGCAAAGGTTTCTGGGCAGGCGTTGCGCTCTGGGCGGCAGGGTTTGCGGGGAACATCATACATGATGAAATCTTGCTCAACATCCGTCGGCGCGCGAAGACTACCGGGAAGGCCAAGGCTTCGATTACGGACGAAGACGCGAACAACGGGAAGGACAAATCCGCGGGCGAGCATTACGCCATCCCTCATGGGCTTCTGTACTCCTTCATTTCGTACCCGAACTACTTTTGCGAGTGGCTCGAATGGCTCGGGTTCGCGCTCGCCGCGGCCCCGCCGCCGTCTGTCGCGTCCGTGGGTGCGTTCTTGGCGACGATCAGCCCGCCATGGCTGTTCGTCATGAACGAGGTCCTGGTCATGTTCCCGCGAGCGTACAAGGGTCACCTCTGGTACCGCAAGCGCTTCCCGGATTACCCCAAGGAACGGAAGATTGTCATCCCTTTCCTGATCTAGACGGGAAATTCTGCTCAGGTGGACGGACTGGAGCTGGTATGCCACGAAGGACATTGCCTGCATGCTTGTATCGAACTGTGTCATTCTCAATTGGTGGTCGGCTGTTTATAGCGTATGATACACGTTTTTAGGGTCTTCTTGTTCTCTGCAATTCCAACGATAGCATGCCAACTCCTAGAACGCCCGACCCGCCCTGATCGCCTTCGCGGCCTCACTTTGTGCCTCGTCACGCAGATAACGTGCATATATCGAGGTAAATTTGTCCTTCTCCTGGAGACCGGACTCGCGGTCAATCTCATGGCGTGGCCCTCACACAACGCACACGACTCACGCTCATAGTCTTCTTGACGCTGTCCCTGTTCTCGAGCGCCTCGGCATACGCCTGCCAGCCCTCGCCGACCGCAGCGCGGTCGTAGGCCCTGTTCTCCTTCAGGACGTAGTCGCGTACGACCCAAGGCGCGATAGCGACGTCGACGAGGGAGAACTCGTCCCCAAGGAAGTACGGGCCTTTGACCTGCTTGCTGAGCGTACGGAGCGCGCCATAATATTCCTCGAGGTGCTCGCGCTGCTTCGCGGGGTCCTGCGCCTGCATCGTGCGCATGTAGCCCGGGACGACCTGCTTAGTGATGTGGTCCGTCCAGATGCGGACAATCGCGCGGGCGTAGGGGTCCGCGGGGAGGATGTGAGGGGTATACGAAGGGAAGGCGTCCTCGAGGAACTCGCAGAGCACGAGAGACTCGTACAGCGCCTTGCCCTTCCATTCGACAGCAGGGACAAGGCCCTTCGGGTTAATGTCTGGGAGGTCTCAGCGAGATCAGCGAATGCGCTCCAAGAGAGGTAGTGAACGGATGACGCTAACGTACCCAGGAAGTGCTTCTCTTTCTTGTACGGGTTGACCTCGACGTATTGGTACGGGATACCGCGCTCCTCGAGCGTGATCCACGTGCGTTGCACGTACGGGCAGAACTATGCGCCGCGTAGACACTGAGCAGGAGAGAATATCCTCTAGGAACGGGGGTAGACCTACCCAGCCGGAGTAAAAGACTAGGTCCTGCGGCTCTTGGTGCTGCTCGACGGTCTTGGCAGCCTCGGCCGTGGCGTGAGGGAAGATGTTTTGATCAGGGTGGCTCATCGTGAACACTGTCCGTAACACCAAGTTTCTGTGCTGATGTTAACGCCGCTCTCTTATGTAGCAGTGGCGAATGCACTGTCTCGAGCCTCGAGATGGGGTAGATATGGTGTTCCCGGGAAGTGCTTACTCAGACAACGCCTGGATTATGAAGCACGTTACCCATTATTGCCCCGGAAGACGTTGTTCTGTCGTCATCGTCGCTGTGAGAACTTGGAAGACAACCTTCAGCATACTCCGCAAGGGGTCGTGGGAAATGTCTCCTAAGTTATGTGCGGACGAAGGCCGAGGACCAACCACGTGGACTGCGGGAGTAATCGTATAGATCATCCGCGGAATACAAGCAGTGAGGGACAGAGGACGAATTCACAGAGCGCATACCCTTTCATGCATAGCCGTTCTTCCCTGGCACGACCCCAAACGCGCCCCCGCCCTTCCCGTACATCTTGCGTAGGTCGCCCGCGAGCGCGTCCGGCCGCTCGAACGCGGCAAAGTGCCCACCCTTCTCGTGTTCCTGCGCAAAGACGAGCTTGCCTAACATGTGCGCCCACCTGTGGTGAGTGATCGTTAGTAAGCATTGGAGCCGCACAGGACCCGAGGATACAAAGCCATGAGCGCACTGGCAGCGGTGATACGGGGGCACAGGAAGGAGCGGACTCACGAATTGGGAAAACGTAGGATATCACCCGGGAAGTAAGACACCCCAACGGGGACGTTAGTGTATCGAACCCGCGACATGGTGCCCGCGACGCCGCCGTCTGTCATCTCGTGGTAAATTCGTAGGGAAGCAGTCGGCCCTGCACGCGAGAACCAGTAGATGGAGATCCAGCGAAGGACTGCTCGGTGTTAGTACACGTGAGCATGTAATCAATGGAGAAAACTCTGAAAGAGACAAGGACATACCTTCGTCGTCTGTCCAGGGATACTTGTCCGACCAGTCCACGAGCTTCTCGTAAATCCACGCGAGTAGTCCCACAGGCGAGTCCGCGAGGCCGTACCCGAGTGTCTGCGGCTTGGTCGACTGCTCATACAAATAACCGCAGCCCACTTTGTCGAACTTCTGCGACTTGAGTAAACCCGCCTTTGCCACGCTGTTGAATGGGATGGTGAGCATCTCAAGGAACAGGAGCGGGTTGGTCCACGGCTTCGGGATGGGGGTTCTGGTGGATGTGTAGGAGCTTGTCAGTTCGTGCAGAGGTGAAGGGGACAGGAATCAAACGCATACAGAGGCATGTTAGTGTGCCAGGCTTTGACATGCTTGTGTCCGTGCAGGCCGACGGTGTAGGCGCCAAGCTGGCGAACAATGCGAGTCAGTTAGCCCACGGGTCCCGTCAACGAGGGGGAAATATTTCGACATACCATGTGCCCCCAATCACCGCCCTGATACACTACACGCGTCTGTCGTTAGCCGCTCTGCCAGCATATAGCAACCGCCGCCATGCGCACCGTATTCGCTGTAGCCCAGAGACAGCATGAGCTTGTTCAGAAGCTACTCAGCTCAAATAAGACAGTGTGCTACAGCGAAAACCGGGGGTAAACGAACACACCTCGGCGTATTGGGCCCCTTTGAAGCCCGGTTTCTGGACTCCTTCGGAGAACCCGAATCCTGGGAGACTGGGCGCCACGACGTGGAAGCTGGGGTGGTCAGGCGAGCTGGCAGTGAGGAGTGGAAACAGCTTTTCCACTTCGAGAAAGTGCCCCGGCCCTGGTAAGGTTGAATGAATTAGAACAGAGCTAGATAGGAGCAGCATTTCACGTAGCGCACGCACAGCCGTGAACGAACAGTAACGGGATTGCGTTCGCACATTCGCTTTTCTTGTGCACGTAATGGATGTTCAGAGTCCTAAAACCTTCGACGTCGATGTCGCGCGTGAACATGGGCAGCTCGTTGATTTGCGCTTCGGCTTTGCGCCAGTCGAACCCATCCTTCCAATGCGCAACGAGCCGTTTCACATCCGAGAGGGGCGCGCCGTAGTCCCAGCCAGCACCGTCGAGTTCGTCAGGGAAGCGAAAGACGTCGAGCTTTTTGTGCAAGAAGTCGAGGTCCGCGTCAGGAACGGCCAGCGTGAAGGGCTTTTCGGAGGAGTCCGAGTCCGAGTCTGTCATGGTGAGAGAGACGTGGAGAGGGCCAGTCACGGGGAGTAGGACGGACTCGGGTGCCGGGGTCGTGGTGGTTCAGTATAAGAAGGGTGACCGTGTCAACATACGCGGATCTTGATGCGCCCAGCCACTACTCCGGGATTGGCGAGGTCCTCGCGCTCAAATGCCACTGCGGATGGTTTCCGGGCATCACGACTGAAGACAATTTCGGGGGCTGTCGCCGGCTTTTCCGACACCGCCGGATGGGTACTGTTGTCAACCTGCGTATGGCGTATGAGCACTGGTCCTCGTAGGCTAGGGCTAGCCATTGCTTACCTTGTGCGGTGGAGGGGACGTGGCATACGATTACACAAGGCAATAGTTTATGAACCCGAATGTCTCGGTGTCGTAATGGCCGTCTGGGAAGAGATTGAGGCACGTGGATTCCTCTTCCCCCCTTGATAGGCTGGAGACATATACGTTGAAGCTGGAATGGTCGTTCAGCGAACTGTGCCAGCAAAGCCGTCGCAAAGGATCCAGTTTCGCAGTGAGTCAAGAACAAAATCATGGTCCAACCAACGTCGATATTCCAGCGATCGACAAGTGGCACGACTACGTGCGCCGGTTCGAACCCGGCTGCTCCACATCACATTTCCACACTGCGAACATCGCGAGCACACATGCACAAGTGCACGTAGGCACGACCGCGGCCACGAAATGTTCGGCCCGGCACAACGGTTCCATGTCATTGCGACGGGGCCACCAGTGAGCAGGGTACCTACGCCAGATACAAGACGTTGGGAGTGCTAAGTATTTGTACGAATACTGATATGAATACTGCAGAAGAGACGGAGCAGAGAGGAGACAACAAACGAGGCAGCAGCACAGACATTTATCACAGATGATGCGCAGGTTGGTGTGGGGAAATAGCGTATACAGTCTCCTTGGGGAACGATATCTACCAGTCGTCCATCGCGCCCGCCGGCCGCGCAAGTGTACAACTGCACCTGACAGCGTTCAAGACGGGCGGGCGAGAGGGGGGCGGTCACGCCGAAATCGGGACCGCGGGCGCTGCCTCGTCCTTCTTGCCCGCCTGCGCCTGCTTGATCGCCTTCTCCGCCTCGCTCTTGCGCGCCTCCATCTCCTTCACTTGCCGCTCCAACTCTGCCGCCGTCGTCGGTGTCCCGTCCGGACGCTTGAACGTCACCGTCTTGTGCGGGCTGGGCGCGCCATCCGCCGCAGCGGGGGCAAGGCCACGGTGGAAAGATGAGGGGAGGACGCGGCCCTCGGGGTGTTGGTAGGGGCACGTCGCGCGCGTGCAGGCAGTGCCAAACTTGCACGGGACGGCGTGGTTCGTGGGGCGGGGATGGGTGAATGTGCAGCCTGGGCGCGTGCACGCCGCGCCGTAGCGGCAATGGACGGCGTTTTGTGGCGTCGAAGAGACGGGGGGGGTGTATGCGGGAGGCTTCGGGGGTTCGGCTAGAGGGGGGGAGTGAATCAGTACAATTACCAGTGCAGCGCTGGAGACGTGACATACCATTGGGATTCAGCACAGCTGGACTGACGTGCGCCTTGACGCAGTCCTTGTCTTTGCAGTCCTTCCCGTTCTCGCAGGGATCGTTACTGAGGACGATACCGCTTTCTGGCGTAGCC
Organism: Grammothele lineata; assembly: GCA_002150815.3. Lineage (NCBI taxonomy): Eukaryota > Fungi > Basidiomycota > Agaricomycetes > Polyporales > Polyporaceae > Grammothele > Grammothele lineata. The sequence continues at coordinate 295,486 of NDFF03000098.1, forward strand.
ACAGGCGAAGGATGTGAATAGCGGCACATGGGGTTCGTGCACTTCGGGCCAAACTTGCAGAGTGTCGGGGATTGAGGACGCTCTGGGGCGACGAAGCTTGGTCGTACCGAGCCGACGGAGGAAGAGGGCGTGATGAGGACAGGAGTGGGTGCTGACACCGCAGGGACTGGTTTCGGTTGAGGTGCTGCTGGTGCGGCAGCTTGCGTTGCGGGAGCAGGGGTGTTGGTGGCCTCGGTGGCCGGCGGCTCGGAGTTGTGGTGCCCACCTGAGTGACCGCCACGTCCCCGCCCTCCCCTCATCGGACCTCCTCGTCCCCTGCCACGACCACGACCATCCCCTCCGCCCTGCCCTACCCCTCCGTTCATTCCGTTGAATCCATTCATGTCTCCACCCATCCCCGGTTGCATCGGGAACCCATTGTTCATGAACTGACCTGCAGCAGGGTTCATGATGCCCATGGCGCCAGCGATTTGCGACATCATAGCCATCTGGTTTAGCATGAGCTCCTGGAGCATCATCGGATTCGCCATGTTCATCGCGCCCATGTCCATCCCGGGCATGCCGTTCATAGGGAATCCGCCGCCGTTCATCATCATCATGGGATCCTGTGGTCCGTTTGTGATGCTGTCGATACGCGCCTGGACGTCGTCACGCGGATTGAACTGAGGCCCGTGCCCTCTCGGGCCCATGCGGTCGAGGAGGCTGCGTTGGCCGTGGTTGTCCCGGTCGCCACGGTGTTGCATAGCGCGCGGGCCTGTTGGCAGATGGTCCGTGCGTCGTGCCTTGTTTGGCGGATGGCCGGCTGGCGACGGCGAACGTGCAGAAGCCGTGCGCTTCTGAGCGGATGGGGATGTGGACGGGATGGCCTGAGAGAGGGCTTGTTGGTACAGAGGTGCACCGGTACGGGGGCCGCTTGGCGGCTTTCGCGAATCGACGGGTTGTTGGTGAGGGAGGAGTTCGTCATTGCGTGGCGGTGGTGCTGACGATGTCGAAGGTTCGGGAGCAGGAGGAGCTTCTGCAACTGGTGCGCCCTTGCCGGCCTCCGCGAACAACCAATCGACAAAGCTGGCGTCTGTGGCCCGAGGGATGAGATACGCAGGCGGGGAGAGCGTACAAGCAACGTACCGAAGTCCGACCCAATCACTACCCAAGACCCAGCCCTTCAGAACAGCTCAGCAAAGATGAAAAAGAGGTGTGCTCACGATCTTCCAGCTCAGATGTGATTTGTACTGTGGTCGCATGGTCAGCATATGTCCACGGTCGCGTTACCAAGGAGCAGGACCCGTGGCAGGTTCAACGTATCCCAGTGCTCTAGAAACGCGTTCAAAGTGGAAGCTCACCTGAAGTTTTGTTGTTGATCACCATGATAGTGATATACTCGGCCATGACGGGATCTTGTTCATGGTGAGTATCTCCTCGCGCATTGAGAGCGGATTTGTGCTCACCTGGCTCCGTGCTGTACTGTCTCTTCATGAGCTCATCCTGGATGGCATTCTGGAGCGCGGTTGCGCGCTCCGTACCCATCGTGAGGCCAAAAGCCATGGTGGAAGGACAGGTATGGGGGAAAGGGTGGTGGTGGTTGGAGGGAAAAGGGTAGCCCTACCTAAGGCTTACGGCGGACAGTAACACCGGAATTAACGCGCATATTAGAACTCCGATGACACCAGATTAGCTGACTCACAATGTCGGAGATTAGGGTATACTTAGCTTACGTCACTATTGAAGGAATAGAGTCACAATAAGCCCCCTACTCACCCTTACTCACCTGATTGAAGTCCGACTAGTCCGGCTTCGACTATGAAGTTATGGTTCTGTTGAAGACTGAGTCAGAGTCCTCGGTCATGAATCACGATCTCGCCTCTTCATCTCCTGCCCATATAGCTTACTTTGAATTCGAGTGCATTCCGCCCACTTGACGACCTACTCCCTTTGACGCTCCAATGGGTCTACGCGTATCGTTACCTGCGGTGGTAGCCGACCGATGTTCACCGGTGCAAGCAGCGCAATCCCCGCGACGACTCAAACCAGGGCCGCCTGCTGTCACGTCCGTCATACCAACAGCTTGACATGGCATGCGAGGGCCCATGTTGCTCAATGCTCACGCCGACACGTCAAACTCAAGGTCGGAACGGATCTGATTCACAACTCATAGCTTCTGTCGATGGTTTCGCCACCGGTCAGACGAGGTTAGTCGCCGATCCACATAACGTAACTCTCCCACTGTGTCGAGCCTATGTCGTACCTGCTCCCGCAGCTCACCAAGCGAGCATTGCCTTCTCTCGAACCAACACGTCGCAGTGGTCTTTTGATCCTCTCACTTGTCATGACTGACTCAACCTCCTCAGAAATGCCCTTCAAGATTGCTATCCCGGAGGCCGATCTTGACCTTCTCCGCAAAAAGCTCGACCTTGTCCGCTTCCCGGATGAGCTCGACGGCGCCGGTTGGGGCTATGGCGTACCGCTCGCAGGTGTCAGGCGGCTCGCCGCGCGCTGGAAAGATGGCTTTGACTGGCGCAAGGTTGAGGCAGAAATCAATGAGCTGCCCATGTTCACACGCGACATCGAGGTCGAGGGCCACGGAACTCTCAACATTCACTACGTGCACATGAAGAGCGAATGCACAAACGCGATTCCACTGCTCTTCGTACACGGTTGTGAGTCCGGCTCTTGGCATCACGGCCGTATCATGAATGTGGTCATGTTGATGAAAACACCGTTATGACGTAGGGCCTGGATACTTTCTTGAAGTGGAGAAGATGTTGCCGCTCCTGACGGCCAATACGCCAGACCACCCTAGCTTCCACGTCGTAGCAGTGAGCCTTCCTGCGTTTGGTTTCTCCGACGCGCCCAAGAAGCCTGGCTTCGCAGGCCCCCAGTACGCCGAGGTACGAACCTTCTGATCGAGGCTTCGGATTCGCACTCATCTTGGGTATCTGTAGGTCTTGAACAAGCTCATGCTCGCCTTGGGATATGACGAATACGGTGGGTCGTTCTTTCTCCGGCTTGCATGCAGAGATTGATTGTTAAGGCGCTTGATGTGCGTAGCCTACCAAGGCGGCGATTGGGGGCATTTTGTATGTTGCTGTCACAATTGAGCATCACAGCTACAGCTAGAATGCTGACTTCGTGTTCCATCGTACAGGTAGGTGCATATGCCGTTGGCCTGTACGGACACAAGCACATTAAGGCCTGGCATACCAATGTACCATTGTATGTAGCGCTACTCTCATGAACTCCTTATGTGCCGTTGCTAGTATCTGTTACGCTGACTTGCTCGCTGTAGTGTGCCGCCGCCCAGGTTCTTCTCCAATCCGCTCCTTTTCCTGGGCATGTTGACTATCCCGTTCAATCGTGTTGAGAAAGAGAAGATCGCATTCATGCAACGCTTCTTTACGCAAGGATCCGGGTATATGCGCGAGCAAGCGACGAAGCCACAGACGCTCGGCTATGGTTTGGCGGATTCGCCCGTTGGCATGCTCGCGTGGGTCTATGAGAAGCTCGTCGAGTGGACGGACGATTACCCTTGGACTGACGACGAAAGTAAGCGTCCAGATGCTTGATACAAGGCATGCGCTGACCGCCTTTTCTCGCTCGACTCTCAACAGTTCTGAAGTGGATCTCAGTATACTGGTTCTCCCGTCCCGGCCCTGCCGCGTCGGTGCGGATATATTATGAGATGTCCAAGGGCGGGATCGACGTTACCATGCTCGGTGACGTGAAATGGACGGATGTCCCTGTCGGGGTGTCCTACTTCCCCGCAGAAGTTGTTCGCCTCCCGAAATCGTATGTTGAGTATCGTCAATGCCAGAACATCGCTGACCGTGTTCCTAGGTGGGCTCATATGTTGGGGAAGCTGGTTTTCTCGGGCGAGCACGACAAGGGCGGTCACTTCGCTGCATTCGAGCAACCGGACTCGTTGGCAGGCGACCTGAGGAAGATGTTCGGGAAAGGCGGAGGTGCATTTGGCGTCGTCCCTGGGAAGAACGGTTACGCGTAAACCATGCTCAGGATCACACGACGCCTTCATCGAAGTCTCCATTCCCTCATGTGATTTAGCCGTCTCACGTCAAGCTTCTATGTCAGATGGGTCTCACATGCCGAAGAATTGGCAGGACAGAGAAGAACCCTCCGTACAGCACCCATGGTGGCAGCCAACCTTGCAGCGTAAACCGTACATCTTTGCTTGCCTGATCGTCCTCGCAGGCTCCGCAAAATACGAACGTTGAAACAGCCTGGAATGATTGACGACTGAATTGATAGCAACAGGCCCTATCATGCACGGCAGCGCGCGAAAGTATCGCGTACCGGCGTTTGATGCGCCTTACCAGTGTCGCCCGACTCCCGGGCTTACCCCCAGTGACGACAAAGTTCGTCTGACCGTACAGACTCCGGGCCAGGTGATGTCAATACAGGTAACGTAAGTCTCTCACCGCAGCAGTATTTAGGCCGACTGAGGTTGCCGGTTAAGCGATCGTCGCCTCTCTGCTTAAACCAAACCGTCACCACATCGGACTTCTGCTGGCCCTCATCCTCTCACCATGGCAGATTCAGGTTCCGCGGAAAGGCCCTTCAAGATCTCTATCCCAGATGCCGACCTCGACCTTTTGCACAAAAAACTCGAGCTCGTCCGTTTCCCAGACGAGCTTGAAGGCGCCGGCTGGGACTACGGATCCCCTCTCGCGGACGTCAAGCGTCTTGTCGCGCGCTGGAAGGACGACTTCGACTGGCGCAAGGTAGAGGCGGAGATCAACGAGTTGCCCATGTTCACGCGCGACATCGAGGTTGACGGTCATGGCACTCTCAATATCCACTACGTGCACAAGAAGAGCGAGTGCGCGAATGCGATTCCTCTGCTGTTCGTGCATGGCTGTGAGTCCAATTTCGAGGCGGATCGAGATGACGCAATGTATTTACTTATGCTGACGAACAACCCGGACCATACAGGGCCAGGGCACTTCCTTGAAGTGGAGAAAATGCTGCCACTTCTAGCGGCTAGCTCCCCCGACCACCCCAGTTTCCACGTTGTAGCACTGAGCCTTCCCGGGTTCGGTTTCTCTGACGCGCCCAAGAAACCTGGATTCGCTGGCCCCCAATATGCTGAGGTATGAATCTCCCTTTCTACGACACATACGGCCGTCTGAACTTCTTTCCAGGTCTTCAACAAACTCATGCTCGCATTGGGATACTCTGAATATGGCAAGTGTTAGCTCGTGCGTCTGGCTTGAACATGGATGACTGAAGCGCTTTTGAAACCAGTATACCAAGGCGGCGACTGGGGCCATCTGGTGCGTCTATGACACGGCGTGCTGTATTGGCAGAAGCTAGAGACATCTTCGCCACTGACTTTTACCAGCTAGGCGCACACGCTGTTGGCATATATGGGCACAAGCACATCAAGGCTTGGCATACGAATATACAACTGTACGTCTTTCACAGTTTCTTAGGGATTTTAATTGACTCATCCTCATTCATATAGCTCGCCTATGCCCACATTTTTCTCTCACCCTCTTCTCTATCTCAGCATGTTTACTCTACCCTTCAGCAAGGCTGCCAAGGAAGATATAGCATACTCCCAGCGTTTCTATGTTAAGGGGTCAGGATACCACCGCGAGCAATCAACGAAGCCCCAGACCCTCGGATACGGGCTTGCGGACTCGCCCGCGGGTCTGCTCGGGTGGATCTACGAGAAGCTTGTCGACTGGACGGACAAATATCCTTGGACCGACGACGAGGGTATGTTCCGAGACATTCACGAAGAGGCGAGAGGCTGATTATTGGGTGCCACATGGTGTTCTATAGTTTTGAAGTGGATCTCAGTCTACTGGTTCTCTCGTCCCGGGCCCACCGCGTCTTTGCGTATCTACTATGAGATGTCCAAGGGCGGGACTGCCTCAGGCGTGCTCGAAGGCGCTAAGTGGACAAACGTTCCTGTAGGAGTGTCCTACTTCCCCGGAGAGCTCGTTCGGCAGCCAAAATCGTGCGTCAATCTGTTGGACCATTGTTCGCGGCATACTGAAACGTTTTTCTTCGCGGCGCGTGATTTCTTTTTGTGAACGTCCGTTCGTGCGCAAACAGGTGGGCGCACATCCTAGGGAAGGTGGTATTCACGGGCGATCACGACAAGGGAGGGCACTTTGCGGCGTTCGAGCAACCGGACGCACTCGCAGGTGACCTCAGGAAGATGTTTGGCAAGGGCGGAGGCGCGTTTGGAATTGTCCCCGGAAAGAACGGTTACGCGTGAGCAGTAGCCTTACCGCGCAGTCAAGGACTACACCGCGACATGTACACGTAAATCCCTATTCAAAGTGGCATGTTTCGTGGCCTTGACGTGCTTCGCAACAGAAGGGTCTCAGTCTTCCCTTCTACAGGGATGGCGTCCCCTGTTTGATAGCACAAACCCCTGATGATTTCGTACTCCACCGCAAATCACACGCCGTGGATGGCTGCGAGTCATAACACGTCCGAGGATGATATCAGCCCATGCAGGCTCTCGGGCCCGGTCATGTCATCGGACGAACGTAAGTCTCCCACCGTCGTCGTTCTTTAAGCGAAGACGACCTTTGTCTCCGACCATCACGACCGTCTGACGACTTACTACCCCATTTCTCAAGACGATCTCTATCACTCATGTCGGCCTCAGCCTCCTCAGAGAAACCTTTCAAAGTCTCCATCCCAGAGGCTGACATCGACCAACTTCGCAAGAAGCTCGAGCTAACTCGTTTCCCGGACGAGCTCGATGGCGCCGGCTGGGACTACGGCGCGCCTCTCACTGACATCAAGCGTCTTGTCGCGCGCTGGCAGAACGACTTTGACTGGCGCAAGATTGAAGCGGAGATCAACGAGCTCCCCATGTTCACTCGCGACATAGAGGTTGAAGGCCATGGGACTCTCAACATCCATTATGTGCACAAGAAGAGCGAGTGTCCGAACGCAATCCCGCTGCTGTTCGTGCATGGCTGTGAGTCCTTGTCTCACTCCCATAGTAGGACTTCGGTATATATAGCCTCCGTACTGAACGATAAACCGCGTGGTATGGACAATAGGGCCCGGGTACTTCCTTGAAGTGGAGAAGATTCTCCCGCTCTTGACAGCCAACTCGACCGACCATCCTAGCTTTCATGTCGTCGCACCGAGTCTTCCCGGGTTTGGCTTCTCCGAAGCTCCGAAGAAAACGGGTTTTGCCGGTCCTCAGTATGCTGAGGTACTAGCATTGGTTATACAGTTCTCAGACCACGACCTCATCGCCTACGTCTGGCACAGGCCCTTAACAAGCTGATGCTTGCGCTTGGCTATAGCGAATATGGCGAGTTTATTTTCATGATACACGCATGAAACGAGTCTAATGACACATTTGTATGCGTACAGTTTATCAAGGTGGTGATTGGGGACATTTGGTACGTTAATCCATTCCTGAAACATGGATTGACATACGTGCTCGCTTTGAACGCGCTGGCACGCTCATAGCCTGCATTGCCCACACTAACGTCGTGCCACCCTCACAACGTAGGTGGGCGCGTACAACGTCGGCCTGCATGGGTACAAACATGTTAAGGCCTGGCACACCAACATGCCGCTGTACGTACCTCCGGCTTCAGCATTGACATGCGCGAACTCTCGTCTAATTCTCAATCGCTTGTGGTGTCTCACTAACTGACGCTCTTTATGCAGCGCACCTACACCCACGCTCTTCTCCCATCCACTCCTTTACCTTGGCATGTTCACCCTTCCGTTTAGTGCGGCCAAGGAAGATCTAGCGAGGTCGAAACGCTTCTGGGAACAAGGCATTGGATACATGCGCGAGCAGGCCACGAAGCCCCAGACGCTCGGATACAGTCTCGCGGACTCTCCCGTCGGCCTACTTGCGTGGATCTACGAGAAGCTTGTCGGTTGGACGGACGGATATCCCTGGACTGATGACGAAGGTGCGTTGAGGAATACTAGTGACGGATTGGGCGTGCTAATGGTTCTGCGCCGCTGGCAGTCCTGAAGTGGATTTCCGTCTACTGGTTCTCCCGTCCGGGGCCCACAGCCTCGCTTCGCATCTATTACGAGGTATCTAATGGCGGTGTTGCTATTGGAATGCTCCACGACGTCAAGTGGACGAAGGTTCCCGTCGGAGTGTCCCACTTCCCCAGGGAAGTTGTCCATCAGCCAAGATCGTGGGTCGAGCCATCTCTCTCCTCTGTATACTATGCATGCTGATCTCCGATCGTCGTCTTTTTCGTTGTGAACACAGGTGGGCACATCAGTTAGGGAAGCTGGTGTTCCGAGGCGAGCACGACAAAGGCGGGCACTTCGCTGCGTTCGAGCAGCCGGACGCGCTAGTGGGAGATCTCAGGAAGATGTTTGGGAAAGGCGGGGGCGCATTTGGCGTTGTCCCTGGAAAGAACGGGTATGCGTAGGCTGTTGTAGCTAGGATTAGGATTTGCGCTAGAATCAAGTAACCCGCTCGCACTTTCATCATACGCCTTACATCACTCGACTCAACCACAGAACGCTTCGTCTTCACTGGGGGTTTTACAATGATCATCAATAGGCGTAGATGAGCCGGTCGTGTAGTCCGAGTCCCCTCCACTCGTGCCGCGTGGAATGTGCACTACGAACGCCTCGCGTCAGTCACATGACCGCGTGTGGTCACCAGAAGAAAAGCCTTACGCCTGGCGTAAGACAAAGGACGTTCAACAAGTAAGGGTGATATAACGTGCCCTGGCAGTCTGTTGTGCCCCCCCACATACGAGCTCTTTCTGCCTCAGGTCTCTCACCCCTCCGCATTACCTCGTGAAAGCACTATCTTACACCTGCGACAAAACAAATGGCGTTCACCGATATCATGAAGGCCGCGTTCGGCCTGCTCTTCGGGTACGACCTCGACGCGCGTAAGCACACTCTTACAGCGATACTCCACCTCACTCACGCTCATGCTCACGCGTTCACGGTCGACAGTCACCGCGTGGCACGAAGAGGTCCGCGCGCGGCACCTCGCGATGGGCTTCGCGCCGCACGACGCGCTCGGGGACACGGAGATCGACGCGCTCGCGTTCGGGTCGCCACACTTCTCCCTTTCGGGGCAGTCGGCGCACGTGCGCGCGATACCGTTGAGTTACCGGCGGATGGGGGCGCTGTGAGGCTGAAGGGTCGCGGTGAGGCTGAGGGATCGCGCGCAGAAGAGGAGGGAGCGACGAAACGGTGCGCGGTGCGCGAGATGTAGGAACGAGGCCGGAAAACGTAGAATGCATTAGGAAGTTGTATTTATTGTGGGAATACGCGAAAAGGAAGGTGGTCCACGAAGGATGAAAACGAAAGTATGAACGAAGGTGTGAGTTAGAGGTCGTAAGTCGATGGGGGTTGTGCGTCAGACCGGCGACGATGCCGCAAAATGTTGATGGCTGGTGCGCGAGGAGGATGGCGGAGTATTGAGTGAGGTATGCTGACGGCTCGGGTTCGAATGATCTTTTGCGGCACGGATGTGACCATGGAAAGGATGGGTAGCGCCATCACGAGATCGCGGAGAGGGGTCGGTGGCAGTTGCGCGGACTCTGGCCAAGGGGGAGAGCATGGCGGCGACTCGAGTTCGGCGGCGAGCCATTTTGGAACATCCGCGTCGATGCACGAACGTGTGAGATGCAGTCGCGTCCGAAGCGAAGACGCATCCAAAGCAGGGGTAAATTTTGGGGTGGGGGCGGGCCCGTAGTCGCGCCTGACCACTTGTTCGAACACTTCGAGAACAGCTGGGGAAGGATTGAGACGATATTCGAGACGTCGGCATATTTCGCGCTCGAGCTCGTTGCGTTCGGAGCGAGTGCAGAACCCCTTGCTAAGCTGGTCAAAGGCTTCGACCGAGTACGCGGTGTCGCACAGCACCTTGTTGGCCAGCATAAGAGCGGAGAGAAAGAGCGTGTGGTGGTTGGTGGTCAAGCGAGCAGGGGAGCGCTCGGCGAAGATGGCCAGGAAGTAGAGAGCAGTGAAAGCGTAGGTCGGACTGAGGGAGGTCCTGGCCAACAGGTAAGCGACGTACTTCTCCAGAGGCGGGAGGGGTAGTGCTGGCCGAGGTTCTGGGGGATTAAAATGGTGCGCCATGAATCGGGCGCATATGTTTGCGAGGGCACCATGACCCCAGTAACCGTCGGGACCGACAGGCACAGGCATCGTACCTTCGAAGTGTCTTCGCAAGGGTACCGGTTACGTCTATGGGAGGGATGATTTCAAACAGCAACAAGGCATCTCGACGCGGGTTCGACTTGACAGCCGTCATATACGACTTCAGAGCCAAAGCGAGAAGAGAACGGACGTAAAGCGACTCATAGGTACGCTTTGTTCAGCTGTGAACAATATCCGGCCGAAGGGTAGATGCAGCCAAGCTTGTCCTTGATCACAGCACCCAAAATGGGTGGTAAGCACAATGTGATGGTAAATTTTGCAGTGAGATTAACTTCTGTCGCACATATGAGGCTTCATACACACCTGAACCGAGACAGGCTTCATGAGATCCACATGCATCCCACCGAGCGTCTTGCGGTGTAACAACTACATCTTGCCCTCATTGTGCTCTTGATGCACGTAAATGGGTGGAGAACTTGGTGGTTGTTTCTCGTATGTCGTGGAAGGCGGATGAAGAGTACAAGAGGATGCTGCGGATCTGACGACGAGTCAGGACGATGGACGATAAGTATCGTCGTCGTCCCGGACTCGCCCGGAAGCGCCAAACACCTCCATCATGTCCGCGTACGGAGCCATCAAACGCGCCTCCTCTGGTCCTCTCTCCTCCACGTCATGGCAGCTCAACTCCAAGGACCCCAGTGCGCCCAAGAACCTCAGCATACACCATCTTACCCTTGAAACTGCACAGGACTTCCCTGGGCTCGTCGAGTACCTGCACGGCGTCTTCGCGGCTGAGCTCGAGCGTGGCCAGACCTACCCGCAGGAGATCCTCGCGGGAGGAGAGTACACCAGCAACCAGTTCGCGGCCTATTGGTTTGCGGCAGATGTGCTCGTAGCTGTTCTTGGCCTTCCAAACGCAGGAGACGCGGATCCGCTCGATGTGGACGACGGGAAGGAGGTCCAGGTCGGGTTCAAGGATGCAGTCGCTGGCCGCACATGGGAAGAGTGCATTGCGGGGTGCTACTACGTGAGTGGTCTTCCCTTCCCAGATGAACAGTTTCGCTGGTTATAAAGGAATGGGGGTGCTCCATGCTGTGATTGATGTATTGTGTCAAGCTGTAACCCCGGCGGTGTTGCGTGCCCTCGAGGTTGATCATGAACGCTGACCACTTCTTTGCTCCATTCAGGTGAAGCCTAACTATCCTGGCAGGTCATCGCATGTGTGTGTCTTCCCCTTCTTGATCCCTCTTCCTGTGGACCCGCGTTCGATTGTGTCGATGGGCCCGATGACTAGGATCCATGCGTTCCAGCGTAAACTGGCCACGAACGTGTACCAGCCTGTCTCATCCGCTTCAGCATCTATCTTGAGAGTGTCGGCTTACCTAGCATGCTTCATCGCCTAGATCTGCAACGCCGGCTTCCTGGTCCCGCCCACCCAACGCGGTCGCCGCATCGGCGTTGTCCTCGCCCGCTCCTATCTCCACTACGGCCCGCGCCTTGGGTACGAAGCTAGCGTATTCAACCTCGTCTACGTGAACAACATCGCGAGCGTCAAGTGAGTCCCCGCCCTCTCACTCCTTCTACCCCGCGCTTCTCTCGCCCAATTCCCGTGTTCCCGCGGACTGATCGGACGCCGCATCAGGCTCTGGGAAGCGTTGGACTTCACGAAGGCGGGGCGGATCCCGCGCGCGGGACGCCTGAAGAAGGCCGACGGGACGGGCGAAGAGTTCGTCGATGCGTGGGTCTTCTACAAGCAGTTCGACCCTCTTCCCGCCCCCGGCCCCGCCGCGGGCGCGTAGAGTCTGGGCTCCGAGGACGCCGATGTCCACGGCGCCGTCGTCGGTGTGGGCAAGGGAACGAGGTGCTGTAAGGGAATGAAGAAGCGCAACGGATGTATTTGACTAGGGCGTATAAAGAACATCGGCCCCTTGTTCGCAGTGAACGGGGTTGGAGTCCGTGTCTTCCGTCCGATGGGCGGTCGGACGAAGCGGGGCAGAGGACGTCAAACTTTCATGGATGGCAAGACCTGTCGCCTACGCAGCGCGCTTTGAGCTGCTCAACAGCTTTACTTGCTGTGAGCTCGAGGCTTGATTTGGCCAAGTAGTCCACAGTGGCTTTTCTCTCCATCTCTACGCCCGTCAAATCATCGCCACTGAAATAGGATTTCTTAGATCTATCCCCATTCAGAAAATATCTGAGAGCGCAGTATTGTCCAGCTCCATCTTCTGCCGCCCCATCGGATCTAGTGTGGCAGAAGAGCCTGACGTTGCCGCCGCAGCGCCCACGCGGGCGGTCAGGTCAGGTTCTTCCCTACAAATACTCGTCCCCCGCATATGTCAGAAGTCCTCTATGACCGCGACAAGAGTTCGACATATCAGAAAACGTGCGCGCCGACAGCTTCGATAGACGACAGGAGGCTCCGAACTTTCTGCATACGGGAACGACAAGGGTTGCACTTGTGATGAGGTCATCGGGGTGGGTAGGCAGTCGTCCGTGGGCTCCGGTGGGCGGCTCCCCCCGGTGTGCCTTTCGTGATGGATAGATGACGACTTGGTGGCACTAGAGGAGAAGGTGAAGCTTTGAGAGTACGCAGGGTCGTCATTCCGTGAACCTCACTGATGGCTTGGTTGACGTTCAGGATACCGCCGGCGGGCTTGCACGGCGTCTTCTTCCCCGATACGTCTTTCCGTACTTGGGTTTCTGTCTACCTGCATCGTTCGAGAAGTGGCGCTGTGCTTGTGTGCTTGTGTCAGAGGCGACACGAGCATGCCGACATGTTACTGCGACCGCTGGATGGATGAACCTCCCCTCACCGGCATTCGACGGTGGCTCCCTGCAGCGTATGCATGGCCGGTGAGACTTCCGCCGGTACGTTCGGTATGTCAGAACATGCACTGAGGGCGAGGCGCGTTGCGTGTCGGGATACCGGCGCCCTCTCCGAGAGTTTACATGCACCGAGAGCGTTCTGGGTATGTCGCTGCGTGTGAGCTAGTAAACGAATAATATTCTCTGTTACAGGATTGTTGCCATTGGGGCGTAGGTGAGTCTCAACATCTGTCATGACACTCAACCCAATAGACTCGCATTGCAAAATCGTACTTTCAACCATCAAATTCAGACTCGGTGGTGGCGGCTCCGGAAACCACATCCTAACATGTACGCAAGTCCATCCTCGACGGCTAGCGGACCCGACCGAGGTGGACGGGCGAACTCCGAAGACTGGACGTAATGGTCTATCCTAGCCACGAACAGCGACCGCGAGACGATCCCGCAAACGGTCCACAATGGCGATACCGCCGGGGACGCACGGGCTGCGCCGGTGGACCGCGACGAGTCGGGCATGAGGCGTCCAGCGGAGAGGAGGATGGGAACAGAACTCGTAGGGGCCGCTGCCTCACCCCACGCCCCGAAGAGCACGGCGCCGGCCTATCAAAACGGATGCGAGTGTGGGCGGCCGCCCGGGTGTGGGCGCTGCGCCTCGCGCCCGTATACAACTTGAAGTAGCCGTTCTGGCGTACGTATTGGCATACGAAGCGAGGAGGATTGGGGCTGTCGGAGCGCTGTCTGTCGGTTGACGGCAGGACTGGAAATCGAGAGGGAAACCTGCCAGTGAGTAGAGTGCCCGGCGGGGTAGAATGACTCGACCTCCGGCGTTTCTGCGGGGAAAGAACAGCTCGGGTAGCATTCAACGTCGAGCACGCGCGAACAACGTGGCGCGGGATGTCGAGGGAGTGCGAGACGCGCGGAGGGAAGGAGAATTCTCAGGAAACCGGTGAGTGAGAAGTGTCGTAAATGGGGAGCGCGGGCTTAGCAGGGCTTAGATAATGGGGATCCGAGGAAGGGAGCCTTGTCCTCCTTGAGAGGAGGCTGGAAGCTAACATGAGTTCGGCGGTAGAGAATTGGAGATACGAAGCACACGAGGAAACTGTCGGCCGACTGAAGATGGGTGTGTCGGTGCTGGTTGGGCTGGCTTTCCGAGCGATAGGGGGAAGTTGCTGCTCCTCTTGCGAAGGTGCCAAGGAAATTTGCGCGAAGCTGCCGTCACAAACAGGAGGCGCTATCTACAGCGCGCGGCGTGCGCTTGTGTGGGAGTGTAAAGCTTTGCTGACAAAGTTTAACTTGAGTGTCCTGGTATGGTGGAGCGTTAGTGCCAGTGATGCGGTCAGACAGAAGAAGACTCTGATGAGCCTTGAGGTCAACGTAAGTAGTCGCTGTAGGTTAGAACCACCAGGTACAGCGATGCCATCACTATGCTTAGGCTGGAAGTACCACCACGCCTTTATAATAATGTGGGACGTGAACGCAATGAGATAGATGAGTGGAACGCGAACTTTGCAGGTCGATGGAACCTAATAGCCTGATTGACGGGACCGTGCCGCGCACATCTTTCACAGCATCGTGGTCGACTAGCGGGCAGGAGCCGGGTAGCAAACAGACCCGGAGACGGACATGAGGGGTGAGAATGTCTGCACGGTAGGATGACGCGTGAAGGAAGGCTCAGGCTAAAGGTGCTTCTCTCCATTGACCTGGCAGGCGCTCTAAGAGCGGAGACAGGGCCGGCGCTCGAACACGCGCGGAGTGCGAGGCAGAAGACGGCGTGGATCAGAATAAACGCGGCTCTACGTGTTGACGGCATACACGGTGGAGGGTTCAGCTGGTTATCGGAAAGGCGTGCATGCGAACCAGCTCCAGTCGCATTTCCTCGGCGGGAAGGGGAGGTCTCGAGGGCACGAAGTGACGGGTCCCGGTGCGTAATCACTAGTGATGCAGTGGAAACGTGTTCTACAATCTGCTTGCTAGCTAGCCTGGTCCGGACCGACGCAGTGCGAATGGATAGATAGAGCCTGTATTCTATTCGGTTGCTCACTGGTTCTAACAGGGCGGGGACCAAGCCTCTACCATGATACGCATAATCGTTCTGATGATAATAGTAAGAATCTGTAAGTAGGTCCGTAGAGTGATTGCGGTACACTTGTCATATTCCGGAATGCAATACGATGATCACAAATAAGTGCAGTATATATGATCGAAGCGAGACTAGCAATATTTCGTCTAGATAATAGGCATGCGGCATCGTTTTATGAAAGGTCTAGAGGACAGAAGTGAGCAGGGTAGTTAACGAATCAGGAAAGTGTGACAGAGAACCAAAGGGTGGTGTTATATATATCCTCCGGGGACTTCAGCACAAATGAACGTATGTAGGTGGCATGGAAATTGAAGAGAGCAAGAGGATTTAGGGCCTACGAATCGCAATCGAGTGGTTTGCGCCCGTCCGCGCCCCCCACTTGTCAAGTCATATATTTAGCAGAAGGGAGCGAGGGGCCATAGGTTGAAGACGTTTACAGCTGACCATGTTCGACGTCTCGTCATTATGGAGAATTGAAGAATTCCCAGGTCTCGGGCCTGGGCGGGATAACGGGAGGCGGCGAGGGGGAAGGAGGGGGACCATAGGTGCGGACAGGATTAGGGAGAGAGAGGGCGTGTACAGGGAATGGGCGAGGTCGGGATGAACACGTTGAATATACAGGGGTAGTCCTTGATCGACGCGGGTGGATAGGAAGATCTAACGTCGGCTCTGGCATCCGCGAATGTGGCTCTCCAAATGTCAGAGCATCGTAGCGCCGTCGGATCTCCCTTTCGAATGCCGCCAGTTCATCCGGATGGACGTGCAACCTCCAGCCTACGCCCTCACATATCTGCCTCTCCGTGTCGTTGAGCTCTTTCTTAGAGAACCGACCATTCCCAAACTCCAGCCATGTCGTATTGGCAGGTACGTCGTCGTAGAAGATCTTGGTCGCAATCATGTAAGCCGAGATGAACAAGAGGTTGCTTGACCGCACATTCGCTATAGAATAGATGGTCGGACGCCTCAGGCATCCGAGGATGTATAGCGCGAGAATTGAAGTTGAAGGATGAGATTGTTTCCTTGAAAGGACGTTGTAAATGTCGAACACCATCGTTGGAGATACTTGATATGCGTCAGGGAATAGACCGGCAATATATCTGGCAGAGAGTTGAGCGATCTCTCCCCAGTAGAGGTGTGAATCCTGGTCGTAGCATGTCAGATCTTGTAGAAAAATACAAGCTGAGATTGTACTCACAACATGGTGGTTGGAGTTCCACATTCTAGTGGATCCCTGTATCCCAGAGTGTCCGTCGAAGACGATTAGAGACATCTCAGGATGCGGAGGAAAGTAAGATATAAGACAACCAGGACAGCTCTCGAAGGGCTTTATACCCAGGTAAAGCATGACACCGTAGTGCTATAGCCATCCATCCGGCTGTGAGACTGAAACAACAAATCTTAAAACCTAGGTGGCATCTATTCTTTGTCGTAACTGTTGCACAATAGAGATATCTTGTGGCACTTGACAAATGAGTCAGATAACAAATGCTGCGTACAAAAACAACATTTAGTGGCGCGATTACAGACAACAACGATACTTCTGTTCATTGCTCGTTCTGCTGAGACTCGGAAGTTGGTTCGGTCGAATTTGCGATTTGGTACCCCTAAAGCCTAATCGGAGTCCGAAGCACCAGCGCGCCATAACGAGCCTTTCGTGTCGGATACATGACTATCCGGGAATATGGAAGGACGAGAAGCCAGAAAACGTGGGTAAGGATTGAAACTAATTGTCTGATGGACTGTCCATTAGGTTATTAGCTTGTGAGCGTATGAGAAGCCATCGAATACCAGTCACCTAGTGGAGTTTTGACGACATTGTACAGCGCCCACTCGTTCGCAACTCGAAGTATTCTTCTCGCGACACGAGAAGAAGTTCAAAGCGTCCGCCCGCAAAGTGTTTCACTCAAGTTCCCCATGCTACGCTGCTTGTTTCGGTGTGGTGGCCTGGTTGGGCATTAAATATCAAAGCGTTGGGCATGAAAGCAGCGGTGTGACAAACTAGCCTTAGGATCTAGGCACGACTCCCTGAACTATCGACCCATGTGTAACGTAGCGCCACAGGATGAGAAGTTGTAAAGCGGCCAGTAAGGTGGTCTGAGATAAGACAGAAACAACAGAGAGTGGTGCCAGTGACGAGCCGCCGTCGACTGGCCGCTGTAAACCACGACGAACGACGAGTCAAATCAGGTCAAGGTCGCGCGAATTCTTTCGCTGCCTGAGGCGGTGGCGTATGCCGAGCGTCTCGACAAGACCCGCAGTTCGAATCGCAAGCACGGCAGGTCTATTTTCGTTTGTCCACGCAGTGCAGTGGCAGGCAGTTGCGGATTTTTGGTATGGATCTACATACAGAGTGGTAGAGAAGACTAGTCCTAGATGAGGATGGTGACACGAAACCGAAGTGGTCCGGTAAGCGCTATGTACCAGAAACGAGCCTAGAAACATCGAAAGGAGCGTGTGTGCGGCAATGCATTAAACAGATTAACGAAAGAATGGGAAGTGGCACAGTATGGCTGGGGGAAAACAACAAAAGAGGATTAAGAAGGAGTCAAATAGCGACGGCTTGTAGTAAACACGGCTGTACCTCGCTCTGCGGGCATAAGGACGCCACTGCTCGAGTCAACGCGGCGCGGTGTCTTCATTGGTGGTGTGATCGCGGCCAGTGGTGGAGCGCATCATCTGCCGTTCCAGCAAGGGTCCCCGAGTAATACGGAGGGGATATGACTGTAGCGCCCTGCGGTATAGCGTCGGCAGGTACCCAGTTGGAGTAGATAGGTATGCCTCGGGGCCCGGTGAAAACAACGTACACCATCTGAACACCCGCCTCCGAGACTGTGTTGTGGGAATCCATGTACTGGGGTGGAGTGGATTGTGAAGGAGTTACCCACGTGTGAGAAAGAGAGTGTTGGGGAGGAGGGATGATAGACCCAGCCGTCAGGAATGGCGACTCGGGTGCGAGAGGGCGAGAGGGCGCGGGCGCGGGAGATCGGTAGCTTGAGAGATCCAGAAGCCCATCTGTCGACACTGATCTCCCCTGATGGCCGTGATACCGCTCGGTTGAAGGGACCGAGAGGTACCTACTAGATGACGGAGGGTAGTCGGCGCGAAGGTATTCCCCAAAGCCGGATCGAGGCGCCGTGGAGGAAGTATTCGGGGGCGGAGCGTAAACGGCGGGATGCCCGTTCAGATCGTGTCGTCTCGCATCGACGTTTGATGCGCCAATGTGAGCTGTGGTTTGAGCGCGGTGTACTGAGCGGCGCGGAGTGATGCTCCGATGGGCCGTCGACGCAGACCCAGATCCGTGATTGGTGGTAAAGGATGCATGGTGGTAAAGACGCATCGCCGCCTCCTCCGTTTCTAGAGGCTGGGTACGATACGCCCTGGAATAGTCGTTGCTGGCCTGATGACGCCGGTCCTCATGACGTTCATGACGGCGGCCGCGATCCAAATGATCATGGCGATTGTGAGGCATGGGTGCCGTCAGCGAAGTAGGAATCGGGGAAACGACGAGATTTGGAAGGTGGGAATGGCAGCCTCAGTCAGCGGAAGATGCTCTTGTAGAGCAACAGAGCCGGATTAGTGGGTACGCGGATAGATGAATAACTGACAGGTGGCCAGACAGGGGCAAGCTTTGGCGTAAGGCCACAACTATTGAGGCCGGTGCCCCGAGGTGCTAAAGCGTACAGCAGTGGCGGGATTCTCACGGGGCACTACAGTTTTTAGGGTTCTATTGTTCATACCGGTACCAGTCGGCTCGTGAATGTACCTCAACTTGAAACATACGGTACACAAAACAAGACAACAACTCCATGAAAATGCTAAGATGTTAGTCGACGACGAGCTGCCGCCAACATAATCGAACGTGAGGATAGACCAGAATCCGTCATACTATGCTGTGGACACTCGGCGAGCACTCTGAGCGAACGCTGATCTGTTTGCGTATTTAGGAGCTACCAGCATTGCGACACAAGTGGTATCAACAGAGGAGTAATTATGAAAGTCTTCCATTAATTACGATACGAGACGGGACGATGCAAGATGGAGTCGAAGGGATGGAAAGGAGCAACTGGTATGCGCCGCAACTTAGGCCGCTCGCCACGGGCTCAGCAGAAACAGACAGTAGATGAGGGGATTGCTTCTCTCCGGCCGTCGGATGGGGTCAGTTCTCCAGAAAACTTGTAGCTTTTTTGGACCTGGGTGTTCAGTAGCGAGACAAACTTCCGCCGGACGGGGTCGAGCGTTCTATGGACGACGACACTCTTGTCGACGGGGCCTAAACTTCTCTCAGGGAGGATAAACTCCGGGCGCGACGTTGACTCGTTCCTGCTAAACTCCTCCCGAACCTTCCGCCTGAAGTCCGTGAGAGCCTCTGGATGAACGTTGAACTGCCAGTTGAGACAGCAGCACATGGTACGCTCCATGCCATTGAACTCGGCGAGAGACCACGGCCCAAGCCCGGTGGCGACCACGTCCTGATTGTAGATGTCTTCGTGGTGCGGTTCATGTGCCTTCATCGCGAGGACGAAAGCCGTGAGGAAGATTGCGTGGCCGCACAGCGGTCCGGGGAACGATGCGCGTAGGTGGGTGCGCAAACGTTGGAGGAGGTATAGGGCGACGAAGGTGCAATATGGAGCAAGATCGAAGTAGCAGTCGAGGACGGAGTCGATGAAGTCGGCGAGAGGGGGGAGCTTCAATTCCGGAATGCCATGACTGACGCAGTTGAATAAGTGCGCGACGTAGTTGGCGGAGATCTGAGCAACCCGAGTTTGTTCGTGTTTCGAGTATACAAGATCCGGAATAACGTGCATAATCGAGGAGATAGTAGCCAGTGCTGAGGGGTGTGTTGTATTGAATGAGCTGAGAAGAAGAGCCATAAATACGGTCCACTTACCTTCGCCTCTAGGGGGCAATTGAGCACATACATGTCAGCTGTGGCCATAGAAGTCTTGCCTTATGCTGCGGTGGTGGCGACAAAGCGATATGATGGGCGTTGTTGAGCCCACTGTTAATAATACCAACAAAGCAGATCGGAGATTCAACGTCCCTCACGAGTTGTGGAATCGTTGTCGCCGCTGTGGCGTGAACGTTGTAGCCATACACATCGCCAACAGCGCAGTTCAACGCCGACGGCCAACAGCGTGGTTCAAAGATGCTCAAACCGCTAGCGAGGGGCACGTTTGTGGCCAATATACTTCTCCATTCGTGTCAAAACACCTGCTGAGTCCAGGTAAGTCCTCATGTCGTGATAGCAGTTCGAAACCATACATACACAACCTAACACGTTCGAGCGGGCAGTGACACAAAGCCGTGTACGCATGTCGCGTCTCTCACTCGCGCCACTCACTCGCGCCTCTTCTCCAAGTCCGCGCGCGGACCCGGAGGCAGCGCGCCCAGCGCGACTTGCACGCGCCAGCAACCCAGGCCCCTCATGAAACAGCCGCCCTCCAGGTCTCACCGTGTCCTCTCGCGACGTCTGATGCCGCCTGCTGACGGAGCAATGCATATAGCTGCTTCTTTCCTTGGATCGGCGACGTCGACGAGGGCCGGTGGTCCGAGTTAACGCCTTTAAAACGTGTCTATCAGCAAACATCCCGCGTCCCATGCCAGGATGGTTCGTGTGCCGCGCCCGTACCGGGGTTCCACGCGCTTCAAGAGCCTGCCGAGACACTTTGAAAGCCGCACAGCGGCCGCGTCCGGGGCTGCTGTGCTTCCATTCTGTAGAACGCGAGAGAGTCAATGCCCGTGCTAAGCGGCGAAGAGCAAGCTTTGATGATGGGAAAGCGACGCACCTTCATCCCGTAAACTCCGAGAGAAAAGGCACGAGGCACAGACACGAAGGCTGCTATATTAGTTTTGCAAAGGTGGACGGCGCGCACTGCAACGCGCTTGCAGTTCCAAGAAGCCGCGCGCATAGAGGGAAGAAGTGGTACGACCAGTCCAACACCCGAACCCACATCCAGCAAACCGCGCGGGACAAACGTAGTGCTCAGGATAGACAGGTGGCACAGCCTGGAGGCCTCGTGGCCATGGATGCGCTTCTTCGGAAGGCTCAAGGCCAAAGCGAAAAAAAGAAAACAATGTCGCCGCCGCCAGCACATCGCTGCGCGCACTAACCCCCGCCCACGCACTTCAGCTTCCGCCGCGCGCCAGGCGCGAGGTGGCCTGACCGACGCCGCCCGGACCGGTGGCAGACGCGTCCTGGGACTCCGTCGCTCGCGGATTCGGGTTCTCAGGATCTCAGGCCTCAGGCCTCAGGCGTGGCACCGCTCCTGAGTGGCACCGCGGCCGCGATAGTGCCTCCCAAGAAGCCTTCTTCGCGCGACACAGGGGGAAGCGCGGTGGGCCGCACAAGCACCCGCGGCCGCGCGCAGCTCACAGCTGCTTTGTGCCACCGCGGGTCGTGCGGTGCGTTCGCGAAGGTGTGGTGTGTGCGTCGCGGCATCGCGTTCCTCTCGTGCTGACTGCTTGCCGGCGGGAACGATGGCGTTGGCGCCTCTTTCTTCACCGAGAACGGCAAGGCGGACGCAGATCCCGGAACACGTCGGGAGACCCGGGGCCTGAGATCTTGGGGACTCGGGACCTGGAAGTGAGCAGCACGCTATAACTGTCAAGGTCTCTCACCGCCGGCGAGGGCGTTGATGGCAAGAGCGCTAGGACATCAGCCGCATGCGGAAGGGAGGCAGGGAAATGCTCCCGCGGGGGCGCGCCGGCTTCGCGCAGGAAAAGATCAGCGCGCGGGTCCCCGTCTGCCCAAGTGCGACATCGTCGAACGACGTCCATCTCAAACGGCTCTGCCCAGTTCTCCCGGGCGCGCGCAGGCGTAATGTAGTAGGTTCCCGTCGTGCGCTCTGTGTACACAATCGAGCTGCACGGCGTACTCGGCGGACGCTGTGCGGGACTATGTCCAACGCGCAACCTGACTCCTGAGCATCAGACGACTGAGATGGTCCACCGCGCGGTCTATGTGCCACATGCGCCGCCCGGCGGCCTGCAGCGAAGGTGGCAAAGTCAAGACATGCGTCGAAGAAGGGAGGTGTGGTATCGTACCTGCGTCCCGCGGCACGCACCGCCGCCCTTCTAGCGTTCTGGCGTGATGCACGAAGGCGTAGCGTGGTTAAAGAATGCGCGCGCGGTGGCATTGTGGATGCCTCCAAACCCCCCGTGCGCGATAAGCTTGGTGCCACCTCGTGCAGGGAGCTCCCGCCGGGAAAAGCAGGGGTAGGGAAGTCGACATACCCGCAGGCAGTAGTGATCGTGATTGGATGCGCTGTAAGTGAGATCCCACACGGGATCGGGACCCGACCCGATGGGTGCCGAAGATGATATTTCCCCAGCCTCTTTGGCAGTCTATCAAGTCGCCGTCGGCCGGGGTTCCGAATGTACTGACGTTTGCAGAACGGAGGTTACGGAACTACGTGAGTTGCAGAAGGATTTGCTGCGTACCGCGTATGACAAATGGGGACCTTCCTACGTATGTCGGCGGTTCGATGCGAACGAAGGCAACAATTATCTGCGCGGCGGCCCCATCTCCATCGTCGCTGCGAACGAATGATCCTTGCCGTCAATGAGGAGCGACTGAGCGTCAGGCATGCCTTCTAGCCATCGAGGTATGTCGGGGAAGACATACGCGCCAGATCCGTGAATCAGGAAGACGCTTCCGATGGAACCCACGTGTCATCACGAAGGCCGAAGATACTTCTCAGACGCCATCTACAGAAGGAGAGAGCGCTCGCTCGATGAACGTGAGACGACGGAACGGCTCTGATGAGCGCACCGTCGCAATTGCGGCATCTGGACAACGGTCATTCAATGGGTTACTGGGTATGATGGATGGGGCTTACAATCAGAAATCGCCCTGCGGAGCAAGCATATGCTTCAAGAGGTCCATGAAGCTGGAAGTTTCGGCGGCGGTCGGGATGTCGAGAGTATGCGACGTGGCGACCTTGCAAGTCCGACAGAAGCTCGTTGTGATGCGTGCAAACCGCGCGGCGCTCTGGACATAGGTTCCCGATGTTTTGTTGCCGTTACGCGCCGCGGAAAACAAAGGGCTGGCAGTACTTTGCCTACACCGCCAGTCGCTACTGTCAACCCGAGCATTCATCAGTAACTCCCAGTGTTGCGCGGTTGGCCCTGCAGCCTTGTATTGTCGATATGACGAGGCTAAAGAGAGGGCAATGCACGAGGCAGAGACGAGGACGACATGAGATCATGATGGTAGTGAAGAAGGCGCCCAAACGGGAGACCAACTGAACGCCAGGTTTGCATGAGCGTCTACGGTGCCTTTTTTGCTCTCGTCCGCCACGGTGCGATCAATCTGACTCGACAGCCGCTATCAAGTCATGACCGTACCTCAAGCTTGTAGCGCATGTAGTGCAAGTTCTTTCAGCTGATTTCAAGACCAACTAAGCCTTGGATCCTCCGACGCCCACCCTTAGTCACTTTAGCTCATCCACTACATGGACCAACAAGACAAGCCGCCGGGGCCCCGCGATAATCTTCTAAATGAACTCGCCACCATCGCCGCCACGCACGTCATTGAACAACATCCTCAGGACAGTCCCTGGACATAACAGCCGTGTTACCATTGGGAGGACGATGCCTGATGGACGCCACCAGGTGTTGCTGGTTGCCCCATGCGGATGAGAGTCCTGCCGGCCCCCCTGGTACGTCCCAGCAGACCTTCCTTGGCGGAAGGTACAGGAGCTGATGATAGTCTCGCACGCCGTTCTGACACGGTCTTACATGTTTACAGCGTGTGTGGCTTGTGCCAAACGGAAGCGGAACGACCCGCCTTCTAACTTTCACTCATCAGGGTACGGCAAGTTCAATATGCACGATCGACTTGCGGTGTACGTACAACGGGTACTTAACTTCTACAGCCATATGTTCCCTTTCGACTCGCCCAGCGTCCTTCATTAACGATATATAACGCACGGAACGTCAAACCTCGAGTAGTCTCACCTCGTACCACAGCCCTATGCCCGCGCTCACCGTCACCACCGACTGTTGTACTTATCCCGCCGCGCGCACACCGCATGTGTCCCGCGCATCGTGCATCCTCAACGACGGTCGCGACTCGCATTGCTACGGCTTGGCCCCCACGAGGCTGCCCCGCGCGTGCGTGATCTCGATGAGCGCCGCGCGCGCAGCGGGGTCTCAAGTAAAGTGCTCACTGCTCGCCGACAACGAGGCGCATCGCGCGAGGCGCGAGGCGCGCCGCGGCCGGCTGATCACTTCTGTCATGATGCGCCCCCGGGGAAGGTGTCGGGGAGCGTCTCAGATCGCGTGCGGGGAGCCTTCCACCGCGAACTTCGTCGTGAAGGCGGCACGTCCGGCACGGTTCCCCGGGGCCGGCTTCCGGCTTCAACTTCGCCAAGGCGGGGAGGCTCGAATGCGGGATGGCGGGGGCGGGCTCCTCGGAGGCGTTCAGTATGGCTTGATCTGGTTTTGACCGGATCATCGATGGCCTTATGTGTAGAGTACGAGGTTCTCGAGGGAAGCAGGTGAGCTGAGCAGGCTATATGCGGGCATTTTGTGGCTCGATGGTGGTGGAGTTCCTCCCTGCACTTGCCATGTACTTACTAACTGCCGCACAACCCAACGCAAATGCCCTCCGGACTCGCGTGCTTACGATCTCAGCTCAGCGTTGGTTTGTGCCGGAAAGGAACCGATCTGGCCCATATCTTTTAGACGTGTACCTGATGCAACGAGTAGTACATACTCGCACACCTAGACCGCGCGCTGCAAATGAGAGACTACAGTAGATCAGAACACCCAACGTTTCGTATACTGTACCATTTCGACCAAATGTTCACTGGGTGTGACCTGTGACCGCCTTGAACTTGTTGAACGAATGTTCAAGGGCCTCCGTGACCAGTGACATGGCCGAATGTTCAGTTCAAAGGGCCCCGTGACCGCGAAATTTGGCGGGGAGGAGGCGAGATGTTCACGGAGGCGCCCATTAGGCGCCAGTGACTTTGGTGGGAGAGATGTTCAGAGGTCGTTGTGACCCGTGACCTCAAATGTTCAGCAGGGTCCGTGACCCGTGACGAGAACATTTGGTCGAAATGGTACAGTATTGCGTACGCACGTCTAGTCGCCGGTAAGCAAGCAAGGAACGACGAGCATTAAGCGAACTCGCGCATTGACTGACTCGTTATTAAGGCTCGTCGTGGGTTCCGGCGGCGCTGCGTCCGGAGGCGGCTGGGCCCTCACCACGGCTTAGCGTCGCGGTGCGGCCGCCGCGATATCTAGCGTGGTCGGCAACTAGTCAGCCGCGTTGCAACCAGGCCGCCGCCGCGGCAGCAAAATGCTCGTCGGGGAGGGCTTCGGGGAGACGGGGCTTGACGTACTCGAATGCTTAACAACAAGACCGATCAACAGAACGTCTATTATACGCGAGTGAGTAAGTAGGCGAGCCTTCACAACGACACGGAGAGGTTGAGCTCGCGGGCAAGCTTGGAGGAAGCCGCCGGGAACGGGGCGGGGCGCCTTCACGGGGAACGGAACACGGGCCGCAACGGCCCTGCGGGAGGACGGTCCATGCATACCGTGCACGCCAGCCACTGCCCCGCCCCGCCTCGCCTGCGATCGAAACGCCTTCAGGCTTCACGTTGCGCTCCATCGCCCCAGCTCGTGTCGCGCGGCCAACGACTATCGAGCGTCGAGGCGAAACGCGATCGCGATCGAGTTGAACCGTCTCAACGCATAACGCGAGCATGCTCCACCGCCCTTGAATAATGTGATGAATCTTGAAGCCCCTCTTGGGTCTTTGGACCTCGGGGAAGGGAAGAAGGGGGGAGGGATGATCGAGGTACTTACATACTACGCTCCATATACTGACTGGCTGGGTCGCGACGACGACCGATCGACTCCTGCGCGACGACAAAATGTGCAGAGAATGAAGAGCACCGCCGGCAGTCGAAATGTTGATCGACGTTTTCAATGAGATTGAGGACGCCTCAGGGCGGGAACCCGGAAGTCCTCGTTAGGGGCCGGCGGCGAGGCACTTAGTCTGCCCGCAGAGGGAGCACTGGTAGAGGGGCGTCGGCGCGTCGTGCGGCTGAGGGGAACTCGAAGGCGGCGCGGAGGGATGAACGTCGTCGCGGCGCAGAATGAAGCGTGAAACTCCCCTCTGACCATTGCCAACGTTCAGGAGGTCCGCCACGGCGGTTCCGACGGCGTGCGGGAGTCGGGACGGCCCCGCGCCCCGCCCGCCGCATTTGCTTCCGCCTCCGACGCCTCGAGAGATACACGTGCGCGACGCCACAACCCGCCACCGCCGCCACACGGCGTACGGGACGGACGGATGTCGGAGGCGGCGTCCACGCGTCCCGCCAGTGTCCCCCGCGCGCCGGCGGCGGCGGGATCCTAATCGAGACACTCGGAGCCGCCATCGTTGTGGCTAGAGTAGCTCGCGATCGCGCCGCGCGGCGGGGAACACCCTCAGCGGACTGTGAGAAGGAAGGAGGGAGGCACGATCGACGCGCGCGCGTCGGTCTAGGATGTCGGTGCGGCGTCCTTCAAAAGCTTCTTCCACACCGTGCATGCATGCACGCCTGCGTACAAAGCATCAACATGCAACGCTAACATACGGTCGCGCAGGAAACTACTTGCCTCCATAGACTCGAGCCCTAGCCCCAGCTTCTCTGTGCGAATATCCGGATATCTCTCGCCCACAATCTCGCGGAACACCGCGAGGCCCTCGAGGCCTCGAGGCTGCATGCTTCTTTCGAGTCTGAGATCTGACGTCCGAGAACATATCCTCGGAAGGCAAAGAGGCAAACCACAATAGACGCTCACTACATACATAGAGATCGGGGGCGGGGCGGGGTCCGCAGCACCCATTGACCCAAGTATGTAGTGGGCGGCGGCGGTGCGGCAGGACGCGTCCTGCGTATATCGATGCGGACTCTAGGGGCGTTGCCAAGGCGGGGCGCGCGCAGGCGATAACGCGAACGTGAACGAGGCGGGCGGTGGCGAGGCGGGCGATAGGGGGCGGCTGCCGCGCCGCGATCGAGCTCGATGGCTGACAGTACTGGTGACAGAGGAGACTCCTGTTTGGGAACTTTTCGAGCAGCGATCGAGGCGTCGGGGGTTTGAGCGCCGGCGGGGGCGGCGGGATGGGCGTCGTTGGACGTTGCGCTGGGATGCAGGCGCAGAGGGCGGAGAGGGCGTGGGGGCTGAAGAGGGCGGAGTGGAAGGTGGAAGAGACGCCGGCACCGACGTCGAGCGCGACCGCGGAACGTTCGCGTTCCCGACGCGCGTCGAGGAGTCAGCGTTGCGGCAGGCGCAAGCGAGGGACTCACCTTCGCTTCAAAGTCGCGAGCGCGCAGTCTTCTGGTTCTTCGCGTCGTCGTCTTCAAGATGATGGCCGTCCATTGTCACCGAAACGCGCACACAAAAGCACACAAACGAAGAGCGGTATTAATCTTTTCTTTGTATCATGAAATGAGGGGGGCCCCGCGCGCACTGCGCGGAGCAGGGCCATAAGTAAGCCTGTATACCTAGATAGATACCATGCGAGTGCGGGCGGGCGCGGGCCTGTGTTCTTCTTAGCGGAGGGTACAAATACAACAGATGAAATATGCACCAGAGTCGATCGGCGGAGAGCGAGAGACGAGATGAGATGAGAGAGAGAGAGAATATGTGTGCGTTGTGTACGTGATATGTATGCGTGCGGGATGTGAGACGATGCGTGAGAGAAGAGGATGATTGGACTACCTACGAGGAACCCCGCGATCCCGAGAGCAACGGGTGGGAGAGGGAGGGGGAGGGAGGGAGGGAGGGACGTCGGGGTATAATGATACGAACGCATTAGTGGTCCGAGCCATGCATGCAAAACTATGTATGGGGCCGCACACGCGCGCGACGCCGGGGGAGCAGAACATGATGACATGATGAAGCATGATATGAAAGCAAGAGCAAGTAAGAGGAGGAAATCTACCATACGCATGGATTCGCGCGCGCGAAGATGTCGCCGCACTTCGCCTTCTTGAGCACGGCGGGCACCGCGCGCGCGTACGCCACGGCGGACGCGGAGACGGGCATGTGGTGCGCGGCGGCGGGGGACGACGACGTCGAGTCGACGTTGACGTTGATCGGCGCGCCGACGGTCCCGCTCCCGACGACCCGGACCGAGTGGTCCTCATACCCGAGTGGTGTCGAGGGGGGCGCGGACGACGCGGGGGACGTCGACGTCGACATGGACGACTCGGGGGTATCAGGCGTATCGGGGGTGGCGGGGGATGACTGCCCGGAGTACGGGGGCGCGCCGGCGTGGACGGGCACGGGCGGGGGGATGGGCTTCGGCGGCGAGGTCGACGGCGGTTGCTGTGACTTGGACGCGAAGACGGGGGTGGGCGCGGGGACGCCGGTGGGGGCGTAGGGAGTAGTCGAGGGCATAGGGGAGGGCGCGGGCGAAGGGAGGACATACGTGGGGTAAGGACCGTGGCCCTTGAAGTCGCGCCGCACCTTCTGCTCAAACTCCTTCAACGCCGAGGGTTCGATGTTGAGCTGCCACTCCAAATACGAGCACATCTCCCGCTCCATCTGGTTAATCTCCCGGAGAGCGAACATGCCCTGGCCGACGATGGACCAGGACTTGTTGGAGTATGTGTCGTCGCAGATCACCTTGGACGCGATCATGAACGCCGATATAAATAGTCGGTGGCCCGACGAGCCCCGCGCGGCGGGAAACCGGGCTTTTAGGCGTTGCAAGAGATAGAGGGCGGCAAAGGTGACGGAGGAATGAAGGCGCGTACGATGGAGGGCGTACGCGATGAAGTTGGCGAGGGGCGGGGAAGGGGCGGGGGGCACCGACGTCGAAAGCGGCGGCAGTTCCGGGCACGCAAATAAATGCGTGACGAATCGCGCGCAAAGCTTCGCGGTCTCTTCATGACCGTAGTACGGGTCCTGCGGATGACAAGTTCGAAGGCCGAATCGGGCAAGGGGGAGAAGGGCGCTATACTCACCACCACAGCGTGGGAGCTCGACCCCGAGGGTCTCGAGGACAGCTTGGACTGCCTCTTGAACGGGGAGGGGTGGCGAGCGGTGGAGGGACCGGAGACGGAGGCCATTGAGGAGCGGGACGCGGACGACGGGAGGGGAAGTCTAGGGCGTGGACAAAGGGGAGCGACTTGGTGGGGGAGGGCTGTTGGAGGGAACTGATATAAGCACCTTGCGATGCGGCTAGCGGTGGACCCGGCCAACGGACGCCAGACGGACATGGGAGGTGCGCCCCGGCACGGTCAAACGCCCAACGGCGTCCTTCCGGCATCAGCGCGAAATTATCAGGACAAACCCATTTGTCGGAGTTTGAACCCGTCCCCTTCTGATCCGGAAGCCCGAGGCGCGTGTCCGCCAAAGAAGTTCGAAGTGGAAACTCACCGTGGGAGGCGCCTTTTGGGGACAGGAACGAGGCGGGGGCGTGTGTCGCTCGCTTGGACGGCGCGAGGAGATGGCAAGTGTGCACGTACGGTGGCTCAGGCGGCTGAGCGTCGAGGACGGCGGGGGAGACGGAACGGCAAGGCGAGCAAAGCGGGAGAGGGCAGAGTCGATGAGACGACGAGAAGGACGAGGAGCGGGGGCAGAGGGATATATATGTGTGTGCGTTGGGTGGCGAGTGGGGCGAACAGCCCATAGCCAGGAACGTGCCAGCAGATCCCAATCGGAAACGCTCTGCCGTGGCCGGACTGTCCCCTTTTCGGGGCGAGTCCATGGGCCATGGCTGGCTCCGAGCTCCGAAACGCTCCTGTCCTGGGTCCTGTCTCTTCCGGCGTCGGACCAAGCGCCCCCGCCCCCAATCGCGCCATGCCGCCTTCCAGCGCTCCCTCCCCGCCTCTGTTACGGCGCCTCCCGGCCTCTCCTCCCTTCCGCCACGCTGACTGAACGTACGGCCGCCGCGCTCCACCTCGCACGGCGCGCGATACAGCCAACGACTTCGAACGACAGCCCCGACGCCAACTTTGTCCCGACGCGCCCGCCCGACGCTCTCTTCCGCCTTCTCAGACCCGCCGCGCCCAGTCCACAGCGGGGCTGGGCACGCCTACGCGACCCGTCAGCCACCGCGCGTGTCCGACACAGCATCGCCCCCCTCGCCGACTCCACCGTCGCCCGCGTCGGGCGGACACATCCGCCGCGCCCGCGCGCGCAACTTGGACGGCCAATCATCCCTGATTCCATCCTCCCTCCTGTGTCGGCGCCCCCGCTCACTCAAGTTCTCAGTGTCACCGTGCACGCGCGGCGTCCGCCGCCGTCGCGAATTCCGACGCGCGTGCAGTTGTAGCTGCCGCCCTTCCCGACGCCTTCTTCTGCCTGCGCGCGCGGGCTCAAACAGATCCCCGTCCCAGTCCACCTGCGGCGCGTAGTGTGTCCGCCGTCGATCGGTCCACCTCGCTTTTCGGGATGTCGTTTGTATCCTCATTCGAGCTCGCCCAGCCGTTCTGCTCTATGCCCCGCGCCACAGCGGTGTATCTCGCGCCGCCGGCTCAGGAGGCGTCACCTCCGCTTCCGCCTCCGCCAGCTTCTCCTCCAACTGCGCCGCTATACAGATACTTGCGTCTGTGGCGCCAAGACGAGCCACGAGTGCACAAGTCTCCACAAACGCAGACGTTTTCGTCAAGCGTCGAGCATGAGCCAGCCCATGAATTCAACTTCCGGGCGGGCGCCTCCACACCCACGCACGAAGCTATGACGTTGCTCGGACGGTGGCCCTCTCCCCGCCCAGCTACTGACCTCATCGCCTCCGTTCATATCCATCCGGCCTGCTGTCTATCCGCCACAGTTGCTCGCGACGGCTACAATATAGTACTTACATGCGACGCCCCCTCCCCTTCCTCGCGCCCGCACCCGCCCGCATTTCACGCGCCATCACCTGCCCATGCCATGCCCAAGCTATGCATACGGGGCGCCACTTCCGTCGCACATCCATCACTGTCCGCCTCCTAGCAGCACGTCGAGCCCGCCCTCAACGCAGTTTGGCAGCGCTCGACGGCGGCATGGACGTGGACGTGCGCGATGCCGATGCATGATGGCGGCTCCTCTCCGCTCAAACCAGTCGTGCCCGACGCATCCCCGTCCGTTCGAGACCCGGGCACAGCTGTGGTTCCCGCCCGCCTTGGCGTTGTTATCCCCGAATCTGGCCACCAGTGTTCCACTTGCCATATCCCCATCCCGCCCCATCGCGACGCGGTCGTCCCGAGCCGCGCGGACGAACGTTAACGTTCGTCGTGCAAACTTCACGGCCCTGGCCCCTAAGTTTTCCAATTTCCAGATGTCCTCCCGGGCCCTTGTCCTCCTATCCGCCGCCGTCGGTGGCCCCGCGCGGGCGCTACGGCGACCACGACAGTCGACAGGATTCCCCGCTAGCGCTTCCGAACCTTCTGAACCGTTTCCGTTCGTCTGTGGCGAAACGAGGCGAGGCGGATGCGAGTGCGAGTACAGCGAACGTTAACGCTAACGTACGTGCGCACGCCCCCACTCTCCTCCGGCGCCGCCGCAGATTCACGCTCGGACTCGGATTCGGACTCGGGCTCGGGTGCGGCCCTGAACTATGGCCCGGCGCTCGGTCAAATATCCAAGAATCACGGTATCTCATCCATTTTGGAAGTGACATGGTACTTCGTGCATATGGACGCCGGAGCCCGAAGCGGGGTGCGAGGTGCGAGGTGTTCCCGGCAACTTGAGCATATCGGGCCCTTACTCCATCGTACGTACAGACTGTCCACCGTATTGTATGCTCACTACTGGGTCCGCCGCTTGAGGAGGCTCGCTAGGGACGCCGGCGCGGACACCCGTGCCTCAGTCCCCAACCCCGGCGTCTTAAACGGCATCTTGCTGCTAGTTCTTCAGGCGCGTCTCTCCACTCCCCACACTCGCCGTTCATCTTGGAATAAAGGGTGTTCATTTGGGCGTACCGGGTCCGGATGGCCGTGCAGGGCCTGGTATCGGCAAAGCAGAGTAGAGCAAATACCCCTCGCGCGCTCCAAGTGGTGAGTTCTTCCCGATCGTGATCGTTGAACGTGACAATTGCGGTGGGGAGATGGGGAGATCGCCGGCCGGGGAGGGATGGAGGGAAGGGGAGACGGACATACGGAGATCTGGCCAGTATCTGTGCTTGTGCTTGTGTTACACTTACGCACTCCCGGCTTTACTGGGATGTTACTCACTCACATACATAGATGGCAGATGTGAGATGTGAGATGCTCGGGTCGCCGTTGGTGTCTGCCCGGGCATAACCCACATACATGATGGGACGAGATATGCCCGTGGGGTTGTTACTGTAGTCATCGCGTCCGCCAGTGCACACTCGAGGTAAGGTCGCACGGGCACGCCGCGCGGCGCGAGTCGTTGATCTCGGCCATCGCCTTCAGGTAACAGGTTCGGTCTCTGGGCGGTCCCGCGCGCGCGCGATCCCAGAGCTCTGTGCTCTGTGCTCTGTGCTCTCCCACTGAGTACTGAGTGACAGAATGGCACACCATGTCCACACTCTCATCGGCTAACCAGCGCGAAGCAGCACCAGCACCAGCACGCTCGCGCGCCCGACGTAACGAGTACGTGCAGAAGCGCCGCACGCGCGGGGGCAGCGTGCCTCGCTTCCTCAGGCTTACGAAGAGCGAAGAGGCGCCCGCGCCACGAAGGGCGTGCATGGGGCGCGGGCGCGGGCGCCTGCGCTGCTACTCTGCATTTTCACTTGCGCCCAGTACGTCTGGTTTACGCTTTGCCTCGACAGCACGTTTCGTTGCGCTAAACATCCCTTGAATCTTTCGAGGCGACGACTTCAACTTCACCAGGCCTCGGGGGTGCGCCACGTCCACATCCACCGTTCATTGCCCATGTCGCACGCACGTTCCAGCGTGCACCGTGACGGTAGTTTCGTCTCGCGAAGAACGTGCTCCCATCGAAGCACACAACGCTCGATAGGCAGCCGAGAACGGAGTCGTATACGGTACGGAGCGCACCGAGTGCCAGCGGATCGCGAGTCGCGAATCGCGGAACGCGGAACGCGACGCGCAGGAAGTCCGTCCCGGGGCCCCGCACGCTCTTACGCTCTTACGCCATATCGCGCGCAGACGATCGCGGCTACCCTTCCGTCACCTTCCGCTTCGCATGCGCATCCGCCGCGATAACCTCCGTGCGTGCGTCGACGACTCCCCGGGCCCGTTGGTTTGCTGGCGGGTACCGAGTGGCTGCTGAGCTGTGGGTTGCGTCTTTGTTTCTCGTGCATTGACCGTGTCCTGTGATGGCCGGCCGAGCGTACGTCCTCTAGCCTCGAGGCGTCCGTCACCGAGGCACACCCTGGGCCCTTACGGTAGCTTGGAACACCGCGACGCGCACGTAGGCTACGTTCAGGCCCGTGCGCACCGCACTGCTTCCCTTTCTTCTTTTCCTTATCCTTCGTCTTCGGCGCGCTTCGCTCGAGTCGTCGAGGGCGTTCCGCGACGCTTCACGCGCACGCTTTACTGGGGGTGGCACCCCTCACATTATGTCTGTCTGTTTCTTTGTCTGATCTAGATCTACAGCTGAAACCTGCAAGGGACGCGTGCACGCACGGCCCCTCGAGCCACCCGAGTTCGAAGTTGGAGGCGCAGTGCGGCGCTCGATCAACGCGTTGCATTGCATGCGCTTAACTGGCGCATGTGCGGGAAGAGGAACTTGAAGAAGAGGCCCCTTGTCGTCATCACTGCGCGGAGGCGGCCTGACCGGCGCGAGCCCGCGCCACACGCTCTCGCGAAAAGCCTGCGAGAAGCAAAGCGTCGACGCGTCACGTTGGGCAAGGGCGTGTGCGGCGGCGGGGCGTGCGCGTGTGATGCTGGTAGGTCTTCCGCGCCGCTTTCTGCTGTATGAAGGCTAAGCGGCACCCTGCGACTCTGTTCCACGCCTGGGAGCTCCGCGAACAGGCCGAGTGCGCGCTGCGCGGTTCCAGTGCCCTAATACCGCGCATATAGTGCCTTTCACCCTCTTTTGCTTTCATGCGAGGGGCCATTGTTTGTCCTCTGCGGACGAGAGGCGCACAAGGGAATGAAAGGGGTTCGCGGGAACGATATCTGGATACGTTCGACGGCGACAGGACGTGTCGGTGGACCAGCGTATGCTCGCGTGGGCCTTAATGCAAGCTCGTGATAGGGGGCCTTCTTTGTCTGACGGCGGGCGGGGACGTCGGTCGTGCTCTTTCGTCTTTGAATAGTCGACTACCCGTCTCGTCTTTTGGGCACTGAGCGCTTTCCACGGTAGAGTTCGCCGCGGTGCTCCGCGCACGTTAACGTTGTGCGTCGGGACACGTGCTCAGCCACCGCTGCATAGCTAGCTTCAGGCCGGTGCGATGAACGTAACTCTCATCTTGCGTCTCCTCGCATCGCTTTGGAGGAGGGTTCAGTGCGGTGAGTGCAATACAATCTCGGTAGGCTGGATGGTTAACGTTCTGTTCCTGTCAGTCTTCGGGCTCGACGTAGATACTCACGCCTTCTCACCGCGGGGAAATTGTGGTCTGACGTCAGATCGTCATCGAGGTATCTCCTGGACGACCCAATCTGGCTTTCGGCTCCCAGCTCGCAGCCTCCGTCGCACAGCGCACATCGCGCATCGTTCCGCCTCGCCGAACCCCGCGTTCAGCGCATATCTCTCGCACACTTGGCGCACCGGATACCTGCATCGCGCTTCGCAGCATCGACAATGTTCTTCCACATTCATTCTGCGCATCCCTGTCCCCCTTGGGAAGCTGCTTCTCACTCAGCATTAGGGCAATATCACGATCCCGAGATGAACTCTACCGTATCGCATACAGGACCGACCAGGACAACTTCAATCACGTCGATGACGTCACTGGACCCTCCTCATTGTCGACCCCTTTCGTTCGCGCTCCGGTCATTCTCTCTCCGGCTGGACTTATGGCTATCCAGATAGAACCCTCCTGTCGTAGAGGCCCACCTTGCATACCATACGCGCTGACCAGTGCGCAAGAACTGTAAGTACTCCTGTGCGTACGTACCGGACGCAGCGAGCACCCTGCTGCGCAGACGCCGAGATAGATATCCCGGCCACTCGGCGATTGCTCGTGCGGGGTGGCCGGCACCGCCACCTAGACCTGCCCGATCCGTCTACGATCGAGATCCCTTCCCCGCCCCAAGGGGCTGTGCGTCGGTCGCGGCCTCCGTCTCCGTCTCCGCCCGCGCACTGACTTTTCCGCGACCAGAGAAGAAGGTTGGCTCGAGGGGATCTGCGGATATGCGGGCGGGAAGGCGGGTATGGCCTTCTTCTGGGCTGTGAAGGGGAGTTCCCAGTCAGTCTCGAGAGGGAAGGTTGGCGGGACGCGAGGGAAGTCTGAGCCTCGAGGCGCGGCGCTATAGGGTCAAAGCGTGTAGTTACGCTCGGCGTTGGCGGCCTGCGCCTTGTCCATGTCGGTGCGTCCGTGCACTTTTTCTTCCTGTCCCGTCCTGTGCTGAGAGTGCGTACTTCTTGGCTTTCTAGAAAGCAGCGAGGACCTTTGGGAGTCGATGGTTGCGCTTGGGCCTCCAGGTCCGTCAAGACGCAACGTCACATCCTTTGATCAACCGTCCAACGATAGATGGTCGCATTCACTAGTGGGGAGCGCATCATGCGCTGGTATATGTACGTAGCTGTACTACTAGTGCGCCTGTCTAGCTGACAGGGTATAAGCAGCACAACCATTGAGAGCGTAACACGATCTATTGTATCTCCGGGTGACGGAACATCGATGCACATCGAGCTTGGGCGGGCTAATCGCACTGCCCACCTCGTCTATGATTTGCCTCAACGTCGTCCATAGATATCTCACCTCTGCGGACTGCGGAACTCGCAACATCTGCGGTCCTTGGGTCCGCTCGTTGCGAAACACGATTATGACAGCGAATCCTGGATTCCCTCGTCGACCCTTGATGAAGATGGCGGAGCGCATGATGACTCTCGCCCCTCTCGCCCCCTTCCCGCGACGCGACGACATGGCGCCGGACGATGTCCACTCACGGCCGTCCGATGACCGACGCGCCGGGTGGTGTCGTAAAGCGGACTGGTACGCATCACGCTCCCGCGCCGCTGCCAGCCCCATATGGACCCATGGCGCGCGGCGCTCGAGCTTTCGCGGACGGAGAAACCGAGCTGCACAAACGGAGCAGATCTCGCCCCGACAGCGACGATCTCTCTGACAGCAACGGTCGTCGTGCCCGCGCGGGGGTGGGCGGGCGGTCGGGGACGACGACATTGGCAGGACCCTTGCATCGCTTGCGCGAGCCTCAGGACCCGTTCATTGTCGCGCTCCCACCGCGCAGGGCGCGCGCCGTGGCCATCACCAGGCGGGCGAGCCGCAATTGACCGGCGGAGGACTTCCTCGGATACGCATTGCGTATGTATGTAGTAGCCGGCCCCTTTGCAATTGTGCAATGGGAACTTGGTGATGATGGGCGTGCATGGGAGCGAGCCTGCGCGCGTTCTCGCGACTCCTCGCGCGTCGTGCAGGGTCGGTGACGGCGCGGGCGACGCGGCGGGGAGCGCGCGCTGAGCGCCAGTCTCGCTTGCGGCCATTTCTGTTTTCTGTTTAGTCCCCGGGGCACGGCGGAAGTCGCCGGATCGTGGGAAGGCTGGCTCTTTTGGGCTCGGGCCACGAGCTGCCACGAGGCGGGCGACGCGCTCGAGCTTTTGCCAATGCCAGCGTTTCTCCCACCTCCATCGTCGTGCTCGTGGTTTCCCATATCCATGAGACCATAGTACGGCCGCGCGCGTACGAGGCGGCTCCTGGCACGTCTCACGGACTGCGTATTGGAACTCAGCTCGGTGCAAGCTCCGGGAGCGCCCTGTGTCCTCAAGACTGAAATGAAGGCTTGAAAGCAAGACTGCGGACAACGCGGGTACCTGCATGTCCAATATCCATGCTTGTCAGTGCGTCGTCGGGACGCTTGCCGGGTCTGCTTCTAATGTACGTGCGATGGGCCTGCTGATCCGCCTTTCACTGGCAGGTGATACGCACCGGGTTGTGGGCATGGGTAATCCAGGCTTCACCTGCAAGTCGCCCTCCAAATGCCTACCGCCAAATGCTCAAGCGCGAAGTTTCAAACACTGTGACGAAATGAAGGCAGAACATGATCTTGCAGGATCCAAACGTCAGTCCCGTAAACGCCCACTATTCCTGCTCGTGCCCTTCTCCGTAGCCGATATCACCATCGCAGCGCGCTGCATCCCAGCCGTGGCGGGCCCCGTCTCCCTCGTGCACACGCCGCTCTGCTTCCGGCCGTCTTCGCGAAACCGCATGCGCACGGGCGCGATGGCTCTTCCACGGCGCGCGCTGCGGTTCGCTCTTACGGCTCGGTTTACGGGACGGACGCCTCGCTAAGCGGGAGTGATATAGCCTCTAAAGGCGCGAGCGGCCCGCTGCGTCTATCCCGCCTCGTGCGTTCCTGCCGGCGTCCTAGGATGTTTGGAGACGGGCTGCAGTGCGACTGACATCAATGTGAGTGCGCAGGGGCGCTGGTGTCGACGGTGTTGTTTGGTATACGTACGTACGTACGTGCATCTATCCATCCATCCGCCTTTTCGACTGACGTGCGCGCTGCTCTACTGCAGGCGTGCGACGTCGAGCGTCGCTCAGGTCGTCGCTCCTCAGCATGCAATGCAATTTTAAGCCCGAATCAGGCGATCAAGCTCTCGGGTTCTTTGACGCGGGCGCCTGTCGGCCGTTACGACTGTCCACGCCAGCCGGTGGCTACCGCGTCTGGCCGTCTTCCCTTCGTCGTGCTCGCCGCCGGCACAGACAGCGGCCGTTCCTTCCCCTTTGTACTGCATCCCGCCCCACCACCCGGATGTCCGACTGCCCTTACGCCACTTATCGAGCCTCCCAGCTCGGCCTCGGCTCCGCACGTCGGAGGTGCGCCCATTTTCGCCTCTGGCATACGACGTCGATATCAGAACGCAGAACTTCAACAGGTTCGAGTCGCGCTTCGTCCGACTCCGCGGCCGCGTGAGGAAGGCCTTCGCGGGCTCTTTTTTTGCAAGGGCCGCCGTTCAGCGGCATTTAGGCTAGGAGATGTTCGACGAATGGATCTGCGTATTGTACTAGGCGGCGTTTGCGAAGATATTACAGCACCGCGCCCCCGACGCGCTCATGTGCCGAGGACTGGACGCGGCGCGGCGCGCTCCGTTCCTGTAACGAGGTGCCTGCCCCAGAAGATTGCGGTTGCGGTACATGTGGGGTAAGGCTCACGCTATGCGTGCACGTGCTATTGCGAACGTAGTCATCGTACACACAAGAGTGGACGTCTCGGAGGCTTGTATGTGGATGACCGTCTGCGCTGTGGACGTTCGCGGACACATTTACATACAATAAGAAGGTGAGTGGTCATTCATCACCGTGCATAGCGCCTTCAAGGTTCAATGTTGACGCTTTACCGCAACCCCATTGTCCACTCGTTCATTCAGGAGAGACAACACCAAATCACTCGTAGTAGGTTTTAGGACACGATCGTTCCTCCATGGTCTGATCGCGGATAGACCGGTCCTAGGATCCCGAGTACGCCCGTCCCGCTTAACCTTTGCCAATGCGCCGCTGACCTCTGCGCCAGGTCCTATTCGCGCCTTCTGCGTCCGCGCGAGGCCTGTTAGAAGCGCGGTTTTTGTTCGCGAAAAGCCACGAGGCACGTCCGCCATCAGCCTCTCCATTCCAGGACCCGCGCCACGCGCGCGCGCGACTCGCCGAGGCGCCCAGCGCTCCAGCGCCCGAGGCTTCCTCACGGGGGTTTTCTTGTTCTTCCTCTTCGTTGCTAAAATTCTCGACAGCGCCATCAGACGCGAGTGGGACCTGATGAGTTGCGGTCGGACATCTCGAGGGCTTGCAGGGTTGACGTGGGTCGCTGCGGATATACGCTGACAGTGGATTCGCGCGTGGGCGACTGTGGCGGTCGTGCTGCTAGCTAAATGCGACTGACGCCGCCTGGCATGTCGTTGCTCGCACAACGGGGACGAACGTATCTGGATTGGTGCCTCTTTTGGTGGACGGGGCCGACGCGTCAAGCTCAAGTGCGACCTCGGACGGTTCCATATGCAGACGCGGCCCCTGGACGGCAGGGAAGGTTGAAGGTGGTCTGTCCGTCGTCCATGCAAGGCAGTTTGATTTGGATGTCCGTGTGGGGACGATGAGAGAGATGTGATGCAGAAGCACTGCAGCAGCCGTGCGTACACAATTCGTTGCCAAAATGCCTTTGCTGACGCATACACGCGCATGCAGGACCTGACCTCTTCGCAGTGTCTATACATGCATTCGTTTCAAGGGCTTTTGACGGAGCGCACGTCTAGTAGACTGTTCGCAGCTCATATACCACGCACACGACCACCCCCTGTGATCGTGCTTGGGGGCGGCATCAGGAGAGATCCCGGCCAATCCTGGAGACCGGCATCAGCCACGCTCCCTCGGGCGCGCGCGGCGCGTCATGGATCCCGGGACCCATATGCACCCATGACCTGACGCGTGTCTGGTCGTGCTGGCTATGTGACTCTCCAGGAGCAATGCCGAGCACACGTTGAGTGGCCGCTCAATGTGAACTGGCGCGTCGGCGCGCCCCAGTGACGCTGATGGGGAAATTGGGAGATGAAGTTCCAGAGCCTGGTTCCGCGTCAGCTTGAGCCACCCTTTCGCTGTGGCCTCCGCTGCGCAGTGAACGAGTTGACGAGTCATTGGATGGCTTTGTGCTTCAGCTGGGCTGAGGGCAATGTAGCGTGTGATCCCGTACGTACTCGAGGCTCTCTTGCCTTCGCTGAGACAGAGGTTGCCCTGCATCCAAACGAGGCTGTGGTCGCTCGAAGTCCACACGAGTCATGCTAGCGAGTACGCGAGCCCCAAGTCAGCATCCGTATATTCTCATGCGACCCGCATCGCGCAGACTCTGCGATGCGTCTGCGAACTGCTCGGGTGGACCAAGTACTGTGTTCCTAATTCGGTGGTGGTCCATCGTTCGAGTGCGAGTCCAGGCGCGGCGTTAGCGAGCCACCGAGTTTAGAGACAAAGGCGGCATTAGTCAGCGCCCTTCAGCCACCGCCTAACGGCCCGTCTTTAATCTCCGCTCCGGAAGCACCTGCGGGTCTCGAAATTTCTGGCATCCGAAGGCGCGCCGCAAGTTCCGTGCGGCGCCAGCATGGGGAGCCGAGCGCTCACGCACTTTTGCCTCCGTCCATGTTGCTGACATCATCGCACTCCCATGCGCGATTCTGGACTCTGTGGACAACTTCGACATGCTCAGCGAGAAAATTCTCGACAGCTGCTCAGTCATGCTCACCATGCGTACACGCCGCCTCCGACCGCCACCTCGTCGACTCAAAGGCCCCGTCCCGCCCCCGACGTGGCGTGTTTTGACACACCGTCGGAATCAGTTCCGATGTACAATTTACTTCAAGTTGGGAGTCCGCGCGGGTCGGCTATACACCGCGCGCTGAAATCTTCCCTCAAGCCCCGTAAAAGGTTCAAACTCTCTGAACATCTCTAATCTTCATTCTGTACGTGCCATCTTCTTCGTGGAGGGCTGACGGCTTTGACCCGCCGGCGCCCGGACCTCCGACGGGCACTCGGACTCGCACGTCGGGATGCTATAACGTCCCGGGCTGTGAGCGCTCATGACCGGGTGTGGCTCGAAGATTGGACAGAGGTTACGGTGGCGGCGGGACTTGCTGAGGAATTCGTGCGGCAGAGTCGGACGGCCGGGCACTCGAGGCGTGCCCGGGGCGGTCGCGAGCCTCATTCGTTGTATGGTGGTGGACGTGAGTTTACGGGGTAGGTCGCTCGTTAGGCGGCCGTGCTGAGCGAGGAATGCAGTCTCCTTCGTAACGTTCAGACACGTATTGGGGAAGACGTTCCGTATCATGCAGTCTATTATCCAACGTAGCTGACTCTATTACCTTCTTCCACAGTCTTCGTCCAGCGCGATGTGTGGTCCTCGCGCCCAGACCGCAGCTGAATGTTAACTCTCGCCATCTTCGCTTGGCCGAAGCTCGTAACTAAACTGCGCATATAGCCACCTTACGATGTATAGCACAGCCTTGAAGTCGGTCGACTCGGACGATCGTGAAGAAGTCGGGCGATCCGTCGTGACAGTCGACTCCAGAGCTTCGCCATGGTCCTTCCGCTCCCAAGATACTTTCCTCTTCGTCTGACGCCTGCACGGAAGAGGCAAGGCAGTAATGCTTGGCCATCGGGGGATCCGGGTGCTCTTCATCTCGCCTGACCAGAGCGGGGTTGGCGCCTCTCCGCAACGCATATCCTGGAGCCCCGGGATGCTGTGCAGATGTGGGCAGAGGTGAGTGTTCGGACGACTATGGTTCTCCCTTTTAGGATGTGCTAACTGTATGCCGTCTCCTTCTATCCGGCTTCATATCATTAAGGATAATGCACCGCGCGCAGGCGACGGAACGCGGCAACGTCGACTGCTGTTACAATTATGCAGTCTTCTCTCCGTTCGTCGCTTGCACTGCGCGGCAGACGGTCCCCGCATGAAAGCTGCTCTCCCCGTTCCTCCTCGACCTCATTCACGGTAATATGGATGGAAGGGACTACCCGTTATGGTTATTACGTTTGTTGCTTAGGGCTCAAGCGAGGAGGCGGTACGTGTACTCTTGTTCAACTCTGCGCCGCCTCTCATTGCTTCACCATCCGTAGAATGCACAAAAGAGCGGAACAAAAGCGAAGGGGTTACCCATGTGCTCGCTACGCGTGCTCTCAAGTGAGTGCCCAATTTTAGGGCTTATTATATGCGCGGACATTGACTCTGATTGACTACGTTAGTGGCTGCATCCGTTTGGAACGAGGCGGTGCTCGTTTGTCCGAGAAATCCCAATGCAGGACCCGAATGGGGAACATCGTCTCCGGCAGCCCAAGCCTTCTGAGACTCGCGTATCCTTAGGCCGCCACAGCTATGCCCACACGATGAAGCGTTTGCATATGGGTAGGTGAGCGCGCGTTATCCTGCGTC
The DNA here is from genome assembly GCA_002150815.3 of Grammothele lineata. NCBI lineage: Eukaryota > Fungi > Basidiomycota > Agaricomycetes > Polyporales > Polyporaceae > Grammothele > Grammothele lineata. The sequence continues at coordinate 337,447 of NDFF03000098.1, forward strand.
GTTCAAATCCACTCCGCCTGAGAAGCGTTCCTCGAAAATTTCTTCCGTCGTGTTCGCAGGTACGCGCCAGCACCCCGCCCCACGGCGCCGCGCAGCGGGGATCATGTTTCTGCCTTCGTCTGCGCCAGCTCAACATATGCTTGTCGTGCGTGTGCCCCTCCGCGCTCCAGGGAACTTGGAAGGCGTCTGAACTGAACTGAAGGTGTTTCGTTGCGACGGCTTCGTAGCGCCGCAGAGCAACAAGCGCGCGCTTACACATCCCGAGGCGCCGAGACGCCGAATCGGTCGAGATTGACTCGCGGTGGGAGAGACGCTCATCGATATACTCCGCCCCTTTGCGCCTCTTCCTCTTCGATGGACATCTTTTCCCGCCCCGGTCCCGCTGCACGATTGGAATTGGGCAAGGCGCACGCCGAGCGACGCAAATACGACGATGAGGGAGGGAGGCGTTTCGGTGCGTCCGCTGATCGCTGCCCTTGCGTGCGTGCGTGCAATCTGATGCCCCCTCCGCCACATTTGACCACAGCGGCGCGCGCCCCGTGGCCGCCGCCTGCCTCCCGCCGCGCGGCGCGGCCAGGACCATTGCGGTCCCCGCCACCACCTCACTTGTCCGGTCCGAGCATCCTCGGTGCGCCAGGCGCGAAATTCGCTATCGCCAAGGCGCGTTGTTGTCCACGCTAGTGAGCCTTGGGCCGCATCCAGCTCCATCAGAAGGTGCGCCTTTTATGGTGCCCGTCCTGGGGCTGCTGCGCGCACGTTGTTCTGAGTCGTCTTGTCCAGATTGGACGGGTGGCCGCTCGCACGGCGGGATAATGCTGGGAGTGCTTCTCATCTTCGTGTTCTCAAGGTGAATGCCAGAACACGGCCGTATTGCACGCTTGCTGATAGCGCTTTGCTCTGCGGGGGACTTTTCGGGACTAGAGCTGCAGCGGTGCAGTACAGTTCGAATGCAGGGACTTCCATGGCCTCGATACTCGAAGAGCTGAAGCTCTTCAGCTGAATCCGCCCACCCTTCGTATCGCCAAGACGCGCGATGACGCCATCCTCGCGCGACAGGTACGCAGCACGTTCGCTGCTGCATCTGCCACAGCGTCCTCGGATTCGTGAAGACAGCCGGATCTTCGACCGATCCAGCTCCGAGGGTGCTCACGACATCGCTACACAGCCTCGCATTGTGCATAGCTGGGGAGGTGAGGTCATCTTGTAACTCGACATCTGTGGGAGGTCGACAATGGCTAATGACGTCATAGGTGCCTACCTGCGTGGCACTTCGACTCAGCCCGAACATGGACGCGCTTTGTCGGGAATGCTCTCGATGCCGACCGAGGCAGTCAGTAGGGAAGTAAGGTGCGCCCTGTTCCTTATATCGACATCGTTCCCATCCACATTGACGCGTCGTCCAGCGTTCAGCCTCCGGGGACTAATCCTATCTGAATGCCCCTCGAAGGCCATATGCTCTTGTACTTCTCTCGCTGCCGAGATTCCTACGATCGCCCGATCCATGCCCAGTCACATCCGTTGCGGTGCTAGTGCTATCCATGCTCTCATCAGCGTCAGCAGTGGAGCTGCTATATAGCAAGCCGGCGGCATTCACGCTCCAAGTGCTGGGCTGGGCTGGAACGACCATCGGCGCCCCGCCGGAAGAGCGGACCTCGAACGTTCCTTCGCTCCTCTTCCCCGTACCCGCGGCGCTCCACCCTGAGGGAAGGCTGGGAAGGGCGCAATTGACATGGTCCTGTTGACGCGGACGCGGGGCCGTCACGAGGGTCTGCGGTCGGGACGGAAGCGGCTCCGTCGACGCTCGCTGGGACGTTTGTCAGTGGGGCGGGGACGCCGAGGACGACGTCAATGTGGCAAGTTCGTCGCAGCCCGTCATGTATGCGCGCAACATCAGCTGGGACGGGCGGAGAACACGGGACGCAAGAACTGTGGTTAGAGCTCGTCTTCGCGCGCACCCATACGGGCCGCTTGGCGCTTCACGCAGTCTGAGTATGTTCCAACGTTCGCGAGCCCTTTCCCATCAGCTTCGCGAGGCGTAACTGCCGTCTAATTCGAGTATGCTGATCGTCATCAGCGTTCGCAGTTTCGTTGCCCCGCGGGACGTGTGCGTATATGTCAACGCCATGATGTCCGTTCATAGCATCGACGCGGAACTAGGGTCAGGGAAGCGGGGTGCATGTGCTACTCCCGACCTGGTACGTCTGTGTCCGTCGTTCTTGCACGTCAGGTGGCGCGTCGTGGGCTGACCTTCATCTTTCCATCACAGTCCAGCTGTAAGTTTCGCGCGGCCGCGCATCCCCTCGACATCTCGACATCGGTCCAACGACCTGAACGTCCACATTCAGTAACGCCAAGGGCTCACCCGGGGACACGCGTACAGCGGATCACAGTGCACCGACATGTGCGGATGCAAATTAGACGCCTCGTCATGGATCGCGACAGGACGGTATGTGGCAAGGTCCCAGACTCCCGACGCTCGTCCCTCATCATTCCATTCCGGCGCTTTCGACTCGAACAGTTATCACCTAGACTACGATTAGGAGCGCCCGCGTCCTGCCAAACGCCCTTGTCACTCGCTCGCCCGAGCATGGCTCAAATAGTCAAGTAGCAGCCTCGTGCGCCCCCCTCCCCTTACCAATCGCGGACCTACGATCGGGCGATGGGAACAGCAGCTGTGCTACTCGATGGCCCGATGCCGATGAATGTGGTTTGCGCGGCGGGCAGGATGGCGATGGTGGCGCATGCGAGACTCACATACGCCCATATATGCATGCACGGGTGAGTGTCTTGCCGCTGTGTCTGCTCAGATACGTATCTGTCTCATCGATACCACCTTTCATCGCGGTGCATCGGATCTCATATGTCAAGTGGATGCCCGTCTTTACCAGTGCTCGATTGTTCACAGGTGCGTTCTTGTCTTCTGTTTCGTTCCAGTGCTCTGTAATTGTGCACTGGTTGGAGGCGTATCATGATGGTGTTTGGCGCTTTGTGGGCCTGTATTTGGATCCGATCCCAGGACCACTGCGTTTTCCTCTCTTCTACATTCTCTCCACATCGTACCGCATGCATGCTGATTATCGCAGCATTCTCAGGCGGCGAGCCGTGAGCTCTGCCAGAGTTGAGTTCCACGGCTCAGTTCACCGATTGACGCGTTGTGTCAGGTTCTGTCGACTCGTCGTCTTCGGATGCAGGGACAAATCTAATACGGTCTTCGGTAATCACCATTCTGTAAACCTAGTGCTGATGGTTCTGACAGAGACGAGGGACCTCTTTCGATGATGTATTCGGTTCTAGCGTACTAGGGTTTCGAAGTCCACGCCGACACGGGGTCAAACGGGAGAAGGTCAACTACGACAGACACCTATCACCGACAGACTCGTGGTGGCTCCTGTGGTCTTCTCTGTGTTCGTCATGGACTCATGTCGTAAGCTTTTCTGGTCTGAGACCGCGAGGATACTTGGATGCCCGGATTGCCTTTTTCGTCAAGATTCAACGTAACCTTGTATTTCGCCGTTATGCTTCGTATATCCTAGTCTTTGGCCTCGCATGATGCTGATGGCGCTCTGTAGTAGGCACAGAGATGAATACAAGAACATTTCCTCACGAATGATTGCAGGCATGTGCGTGTGTGCGAATTCTGATAGCATGCGCTGCAGGTGAAGTCTGAAAGCCTCGTGCCTGCAGCGAAGCAGCAGCTTTCATCGGCTTGTCCCGAATGGGAAGGCTGAGTTGCCCAATGGCGTCGCTCACGCAGATCTGCCGTAGTACTGCTGGCGACGCCAGGACGCTCTCTTTCACGCGGATATCCGCCGGAGTCTTCGCCTGCGACGGGCAGGAAGTCTTCCCGCAAGCGGCATGGGAAGGAGGGACGCGCACATGCACCGCGGAGACCCGCCGGGACGGGCCTGCGGTCCCCGACGTGCCCCGTGCCCGTGTGCGAGTCTCGAGAAGCGGGGTATATCTACGGCCAATCTCCCGTGGCGGACGATCTGTGCCCTTCTGTACCGTATGCGTGCTGACGCAGTGGGAGCGTCGGGCTTCCAGCCTCGGCCGAGTGGGATCATGAGTTGGTCTTTACGGTTTACATTCGAACTCCTTCCGCCGGATACGCGCCGAGCAATCCATTGGACCTGTCGTCGCGCCCGTCCTGGTTTGATGGATCAGTTCTTAGTTGGCAACCGCCGCCACGGAGACTCGCAGGCCCGTCAATTTGTGAGTTCGCCCGTGGCAGGCCTGGTATAGTTGGATCTATCCCATCCAAGACCCGAGCGTTACACCGGGCGAAGACTATCGGGCACAGTAGATTGGTTCGCGAAACGAAGTGCACTCGGCCTGTTGATAGAGAGTGCAACTCTTACTGTTTCTGCCGGGGGTCTATAGCATCGGAGCAGTGGTCCTGAGGAACCATCCCTTCGCCATCGCCCTGATCTGAAGGACTCCAACAGGACCGGGACCCTTGAAAGCTCTTCTAGCGCATCGTACCGTCCCGACAGGTCTAGCCACCCGGTCTGCCCCCGCGCCCTTCTATGTCCCTATGATCACCTGCCGCCACATATGGGATCCTAGATATCGATTCGGGCGCACCGTGCTCGTATAATCTGGATTGCCCTACGGGCTATTCGGATGCTCGCCGGATCTCGAGAGATCAGAATGTCGGGATTCAGAGCGTCTTCGTGTTTTGGCGCGGCTCCGCATGCCCGCGCGGAGCGACGGAGAAGTTGCGCGAAGGGCAGACGGAGCGCTGTGTTCTCCGCCGCGCGGTACTCGGGCTCTGCTGTACCGTCTCACGGATCTGACTTGTGTGTCGCAGAGTCTCTTAAGCTTGACATTGAGTGAGGTGATCAATTGTGAATGGTGCCTTGTTAGGCAGCTGTAGTACCTGGAGCCTGAAGCACGGTCCTGGGACAAATATATCGATGTGGCTACTGCAACGCTGGAAGTCAGCACTGAGTGCATACTATGCTTCGGAAAGCATGTACCACGCTCAACGGTACTTGGCACCTCGCCGCGGATAGCGGCAACGGAAGGAATCACTTGTCCGCGACACGCGGGGACCCCTGCCGTCTTCTCCGCACATCGAGGCCCGTCCAACGAGCTCGCGTGGCGGTTCACCACCCACGAGCGACGGCGAGGTGGGTGTTGTACGGTCCCGGTGAACTGTCCGGGTCCACTCGCCGTGCCGCGCTCGGCGCGCGGAGGTCGCGCGTGTCGATATTCCACGTCCCCAGTCGGATATTTGCGTCGAGCACCATTAATCGCCATTAATCTCGCGGCGCCCCGGCCGGTATAGCACAGAGCTGCGTGTGAGCAAGCTTCAAGTGCCGCGGCGCGCGAAATACTGCCACCCCGGAACCCTGCGCGCGCGACATCGGGCCTGGGTCCTGGAGGCGTACTACGAGGCGCGCAGATCGCGAGCCCGAGGAACCCTTTCCCTGCACGGGAATGGCTTCAACTCTGGAGGTGTCTTCGAGGACATAGCGCTCCGGTGCGGAATGGCCGGCTCCGCGCATCGTGTTCTGCACGGAGGACTCTTAGGTCGCGGTGGGTCGTTGGCGAGCGTTATCAAGCGACATGCGGTTTGAGCAATGTCGCGATAAGTCGCCTAAGGTGGGCGCAAGCCTTTTGAGGAAATGGTTTGAGATCTTGAAGATTGCGTCGAGTGCGGAGGAGACTGTGATGTTGTGTACTGCGTGTGGATGGGCTGGGGGGTAAGGTTGGGGATATCTGGTAGTGGGACTCTACAAGACGAGTATTCGCCGACACGCCGCTGGTCACCTGCGAGAAGACAGTCGGATCTTCGAACCTGCGCCTCAGCTGGAGAGGGCTTCAGGCGCATGCGCATACCCGTACAGCCGGGTAGCCCGTTGAAGGGCTTAGACGGCGTTTCGAAGTCTGGCTCGAGGCTTGGGACTCGACCGATGTGAACCGAAGGCCTCACAGAACGCCTACATTACCGCAAACTGCGGCTCGTGACCGACACTCCAGGGTACTATGGTACCGTTTGGAGTACCCTTCCCAATCGGCACATCGGACAAGATCCCAACGTTCATCGACATCCAGTTCTGACCCGAAGGCCTTCCCCATCATCCTTGTGGCGTTTGACCAATGGCGACTCACCGCCATATGCGATAAGCGGAGTGGTAGAGGCTCGCGGTAGAACGCCCCAGCGTGCTTCCGCGGACGAGATGCGTCCATCCCGGAGTGCAGCACCGAGATTTGCCCGTTTCGGCCGTCCTACTACTCTCCGCTGTATGCACGCGTACGTGCATTATAGAGCGGGGCGCGTTCAAGGCCCCTCAGGGTAGTGGTCTGTGCGGCATCATGGCGCACGGTGGATAGGACACTGAGCTTCGCGAGTCTCGACTCTTCCCCGCTCCGCCTGCGCCTCCTGAAGCTCAATTTGAAGTGGCCCGCAACATTGATTGGCCACCCCGCACGCCTCGACCGTCCCGGAGAAGCGTTGGGCGAGCGGCGCCAGGCCAGCGGGGCTTGCGAATTGCGGAGCGTGCCCTGAGCCAGGACACGGCGACGTGCTCGTGGGTACCCACGGCGGCTGCGAGCTCGCGTGGGTGGCCCACGTTGGCCGAAGACGGGGCAAGGATGGGTTCCCGCGTCTTCCCCGGGTGGAGTGAGAATCAGACATCGGGCGTGGCGGGTCCCAAGGGACGTTCGATAGCCCTGGTCCCTACCGTCTCGCGTGTCTAGACCAAGCGGTGGTCGGAGACGGGGCGGGACGGGTCGAGGAGCGGAACGCGGCGATGGGCGCGAGATATTGCATGGATTGACGACGCTCGTGCGTGCAGATCCTGATGTCGCTCTCGAGGGGGGCATCGCGCCCTCTTTCGCGTCATTGGTTGTAGGTTCGCCGTGTGGCGGTGCGCGAGCACACTAGCTTGGCCATGCCCAGGGCGAGGGTGCGTCGATCGCTTGCACGCTGGATGCGGCCGGCCACCATTATGGTGACAACAGTGACGCGTTGCGGACCGCGGCGCCAGGGACGTGCGAGGCTTAATGCAGATGTTGGTGCAATGTGGTGGATGCGACATTGCCGCAGACGTGCTTAACCCACTCGGCAAGGCTGCAATGTATAAAGATATCGAGTGCGTGAGGAAAGTCCAAGGTCCGGCCTAGCAAAAGAGGTAAACAAATGTACGTGTATGTAGATCTCGGCCTATTAGACTAATCTCGTGCCCGTCTTGTCAACTGCGAGCCGGATGGCATCACCCTTGTCAATGTCCTTGAACTGAAATAGACGTGAAACGTGTTAGCACTGCTCGAACCATGCCGGGGTCTCACGGTTTGGGACTTACCGTCAACTCGCGCGTGCGGTGTAAGCTCTCGATCTCGTCCACCCTGTCTCGGACATTGTCCAAGAGTTCGTCAAAGCCTTCCTCTGAGACGACCTCTTCCGCAGCGTGGAGGATGAGCATTGAGTCAGGCGAGACGTCGTGGTTGATCTACCGAGCAGCGAGGGACAAGTGAGTTAGACTTGTTCTCACGACTTGATGGTCACATAAAACTCACGTCGATAGTGATGATGTTCTTGCGATCGAGTTCTACGGCGTAGAAGTTAATCAGGTACGACGTACAGACGAGACGGAGATGAGCTCACCATCCATGAAGTCTGCACGGGTCATGATCTGCCGGCACTCATACTGTCCACGCAGTCTCTGGTCAGCAGGGCAACAACGCTCGTCTCGCACAACACACGCACGTAAGATATCGTCGGGAGGGGCAAGTTCGCCAGGTCGTCCTCGGTCGCCTCGCCCCTCCCGATCAGCTCCCTCACGCGCCGCTCGTCCTCGCGGCGGCGCTTGACGAACTCGCGGAGGAGGAGCCACGAGCACGAGGACCACTTCTGCTCGTCCATCACGTCGTCGTCGCAGTCGGGAATGAGCCCGATCTGCGAGAGCAGCCACGCCTTCTCGACGGTGAGCAGGTGCCGCGCGTGGTTGACCATGTCCGCCGCCTTTGTCACGCGCCCGAGGTATGTTAGTCGCCCGCCGACGAGCGCGACCGCCTCGCGGAAGGTGTCGTGCGAGGCCTTGTCCCGTCGTGCGTTTTTGCGCATGCGTACAGCCGCGGCGAAGGCGTCCGTGGTGGAGAGGTCGTAGACGGAAACGACCTGCAGGGCGAAGGTGAATGGGAGGGTGGGTATATGCGTAGAGGACGAGGCTTACGTGCATCCTACTAGCGTTCTTGCGCATGACAAAGAAGGGCCAGAAGTCGTCGCTGTGAATGCAGTCAGCAAGATACAGGACAGGGATCATAGACAGATCCTTACGTGCTGAAGACCATGGTCAAAATGCCTGGATAGCATGGATTCAGGGCGAAAATGGCGTGCAAGAGATGTTATAACGTACCGCTAGCTGCCCACGCTTCAGCTCGCTGTTGGAACTGGAGCAGCATGTTTTGGCCATCTTCGTCGTGGTCGAAGTAGTGGACGTTGTTGATGACCAAGATCAGGGGCTTTCCCGTATCCTGAGCATGTTTGAGTGCGACCTTCTCAAGCTTGTTCAGAGCTGTATAGGAACGGTGAGCAACCACAATCCGATGGGACCTGCGAACAACTTACCACGCTCGATGTCCAACGCCGGTCCTCCCTCCCGCGGATCTCTCCTCTGGAACAGGCCAGTCTGGGTGTCCTCGTTGTACTCGTAGTTCAACGCCTTGCCCAGCCGGAGCCGGAAGACCTCCAAGTCCGGGTGCGCGTCGCACATCGCGACGCCCTCGGCCTGGACGGCTTGCATCGCATCGAGGATCATGGTTGTTTTGCCTGTGCCCTATGTGTCACAGCGTTAGTACAGGTGAATCACGGATACCAGGCCCGGAATAATATAGCGCCGTAATACGGCAAAGCCAGCGAAATCTGACTATATGCACGTCTGGGAGCGACATTAGACTCCGCGGACCACGAAATTCTCAAAACTGGGGACCAAGGCAATGGATTTATCGGACCGACACACCACGATCCATGGCGCTGAAATGGAAGAGAGACTGGGGGTAGGGACGAGGCGATGTCAAGAGACATTTATGTTCCTTGCAATGATGACGCTCCATCAAGGATGTCATAAAAAGGGCGCAAATAGGAGACTATATATTGGCACGTTTGCAAAACTCGACGAATGAATTGGGCAAGACTGTGATTGAGCACGAATCCGCTCCTACAAGCTTGTGCGTATAGGAGCGGAATGCATACACATACACGACAGTATGGAAAAGATGGTCGGGAAAAGATGGTCGAATAGGTAAAATGTCGAGAGTCCCGACGCCTTTCTCCTCCTGTGCGCCATCCACGCCGTTGGAGGGGCCCCGAACGACCCGGCAGGATAGGGGTTGCAACGCGACAATACAGCGTCCGCGAAACTCGAAAATGGTGATAGGGACGCAAACGAGCAACACACCTTAGGCCCCAACAAGACAAAGTAATGCCCGACTTCCTTCCCTTGGATGATACGGTCAATGAGGTCCTGCTCCGCCCGCCGCAGGTGCTCCGTCCACGGGCCGTCGGCGTCCCAGTCGAGCTCGTCGTCCCCGATGACCGAAGCACCTTCACTCTTCGGCTTCTTCGCCGAGGCTTTGGCGAGTTCTAGTGCGGGGTCGTAGCCCGCGGCGAACGCTTTTTCGATCTGTGAGGTTGGGTTCAGCCTTGGAGCCTACGAGGCAGGTAGGTACGGGGTACTGACCTTCCATAGGACGTTTTCTTTGTACCATGCCATGTATACCACACCGCCTGCGAACACTGTGGACCGGATCAGCCATCAGAACTGGACTTGCTAACAATGGCAAATCGGAACGAGTTTGCAGTATCCCCTGGAACTACTGGCCGCCCGGCCACAGCATGCGATAGTTCAGCTTGCCTTACGGCTAGGAAGACGCACTCAGAGGGTGTGCCCAAACAACACCGCATGTCTGTCGTAGACCGTTGCCATAAATCCCACTAACCCCCGCATTGCAGCGGGACTATATGCACGCACAATTCGCGCCATGAAGCTCAAGTTACACGTCCGAGACGCGTCGCCAAGCTCCCCTACGCGTGTCGAAATGCCCCCTCGCATAACCGACATGGACGCCGACGTCGGGCTAAACTGCGCACGCACAGCACGGACACACTCGGTCCGAGCGCGCTCATCTCGCCGAAGGACACCGCACAACTGTCAGAGATGCGTACTCACAAACTATCACACCAAACACTGTCGTCAGAACAGCATCCCGGACGCCATTGGCCCCTCCACTGCCTCCGAACCCGCCGAATCCGATCGCAGGGCCCACAGGCGTGGACGGGAGTTCGCCCGAGACGGCCTCGGACTGTTGCTTGTGGCTGAGGAGGTCCTCGGGTGTGTTCTGGTGTCGTAAGAGAGTCGGAGGTGGGTGCGGTCTGTTGGTGAGGTTTCTCCGGGGGAACGAATTGACGTGTCGAGGCGAACACGCGACGCGGGGCGTGACTGAGCGCACAAGGAGCGTTTGGTGAGTTCGGGGGATGCGAGGGAGGAGGCGGAACATTGTTGGAGGTTATTACAAGGTCATAAACAAGAGGCAAGGAGCGATAGGCGTGAGCGGTGTGTACAAGGAAGTCGAGGAGGGGAAGTGGAGGTGTAAAACAGAGGACGGTGTAGCTGGAACATGGCGGGCGCAGTCATGATGATTGGCTCTACAAGCCGCCTTGGCATGAGCGTCATCGCCCCAGCACTGTCCCAGGGACACGGCCCGCCCCGGCATCGCCACGCGACATCCCCATTCCCCGGCAAGGACGTTCAGGTTGCAACAAGACGACCACGATATCCAGCAATGGGCAGTCCGCCGCAACCTTCCCAGTGATATTCCCTAGGCAAATATGGAATTCTCTAGTAGTCTATCGACATCTACTTGTCTCTTGAGCGGCGCAGAGGCGCCCTGGGTTCCGATTCTTTCCTGCCACAGATACGGTCTCAATGCGGCCAGCGTTTGGATTGTGCAAGTAGACTACATGAGCGCATTTTGAGTTGCGAGTATCCAGTCGTTCCAGCTGCCGTAGTACGCGGAGTCGCAGTGCAGTGATCCGAGTCCCTCAGGCGTACGCAAAAGGATGTAAATAGCAGACGCCACAAAGAACACAAGCTAGTGCTGTCGTGCTCGTACCCGGGACGTTCTTTCACCTTCCCTGTCGGGAGACTGGAAGGTGGCAGGCGCGGGCCAGGAGCTCGAGCAAGCCAGACAAGTTCTTGAAACGCTGCCAACGTAAGTCACGTGCAACGACGCGTTGGGAGTGGCCCTCAGTTTAAGCGCCTGCCAACGAAAGTCACGTGAAATGGAAATCCTCCCGGTATTGAACACCGATTCTCTAAAAGAATCGGAATGACGAGGAAGTTAACGTGAAGTTCAATTGTTTCCCGAGACGAGGTAGACATCTCACTAACCCCTTTGGTGAGTATCTTCTATTGCTAATTGTTGGTCTCACTGTAGACGGTCTCTGAAACACTCCGTCTTATCTGCGGCAGGAATAAGCTCATCTTGGCGCAAGGGATGGACTTCGATGAGTGCAAGCCCGTACACGAAGTGGACGCTTTACGGGGCTTGGTCCGGCCCACCCACACCAGCTTATTCTCGTCGTTTGTTGTTGGACGGTGGTATCTGGACTCTAACCGCAAACGCGGTACCTGGAGCCTACGTACGCTTTGTCCGTGCGGACCTACCGTCGGCCTGAGGATGCAATTGTCCAACAGCACCCAGCCCCATAGGTGCCAGCTATGCTTTAACCTCCCCCAGCGTGGCCATCAGGGACGACGCTTTGACCGTGGCCACATCCGTAGGCTCCTGCGGGACGCTTTGGCGGCAGCACAAAATTGAGCGCCGCCAATCCGACCGTGTCGAATTCCCTGCCTCTTTTCCCCCTCACGATCGCCCCAGCTTCTCGCGCCCCTCGACAGAATCCACTTCATCATGGATTCATACGGCGGCGGACGTGTTCCCTCACAAATCTATGGACACACTTCTCGGCACAGTCCATACGGTGGACGTCCCGCCGCCGCTCGCAACGCGCAGATACCGCCCCCAATCTTGCAGCCTCAGCCGATGCGTCATCTTCCCTTCGTGAACTACCAAGGACAACAGCAATATATCCCTAGGCAGCCGACTCCCCTTCGTGCCAGCTTCACTCCCCAATCGCTCGGATACTCGTCACTGGCCGCTCCTATGCAGGGCTATTCCCATCATTTCTCGTCTATGCCGCCTACGTCGCAACTAGGTTACGCGTCGCAAGCCGCCTACTTCCCGCAGACGGTTCAAGATGGGTGGGCCCCGCAGGCTGACCCTCTGTATGACGGCTCAGGCTCTTCTTGGATGGCTCCTCCGGCGACGTCTCAGCTAGTCCATGCCTCTGGGAGCACTCTGCCAGGCGCCATCCAAGATCCTCTGTCGATCAGTGCCGCCGCCGCAACCCCCTCTGTCCTACGGACTCCCGCACCCGGTACCCCGGCCTCGGCGAGCTCTAAAACAAAGAAATCCCTAGCTACGTCCAGCAAGAAAAAGAAAACCAAGCGAGTAAAGCAAGCCAACCCCCCAAGCCCCGTGAACGCAAACCCACCGCCACTTGGACCACTTCCGAGCCTGCTGAAGATCTATCTTTCCTCCGCCGACATCCCCACCGTAGCCCGCTTCACCGCCGAGCTCATTACAAGCTCATTCTGCGTGCACCCCCAACCGTCCGCCTTCCTTCCCGAGAACTTAGCCCAGTCCACCTCGCTCCCCACGCTCCCCACGCTCGAGCAATACATCGCCTCCCTGCTCTACGCCCTCAGGGTGGGGGACCGGCGCGCCGGCGCGGGGGCCACGCTGTGCGCGCTCGACCGCCTCCGCGGCCGCTTCCCGCGCGCGAGGGCGCACGGGCTCCCGCACGCACTGTACCTGGGGGTACTGGTGCATTGCGGCGTCCCGCCTGAGTCGGGTCCCGCTGTGCTGTGGAAACCCGTGACGGGAGGAGAGGCCGAGGAGCTCGAGAGGAAGAGGCTGCTCGCGAAAGCGTGGGCGTCCTGCCCGGGGCAGACGCTGTGCGCGAACCCGGACACGGTGTTCGCGATGGGGCAGGAGGTGAGCGGTCTTCTCGGGCCGTGCTGGGGCGAGGTGAAGGCGGACTATGTCGTGGATACGTGGCGCAAGTGTTTCAAGAATCAGGTTTGGGGTGAGAGGTTGGAGGCGCAGGAGAACCCGCAGCTCCCTGGTGCGAACAACGGGGTTTACGAGGGGACGGGGGACGTACCGACTGGTCTTGTGTTGTGCGACGTGGACGTTGCGATGGGGTTGGATGTAGAGGGACCGCAGCTCGGATGGCATGAGTGAGCGGCGACACGGATGCAAATAACGTCCAAACATGCCTTGTGGTTACGTATACTTTGTACCATACATAGATATGTACAGTATGCTCTCTCGTACTCTCGCGGCTGTATCCTATGACAAATATGTTCAATCTCATGCTTCTTTTCTCACTTAGTGTTTATATGGCTCGCAACGTCCACGTCGATAGAGTCAGAACGATAATCCATAATCCATTTCTATGTGCTACAGTTTTCCCTTGGAAATTAAGTGTGGATACATAACGAGCGTGGCGTAACGAATGGTGGCAGTCCGAGCTGCAGTCCTTTCGGACAATCGTAATGCGTAGGTACAGTGTGCGTTTTCATGAGCCCGCGCGGCGGTTCCCGGCCGCCTGTGCGGCGACTCATAGGAGGCCCGCGAGCGCGACGGCGGCGACGACAGCTCCAGAGGAGACCGCCAGAGGGCGAGATGCTCCAGAGCTTTGAGATTCGGTGTTTTCAACCCCAGCAGCCTGAGGGATGCGAGCGCGACGGTGAGCATTGGAATGTTACGAAAGAGTGCTCAAGCTTACCCCTACGCAGCCATTCGGTCCTGAGCAGGCCGCGTTGTGGTTAACAGCGATGACATTCGCGAGCTGCGGGTCGATGGGCGCGGGAGACGCGGCGACTACCCAAGTCAAAGTGAGCTTCGTTGTCGCAGTCAACAAGAGAAGAGACTTGTCGCCAAGTGACGTACCGAGGGTGGAAGAGGCAACCAAAAGGAGCGTGATGATCTGGGCGGCGTGAGCGTACATAGTGATAGAGTTATGCGGGGTGGTATCAAGATGCGAGGTATATGTTCCTTAGTGTTGTTTTGAAAGCGGGATGAGTGGGGTCGCAGTCCGAGTGGGGTCGTGGATGTGGGGGCGAGAGCGGGGGTCGGTCAACGAACGCAGCATGATTGCCTTCCGTCACTGTCCTCTTATACTCAAACCTTGCTCGGTTATATCGTTCGCCTTGTACTCTGCCGACGACCGACGAGCTATCCCGACAACGGGAAGTCGGTCGTGGTGGAAAAGAGCGAAAGGGAGTGCCGAATCGGGTTTAAGGACGCGAAGCGCGCCACGTGGATATCTGGACTCTTTCCGCAGGATGCGCGCTTGACGCCTTGTCCTCCGCCTCGCTTGTCGACGTCGTTGCCCGCCCGTCGATGGTCGCGTTCCTTTCCATAACGTAGACATTATGTTCCTTCACACAACCCACCTTCTATGCCAGGAGAGACGCCGAAACTCAACAAGGCATGGAAAGCCGGACTTTACGTTTATCTGGAGGTCCGGATGACGTTGTTGGCAGTGAGGCAAGTGCCAACTATCGAGATGCCCATGCACCGAGCAGATAGTGGAACGCGAGGTAGCGTTACATAGGTAAGCCTGCTGTAACTCTTCTTCCTTGCACTGGAGATACGCTCGCTGTGCTTTAGGTATCGCTGACGCTCTCGTACGTTAGGCTCCTACTGTTCACACGTCGTTCCGTACGAGGAGTAAGAGCAACGCCGCACGAATCAAGCACTCGGTTATCAATTGGCCGGCATTAGGATGGCGATACTTCTGTTGTGAAATGTGTCGGCGCGCGGTCAACCACGATATGTGACCTGGTACGCCGCCACGTCAAGACTTTCACTCGTCCTCTTCTAGGCAAATACGCGTTCGATTTTATTGAAGGCATATCATCTAGTCTGGAGCTGAGTGAACCCGCACACCGTTCCTACCGTCTGGTCTGCGGTCTTGTCTCGTGACCTGCAAGACGACGTCCCCTGCAACAACCTCTGACAAACCCACCTCTATCATACGAGGGCTTAGCAGCGTGATTGTTGTCCTTCTCCGCCCTTCGGTTGTCCTTCTCCAGCTCCGATCATCTCCGGCTCCCTCTTCCCTTCCACCTCCAGCCGCTCTCCTTAACCCACCACCTTTGGAATACCTTTAGGTGCAAGTGCCGAGTGGCTGGGATGGCTTGAGACCAACGGCGTACTAGCGTTAGCCGCTCGGATAGCACTCGCTTCTGTTGCGCAAGAGGAGAGGACGCGGTCAGCGACCAGTATGTAGATGGCGCAGAGCACCATGCGCGGACGCGCATCCCACCTACGGAGACCGCGGGTGGGGCGCGCGTTCGTGCGCAGGGACGGATATGGGGGCGAGGGAATGCGAGCACTCACTGAGGACGCAGGAAACGAACTTTGCCGTGTCCTCTTCGATCCTTGCTGTTTCCCCCGAATCGCCCAGTGCTCTGTGCGGCTGACGTTCTGAGACGATGCCAGCGTAGGTGCGGCCTCCGTCACGTCTTCGTCGTCAGACCAGGTGTGGATTTGTGCGCAAGCAAGCGGGCGACATATTAAGGGTGCAGGGTAAACCCGAGCGCTCCGCGAAGTGCGAGAGGTGGTGTGTCGTGTGTTATCCGAAATTTGCGGTGGTCCACTGTACGCTGAGGACGGATAAAACTCAATAGAGACAGCTGCTGGGACTCTGAGAAAGTCGTCAGTGATGCACTGTTCCGGGACGTTCTGAGCAAAGAAACGCACTCACTAGTAGGTTGATGACGGAGATCGGTCCGTCGTCCATGATGCCCGGTCCGACTCGTGCGAGCGAGGGTGAAGAGGGGCTGTGCTGCTCGGGCAATACCACACAACAGCTCTGCTGAGGTGCACTGTCTGTAGTCCTCGTTGATCAAGGATCAGCTTCGCTTTGCAATTGGCTCCTGCTCATCCTCGAGCATGAGGAGCGGGGGGAGCGATGTGGACTGGGCTCGGATCTCAGGAAGGGAGGCGGACGGTTTGGGGTGCACGCAGAATGAGTGTGTTATGAACTCGGTGATGAAGCGGGCTACGAGGGGATGTCGGCGGGGCAAGAAGGATCTTAAGCAGGGCGGGAAGTGGTCCAAGTGGCAGTGGGTTTGTGTTCGGTTTAGAGCTCGCCGAGGCAGGAGTACCGAGTGCGGGAGTCCGTAGGACAGAGGGGGTTGCGGCGGCGGTACCAATCAACAGAGTGTCTTATTGAATGGCGCCTGGCAGAGTGCTCCCAGAGGCATGAGACAGCTGAGATGTCGCTGGACGAGTCATCCAAGAAGAGCCTGAGCCTTCATACAGAGGGCCAGCCTACGGAGCCCAGCCGTCTTGAATCGTCTGCGGGAAGTAGGCGGCTTGTGAGGCGTACCCTTGTTGCGACGGGGAGTGCGCAGGCCTTTGAGGTTGCGAATATCCGTGACAGTCGACGTACTAACCTCCTGTCTCTGACTCGGACCCTTCTGGAGCAGTCTGCATTTGACTGCGGATTATACTTTGCCTCATCTGCCGACGACCTTCTATAATCAAGCAGGAGGTGGAGAGGACCATAGCAAGAATAGTCGACGCCGCTGGTCGCGGAAGCCTTTGGTGCAGGGTTCGAAATCCCTTGCACGTTGAGTTAACCCCAAACTCCGCCTATGCAGGATGGTGCTTCCCGATCTCCGAAGTCGAAGTCTGAGCGGACGCGGTGCCATAGCGAGAAGTCTGGAACGTATAGATAGTTCTGACTGTTAGTAGGTAGACAACGCTGTCGCATGAAAAGCTCACCTGCTGCGTACTAGGGTTGGACGTCTGCATGGTTCTATGCTGTTCTTCATCTGGTGGCAAGGTGGAATCGCACAGAGGGCAGGAGGATACCCTGTTGGGGATGGGGGTATGGATAGACTCGCAGTAGTCGAGGAGTATAGTAACCCCTCGACAGAGTCGAAGTCTATTCTCGACAGCGGTCGACAGAGACAGGACCGGGAACGCACAGCTGTGAGCGTCGTACGTCGCTAGAAAAGAACGGATACACTCACTTGGGTGCTGTGGCAGACGCAAGGATTGTAGTGGGACCGCAGGGGGTCCATGGAGGCATAGGGGCACAAAGTCGACGAAGTCAGAGTGGCGTGTATAGACGGAAGATGTGGAGAAATTGTGGCAGACCCCGGCGTGCATATATGCATGTTCGCTGCGTGAACGACCATTGAACGTTACGCTGGATGTGCTTGCGTGTCTGTTCGTTTGAAGACGTCGGCGAGCATTTTGGGCATTGTGCTCGAGCACTGCGAGTGGCAGTTGAAAGCCCTCTGCCAGTGCCACCCTCCGACGCCTCTCCGATTAATGGCCATTTGAGACTGGGTGGCGATGGGGGCGGAAGAACGCAAGGGTCACAGAAAGAATATGCTATAAACACGCGAGAACGAAAAGGCGTGCGAGTCTAGTCATTGCGATAATACGTCCGAGGAAGAATACAGGCAAGATAAACATAGGAGTACAAACAGTTCACAAGATCCCATCCACGGAACTTCGCGTGCGTCTGCTACAAGTCCTCGGAAAGGGGCTATTCTGGCGCGTCATCATTTGCAGCACGAACCTTCTTCCGCCGTCTCGTTGGCGCTTCGACCCCGTCACTTTCGTGAGCACGCCGTTTGCCTCTGAGCTTCTTGAACTGGAACGTCCTACAGTGGCTTCAGAATGAGCCACGGGCGGAAAGATAGTAGCACTCACTCGTCCGTCACCTCCGACAATTTCGCCGTATCGTCGAACGTCATGTCTGGGTCCCCCACAGGCTCTTCCAGAGAGATATCCTCATGGGTGTCCCGTACTTCCTCGTACAGCTTCTCGAAGTTCTGGAGAACGCTGTGGATGCGGCTCGCCGCTCCCAAGGCCCGTTTACTCGTTTTGAGGAAAGAGTCAAACATCGGACGTATCTCTGTTGAGGTAGACCTGACGCTGCTGTACTTCTCCCGAAGTACCGTCACCCTGTCGCGGAGTTCCTGCCGTTCTTCGGCGTTGAGGCGCTTGAAAACGTCACCGATGTTGAGGGAACCGCCACGATCCATTGGCGAGACGGCGGCTGGTGTGGAAGTACCCGGATAAGAGCCTGGTGGGCTCGTGAAAATGGGGATGTTCTGACTGCGGGAGAGATGTTCGGTAGCGTTCGAAGAAATCTTGTCGGTTTCGGAGGCGGGGTTTTCCGAAGAGAGGGGGTCGCTATCTATAACGGCTGCCACGCACAAAACGCGCCTCAGAATATACGAGTACAAAAGTAACAAATAGCTTACTCCGTTCGTAACTAATGAGAGGGGTCGGGCTCCTTCGGCCTTTCGGGAGAGGGGACAGCGACATGTCAGATGCACCGCTGCCTGAGAACGGCAGGAGTGAGCATCCATCAATCACAATAGCTAGAATTTATAACTTACCAGGTTGCTTTGCTTCCTTCTGGGGGGACTTCCGGCGTAAGGTTACGTTCACCAGAGGCGTGTCGCTATTGTCCCGCCTGTCAGCGCAAGAGGGATACACGATGGAACTACGCAAAGCTACTGACCACCCCAGCTCGTCTTTTCTCTGTTTTGCATCCGGCGTCAGTGTTTCAGTATTAGATGTGGAAGAATTGTCTGTCTGTGTAATTGACGTCAGCCTGTGCATGAAAATATGGCCGGCGCAGGGTTGCTAGACCACCCGCCCGGGCACGATCACGTTGAATGCAATGCTCACCGAAAGGGTAGCCTTGAGCTCCTCTTTAGCCATTGCCTTAGATGCTCCACGTATCCTCATTCTCGGCGATATTGAATGCGAGGGGGAAGAGGTAGTGTAGTTTTCGCAAGTGTGGTGGTCAAGACAGCTGTGAATGACGCTCAACTCGACCAGGGGTGAGCGCTTCAGCCTATGCAAGCGCGCGGGGCTCGCGAGGCCTTCGGTTCGAACCCAGCGGTGAACTTTACTTTAATGCATTCTGAGCTCGCTCGGGAAAATGAGTCAAGGCTGCTAGTATCCCAGCTTTCAACGTTCAACGTTCGACACAAGACGTAGATGACGGGGCAAAGGTATCTGTAGTAAGGATAAATTGTATGCAAAGACATCTTGAATACCTTCTCAAACTGCATGATGGACGACACGGAAGGACAGTACAATTAGGTCTTGTTAGCTCAATAGCATGGCTTCGTCTTAGCACTTCATGTCACTACTGAAGTACTGAAGTGGCATGCACTTTACCGAGTCATGCACTCTGCATGAATGGGCAAGAGGCGATTCCACAGACTATCGCCGAACACGTGCGTATGACGACTCAGTACTCACCTGTTCGCCGCCATAACACTAGAGCAGTACGGGAATACTTTGCAGGGGGAGGAGCAAAGATATCTCCAAGGCTGAGCTCCACATGCTTGCCAACAACAAGTTTTTGAGCACAGGCGGGGGAGGCTCAGAGGGACATGGCACTGCGAATCACATACATATAAACGTATGTACATGGCATGCATAGTCAGGCGTTGTCACTTGCTTCGGGCGGAAGCATTGCGGCTGCAATGATTGCATATAGAAATGGCAAAACAGGACAAGCGCAACATCGAAGCGTACTGATTCCACCTATCCATTTTCCGTCCATCACTCCAGCTATGTCCGTGCGCAGAAGTGATGCCCTCCAGCCCCGGATATTCGCAGCAGGAGAGTTGTGATTGGGGCGAGAATGTTTGGATAAGGCATTCTGTTGTCGAACGTGAGGTAGACGAAACGGGAAGGGTCGATACATTGGGCTGGGCAGCGGGTGCAACATGGAGGGAGGAGTCGAAGAAGTGCGAGCGCCTTGCGCCAGTAAGGCGACCTCAAATCCAGCGGCGGGCCACTAGTCTTCCGCTCAATCACCAACCACTACGATCAAACTACGATCCATCGAGGTATATCGTCCATCGCTAGGGAAACTAATAATGATACACAATACATATGCATAGGTCCGGATACAAATACACTGTCCTTTCACTTGTCTTAGACTCCTACCAGTCTGAGAGGCTGGCCTCCGAATCGCGCCGACGCTTGGGAACTTGCGACTCGGCGCCCTCTCCGGCCTGACTTGCGTTGAAGGTCGTCCATTTCCTCTTGCCTGCTTGACTGGCGGATCTGGCACAGAAGGTGAGTTACCATGTACAACAACGTTATCGGAGTACTCACTGCGCCTGCGTGAAGCCAAGTCGACTAGGACCCGCTTCAGTGGCCCTCTCATTCCCTTGAGCACGCGCCGCGCTCGTTGACGCCTCGGGCAATCCAAGCATAGCCAAGATCTCACAGTATTGAGCCTTTACGTCTTTGATGTTCTCCACCGCAGCTTCTGCCCGTGCTGAGATGAACCTGGCCAATTGCTGTAGCTCTTCAGCATCGCTGTCGAGCTCCTGCATCCAACCCTCGACCTTCGGGAATGATTCATGGAACTTCTTCTTCCTCGCCGCCTCCTCCTCCCACTCCTTCTGCACCCGCCTCCTTTCTGCGGACGCAGTCTCACGGGGACCGTTGAATAATTCTAACCACTGCTGCATCATTTCATTATGGCGCCTTTCGTTCTCTTCCCGTTGAGCCTTGAAACCCGCCAGTGTAAGGAGACCCTTGGGTCGTGGGGGAGATGGTGCCTTTTCCACTTCGTCATCGCACGGCGGAGATGGTGGCTCTACCATGTTAACTTTCGCCTTCGGCTGGAAGGGCGATTGAGGATGGAGCGGCCGTGAGCGCACCGGAGACGGAGGGAAGATCTTCGCCTCCTCCGTACCCTGCATGGTCGCGATTCGAGCATCGATATTCTCGATTAGCCTATCAGGCTGCGATGAAAGCGGGGGGCGGTTCAATGTGGAGGTCTTCGGAGGGATAACCAGTTTCTTCACCGCTTCTGGCCTACGAGAGGGTCCTACATCGCAGTAAGTCGTCAGATCTTGCATCGTGATGTAGTCTCATGCGACTCACCTGCAACATTCTTGGAACTTGTCTGCCGAACAGGCAGCCCGGAAGATTTGGTAGTATTCACCCTGGCAGGGACCGCCTTCTTCGCCGCCGGTGCAGGGTTAGAAAGCGACCGGCTTGGTGGACAAACGTTCGTTGGCGCCCTCTTTGCCGCAACTGGACGGTCAAAGTTAGGATGGCGCCCGTAATTTACCTAGCCAGACGACGCCCGGCTTACCGTTTGGTGCCGCGACACCAGTGGCTTTCTTCGCAGGGACGGAAGACTTGCTGGTACCCAAGTTCCTCGAAGTCGTGCTAGGCTTTGGACCATAGCTGTCGAACATCAAGTAAGCACAACTTGCTCTCCTCGCACCCCTCGCGCGCTGACCACCCGGCCACAAGGCGACTTACCGCTTGACGAGGGTCGCAATAATATCTGCGGTCTTGCCGTTGGCTCGAACTCCATGGGTCTGTACACAATAGAGACGCAGATCGGTAAGTAAATGTCGCGGCATTGAGCATGGACCGGCTGCGCGTGCGTTGACCACCCGATCGTCCACTGGGCGAAACAGCGGCCCGTGCACTCACTTTCGCTAATTCTTGGAGCTGTACCCTTGGCAGGCGCTCTAGATCCTCTCTCTTCATAACAGTCGGTGCCATTGTGCGCCTTGACCGATCGGAAGGGGTAAACGGGACAGGCGGGGGACAGGGCTGAGGTAGGTTCGAGTTCAAGAGGGAATGGGAAGAGGCGCCCTGCTCACGCCCCGACTTTCCTCAGCCACAGCCGCGTCCGCCTTCAAAGGCCTATTGTTCTCCATTGTGACTCCGCCCTTCCACTACTCTCAGCCGCCCCGGTATGCCACCCTCGGGGCTGCCGCCTAAGGACCGCACATTGCTCCGAGGTTGTACAGACGACATCCTTGAATATACCACCACAGTCATGAGGTATGTTATATCGGCAGAACGTGCGTTAAAAGCGTATCTACTAGTGGATCAGGCGGAGCATACTCTCCTTAACATCACGGTATTGAGTTTTATGTATCAGAGAAGTTTTGATTTACATCTGTATTTTCTCTATTGATATGCCATTGACCGCCGTCCACCTCACCAACTTCCGTTTCGACTGTTCGTGCCCCGCGACGCGATGGAGGAGATCTGTCGAGATGTTCCCCAGGAAAGCAGCGGTCATATTATGTGTAATCCTCCACTCTATCGAAGATTTTATCGGACGAGGAGGTGGTGTACGAGAGCCCATCGCCGCACACACATCGGAAAAGAACTCCACAAGATCTACCCGTATTAGCGGGCTCTACGACTTACGACGTGGTCCAACTACACGCTATGCCAGAATTTTGATTCTGGGAAAGGAACTGCGTCGAGCTGAAGTGGTGGTGACACACGATTTTACCTTTGTTCGTCGTTAGGTAGACGCGCGGTGAACTCAAGCTTCTGTGTGGTCACGCTGAGGCAAAACGTCGCAGATATCTTCAACCCTCAGCTCGGGTAGTCTAGTGTCTGCGTCGGACAGTGTCAAAGAAGCGATAGACGCAATACTTGGTGGTACGGGTAGACAGGCAGATCATGGAGTCTTCGAAGAACCGACGTCTTGACGTAATACGCGTACAACGAAGATATGCTTCACTGCTACTATGGACTCTAACTAGCTTGTTATCCCATCCACGATCTTTTCGGCCGGCCAAAATGCACGACTGAATGTTCACCGAAGATACACCATCAGTTCGGGAACACGCGCGTGCCGGTGGAAACGGGCTTGACGATCCCTGCATCCTGCAACGCCGCGAAGAGGTTGAAGAGCATCAGATCCTACGGAGAGCCATCGTTAGCTGCCCTACTCCTATGGCATAATGCAAAATCGAGACTCACGCAGCCCTTCGCAGCAAGGAAGCTGATGGTCACGGGAAGGAACTCAGTTTGTCCCGTGATCGTCGAGTTATAGGCGGCTTCACCGACTAACGAAAGTACGAGAATAAGTCAAGTTTCTTGGTTTGAGATCACTCGAAACGTACCGGGAACGACCATGTCCGGGATCTCGGCGTGAACTGCGATGCGGCCGGCGGAGAAACCGAAAGGAGCAGTAGGTGAACTGCAAGGAGACGTCAGCAATTGGATAGATATACGCAATGTGAACACGCGTACCTGATGTACCGGTTGCGGTAGTTGGTCCTCCCAGAGCTCTGAGGGTACAGCATGATGGAGTCCGAGCACGTCTCAGCATCCGCTTTGACTACCTCGCTCGCGAACCAGTCCATGAACGCCGTCTTGTTGGTGAGCGCCTCGTCCTTGCGTCCCGTAGGCAGCGTGCGTCCATACGCCCACCGAGCAGAGGGCGCGGGGTTGATGAACGGAACGCGGCCGCCGTGAGCGGCGCCGTAGTCGGCGATGAACGGGTCCGCGACGAGCGCGATCTGGTCGATCGTGATAAGGTCCGCGTACGTTGTGTTAAGGAGTGTCTGCAGCGTCGGGGCGGGGACCATCGCGGGCTTGCTCGTGTTCCACTCGCCGGCGAGGCTCATCTCCGTGCGGGAGACGTTGAGGAAGCCCTCGAGCTTGGTGATGAACTGGTTGAATGTGTCGTCGGTGCTTCCGGAGACAGGAGGGTTGGCGGTGAAGCTGCTTCCGAAGAAGTCCAGGGGGAAGAGGAGCTTCTTGGGGAACTGCGAGAACTGTTGGCAAGAGGTCAATACACGCTTCGCACACCGTCTAGGACGAAGTGATACTCACCGAAGTAAAGTTCTGGTACCACCAATGACCAGCGGTCGCCCACAACTTTGCGTCGCGCGAGAAGATGCCGGCCGTGTCGAGCTCGGGAGAGAGAGGCATGACGTCGTCAAGCGAAACGGCGCCGTGCGACGGCCGGTTCCCGAACACCCCGTTCACCCCCGACGGTCCGCGCATCGAGCCGCCTGTGTCGCTCCCGATCGCAAAGTCCAGCCACGGATACGCTGCGACGGCCGTTCCCGAACCCGTAGACGAGCTACTTCCATCCTGGTACCCGTCCCCGCGCGGGTTGTACGGAGCATGGAGGTCTACCCAGTCGTCAGTCGCGGTCTCGCCGTTGGCAAACTGCGACGTCTTCGACTTCCCAACGAGAACCATCCCGCCGTCCAGCAGGCGCTGCACCGCGGGCGAGGTGCGGTTCTTGGCTGGGTAGAGCTGGAAGAAGGCGCGGTTGCCGCAGCCAGTGTGGAGCCCCTTGATGTCGTAGATGTCCTTCACGGCGAGGCGCATGCCCGCGAGCGGCTTCTCAGCCGTAGGCGTGAAGTAGAGTCGGGAGGGGACGCCAATAGTCTCGGTCGCGCCGCCGGGAATACGCGCAGATAGGACTTGGAAGCCGCCAGAGTTATCGGGAATGGTGCCGTAGAGGAAGGACTGGTTCTCGTCGTTGTAAAGACGAAGTGCTGTTGTTGAATAGAACGTAAGTTCCGACGTGTCGCTTGATAATAGATGACGTACCTTCAAAGATGTTGCCCGTGGCGGTTTCCAAGAAATACGGTCCGGCCGGCAGCGTCTTCGTCAGACCGACACCGAGAAGGTACTTCTTCGACAGCAGGACGAAGTCGATGCCCAGCTTCTTTTGCGCAGAGCCCAGCTGGACACTGCGCACGCTTTTCGTGCCGTTGTATGTGACATAAACACCTTAAAACAATCTCAGAATGTAATGCAACCTTAAAGGACCTGAACGTACCTGTAAGGAACGACTTGCTCCAAACATCGTCCTTCGCGGACCAGATGTCGATAGTTTTTTGCAGCGCCGCCTGATCGAAGACCGTCTCCGACGTCGGGATGACGGAGAACGGAACGAGCTCCCCGGGCGATTTCTTTGCTACCGCAAGAGCAAGAGGGTCTTGAAGAGCCGACACGGGAGAAGGTGGAGCAAAGTACGAGATGCCATCGATGGTGAGCGTCCGGCCGGTGGATTGGACGAGTGCTTCAGTCGCCGAGGCGACATGGAGCGCAGACCCCAGGAACGCAAAGACGCCGAGCAGCTTCATCGCGTCCGCCTTGATGCTCCTGCTGAAGTGGCCAGTAGCGCGAGTAGAAGGTTTGACGCGCCGCGTCCTCTTATACAAGTCCGCGATAAGATTAACAAATCATCCGGACCCCTGATCGAGTCAATGTACGTTATCAGTCGGCATGAACAGGAGCATAGCCCTCGACGATCAACGTACCTGCCCATCCTTCCGCGAAAACCTTATGCGATGCTTGTAATCTCTTGTAATCCCCGTTCTAAGCGCTACCCGCTCGCATTGGTCTCGGCGACAAAGGCGCACCATCTCCGACCAAGAACGTGCGATAGGAGCCCGCGAAGTTGGGCCTTCAGAATGCGATAAGCCAGCGAGCACGCGTATATGCGAAAAATCCGCCCTTATCGCGGGCCGTGTGTGGACAGGATCGCGGCAGTATTCAGATCTGCCGTGCCGCCGGGCATCCGAACGCGAGCGCGTCAGGAAACGTGACCGCGTCGATGTCCAGACGAGATCGGCCGTGCGCGCCGAACCGCAATGTCACGTCGGAGATTAGGTAATGGGCTGTTTGGTAGTGATTCAATACTTAGTCCACGCTACTTTGGGTATGACTACAGAAGAAGGGGACAGCGGCAGAGGTTAGGAGAAGCGAGGGACGTGAGCCAGAGTGATACACTTACGTTCATGATATGAGGTCGCCGGATCCGCAGTGCGCACGTAGCATCGTGGGCAGTCATCTTGAATCCTGTAGCACGTTCTCCGCTTCCTTGACATTACTTGGTTGAGATCGGAAGCTGCGAAAACAGAGCGAGGCGATGGGGCGCATGACAGTAGGCTTGTGCTACATACGTATACGCACAAGAGGACTTCGTACTCACAGGGTTCGAACTCCGACCGGGGACTTCCGAGATCCTGACGAGGCGCACTGCTTTAAGCAGTAGACCATCTTCGAATCCGGCCTTCGACGGCTTTCCCGTAGACTTGATTTTAACCTCCAGTCGAGAGGAAACACAATCTACATATGGCCGGCCGGATGTGTACGAGCATTATGACACAATATTAGCACGGTGTCGGCGACCAGAAATCTCGAAGCTACTACAGTTAGTACTGCAAGGGACTTGGCAAGCTCGATTATGTATTCTGAAGCGCGTCGAGAGGCAGGTTGAACGAGACAGAAGAGAGATCAATTAAACATGTGCGTATATGTAGGCTTGAGAGACGACTGATCTCAGTGGGCGTGGGGAGGTTCGAGAAGGGGAAGGTATGCTGAAGTGTGAGGAAGAGCCTGAGAAGGCAAGAACGCTGTACGCTAGCGACCCCGCCCACAAAGAGGGTCGAACTTGCCCTCCTACGTACAGTGAAACTGTCCTGGACATCCTGCGCTGCGCGCCTCAGCGGTCGTCTCATACAATCCGACTTCGGGGGCTCCATGCCTCTGGCGAACAGGTGAAAGGAGATGCAGTTCTCGTTAAATGCGCATTACGTGCGGCCCAGGGAGAAGCGCTCCTACTTAGACGAGCGTAGTCGAACACTCTGATATTGTGAACACGGCATAATAGCACTCCATTAGTCTTTCTCGCTCGTGATAGCACTTTTGTTTGAGGGAGCGGTGTTGAGACCAAGACTGTTGACCAGACCATCGAACAATTACGAAGAGACCGCAGGACCGCTACTGCGGACCTCGCAGAGCAGCACGACGCAGAGAAGGAGGACAATGGGCCTAGTCAATCCCCCACGGACCGCAGGCGCGTGACCGAACGCGATTGTGGCTACAAAACGCAACGCGAGTTAGGCGCCTCTCCACAACCGCCTTGACCACCACCTCCCACTCACCCGCGTCCCAACCTTGCCCATCCCACCTTTGCCCACCAAATTCCTTCAATCATGCCTTCTCCCAAAATCTCAGAGGCCTATTTAAAGAAGCGTTCCCGGGTCCAGCTCCAGACGTTGGCCAAGGTGAGTGCTTCGACCCCCTGCCGCTCGCCGGGTCCTGGAAGGGGCGCGGACGGCGCGGCCCATGCGCGGCCCATGCGATGTCCCTAGGCACAGTAGCTGATCTTTCTTCGGCTTCTTCTCTGACACAGAAATACGGTATCAAGGCGAACTTGAAGAACGGAGAGATTATCTCGGAAGTGCTGAAGCGGTACGTAGACTCGATGGGTGGTCAGAGCCCTAGACGGAGAAAGACGGCTGAATGATTACTTACCTTGTCTTCGGCAGGCTGTCAGCGACGGACAAAACTCACATGAATAATGTCGAGAGCAAAGTGCCGAAGGAAACCACGGGTACCGTCGCAGCCGGAGGTGAGTGTGGGGGAGAGTAACAGCGAAGTCGGCGGTCGTTAACTTCAACGGGTTCAGGCGTAGCGGTGGAACCGCCGACCGAGGAACAGATCCCGGAGATCCCAGTCGCCCATGCCTCTTCTCGACGATCGAGAATTTCCGCAATGAGGCCAAGAGGTAGGCCCTCTGAGGTCCCAAAGATCGAACAATCTGCGGATGTTCCAGGTGAGTTACAAGCATTTGCCGTGATGCTGTCAACCAACTACCAATGCCAGGTCCCTCACGTCGTGATCCATCTCCAGAAGATCAACTTGTTTCTGGAGAACAGTCGAACCTTGAGCCTACGTCGACTTCGTCCTGCTTGGACGATCTTGTAGATTCGACATCGGCCTCGCAGCAAGGCGCACGCAGTGGTGCGGCAGCTTTCTCTCCCGGGGAGCGAGTGATTGACAAAATTACAGGCATGTCTTCGGCGCAGTGGGACCTGCTATTGAAGCGTCCTATGTCAAAGAAACAGCGGACAGCCCTGCTTCAAAAACGCTACGACGAAGACCCGCAATACCGCCAAGTTTGCGACAGAGCGGTGCAAGAGCTAGAAGCTGTCGTAAATGGACCCAAGCAGTCAGCGTCCGCGCTCGAGAGGCAGAAGGAGGAGGAGAGGGTCCGGTGGCAGGCCTTCCTGGAAGCCTTGCCTCAAGTTGAAGGTTGGATTGCGGAGCTGGAGAAAGACGCTCAGGACCTATTCGAAATGGCGGCTCTGGTGGACAAGTGGTCAACGGCTCTGAAGAACCAGTCCAACGGGCTGAGGTTGAGATACAGGGAGATGCTGGATTCCCTGGAACGCGACCCCATCTCGCAAGGCGTCCAACAACCGGCTGCGCCTGAGACAGATGGCGAGACTTCAACGTGAGCAGCCTGTTGTCATAGCATAATGCCGATCTAGCACTTACCGGACTTCAGTGTCGCAGGAAAGGGTAAGAGGACATGGCAAGAGCTGGATGCAGAAGCGGATAGCTCGCCAGATTGGAAGCGGCCGCGAGATGAGTTGTGGAGCAGCGACTCGGGGTAGATAACTCGCTGGTCGAATCGTCCGTGCTTGTAGGTTGGCAATGTAAAACAACCTTCATGCGCTTTGGACTGGAGCACCGGGCGGACTCCACAAGTGCTCGACGCCGGAGTTCATGGTGGCGACAGCCGAAAGGCCGCTCGCCGTCGCTCGCCGTATGTATGGGCGCTCGCACGTCCTTCCATCCTCCTGCCATCACGTCGCGTTCCTCCACTGCACCTCTCCCTCTCTCTCCCCTCCCTTCCTTCCACAGATAGGCTTCTCACTATGAACATCCGGGTTTTCGTGGAAGCAAAAGACAAGATGCTGCAGATTGGGCGTCAGGAGATCAGGACATTGGCTTGGGAGAGGACTGTATCGCAGAACTGTACGACTTCATGTACCCCTTTCCCGTCCGCTCGTCAAAGATACCCCAATCTATTCAAGGGTGCCAATCATGTGTTTTTCCTTCACCACAGGCTGAGGATCGTTGAGAGGCAGAGGCCTGCACGGCCCTGCATCTCCTTCACAAAATGTACGTGCTGTATAAGTATACCTATATCCCCCCGTGAACTGGATGTTGCGCACGCTCTCACAACGGAGCGGTGGATGACAATATGTATGCCAACGCCATTACATGGACGTTTCGTTTTGCGTTTGCAGAGCGTGAGCCGGCTCAGTCAGACCGTCCTCGTCGAGAGCCACCCAGCTTTGACAACCGGGGATCTCATGCACCTTTATTCACAATGCACTCGTACGCGTATGCACCGACATCCGATGACTCAGTCTCATGAAATACATACAGTTAAACACATTATCAGCTACCATTGAGTTTCAGATCGCCCAGGAAGGTACTCAATGTTGAACGTTAGACCTTCGACGGTGAGACTCGAGACTGTTTGTCAGTGTTCCCTTAACTGAAGACACCTCACGAGCAGATTTTGCATATTTAGTGATCTACAGCCTGAATTCGATGCACGATTGCGGACGATAGTTCTTCTCAAACTGCCCCTCAACGCACAGCGATCGGCCGGGCATCGTCGCATTTCTGCACGACGGAGACTCGAACGGTGAGTTATGTCACGTGATACGTGAGACGCGACCTGACGCGCCCGGCGCGCTCGCGTCGGCCAGAGATCTCTCTTGCTCTTGACCAAGTACTCTACGCGCGCACCCCTCTCGCATCTCCACCTTCGATCTGCTGCTTCTCACCATACACAATACAACCTCGCAGCGCAATATGCTTTACAAGTCTCGCAAGACGAGCTCCCAAGGGGTCGCTGAGGCACCGTGCAGCGTCTCCGAGATGAAGGTGAGCGTTCAGAGTATCGTGTTGTGCGAATGCCCGTTGGATCCAGTGCTCGAGGAGAAATTG
This sequence comes from Grammothele lineata, assembly GCA_002150815.3. NCBI lineage: Eukaryota > Fungi > Basidiomycota > Agaricomycetes > Polyporales > Polyporaceae > Grammothele > Grammothele lineata. Next base: position 367,144 of record NDFF03000098.1, read on the forward strand.
TATCACTCACTCTGTATGACTTGTCATTAAAACTACTGTTTAGGAGAACAAGTCCTCTATGACGGCGGCAATGGCTGCGCAAGCTACAGGTGCTGAACTAATCAAGGAGTGGGTGCCCGGCATTCTGTTGCTCAGCGTATTACCCAGGGGCTTATACCCACCGAAACAGGCATACCTCTCAAGATAGAATACTTCGAAGGTCGTCACGCACTAGAAAGTCGGTATCTCAAGGGATCATAGGTGAGCGATACGCGTCAGTGGCCTCGTTGTGCCCGCATCCTAATGACCACCCCAAGCCCCATTGACCTCCCAGTCCACTATGCCGCTCCCGAAGCGGAAGCTCTCACCGAACGCTAAACCAAGTGAGGCACCAAATCTTCTACAGTCTAATGATCTCCATATTCACTGATCTGGTTCGCCAATCACAGTGGCGGTCTTTCCTCCCCGGGGCCCCGTCTTCAGCCTTCCTCCCGCAAAGAGCTTTCCCGAACCTTCGAAGGCGGAGTCCCCGAAGTTCAATCCACATATCAATACAGCCTCATCTTCGACTCGAGCCGCCGCCATTCCTCCTGCGACCCGCCCTACCCTCGAAGAACGCCTGGCCGCGGTCCCAGACGAAGAGGCACAAGACATGTTCTTTCGCATCGAAGACCTCACAACCGATAGCGAGAAGATCATAACTCGCTCCAAGTATATGTTGGAGGCTGCTGGGGACATTGGCAAGTCACTGGACCTGATGGACAAGAAGATCGCACGGATCGACACCTTCTTCGACCAGTTCGCGGAGCTATTGGATAAGAGCTCCCAGCCCAGTCCCTTTGAAATCGATGACCCTGATTTTGTCGATGACTGGGGCGACGACTCCTTGTTCGACGACACGGGGAAGTTGTCGGAGCTGACCGACGAGTGGGTCTTCTCTCTTCACGTCGTGGCGGTCAAGTATGGCGTCTAACTGCGATCTGAAATAGGACGTTCCACCGTCAGGTGTTGAAGGGGCAGAAACGCCAGGCGGAAGATGAGGATGCAGTAGATGCGGAGGTCCTCAGGAAGAAGTCTCGTCGCAGCGAGTCGCCGGAGGCACAATAGCTCATGCAGAGGAGTTCCGCTACGGACAGCCAAGACCCCGTGTAATATATGTAATCGGATTCACCTGTATCAGTATCACGTCTCTCGCTATGTCTTTCTAACAGTTATGTAACTCTGATGTAGGCGCAAAACGCAAAACGCATGGCCCGGCGAGTGATGAGCAAACACTCTACGAGCATGAGATTGAGACTTATGCATCTACAAGACCACGGCGCGTATATGGATCGTACACTAACATATCTCGTCTCCACAGCGGTTCTAACTAAGTACGAACTATACAAACACTAAACACATGTACACGATCGGAACGGAAGCACCGAATCCGACTCTTCATCCAGGTGAATATCCCGCGAGATCTCGCTGCCACATCTGACCTCAGCAAACCATGACTCACGAGGGGAGAAGTCCCAGTCTTCGACGGCAGGTGATCGCGGGGTGCGGCTCGCCGAACGTTCGCGCGACAGAACCTCAGACTCTCCCCGTGAAATGATACGCCCTACCGCACGCTGAGCAGAGGGCTCAACGAGCTCGATGTTGGTGAGATCGGAGCGGCGTGTCTCCTGACGCAAGCTAGGATCGGGAGTGACCGTCGCCGCACGCATCAGACTCCTTGTGCACGGGGGATACGGCACAGCCGCGAAGCTGGATACTAGGTCCGAATCCAGCCCGAGCGTAGTCATGAGGGTAAGGCGCTGCCTGCGTGCGCAGGCTTTGCGAAGACCAAGGAGCAGATGCGTTCCCTAATACAGACAGGTACGGTCGATCAGACGAGACATGTCGAGAAGGATTCAGGCTGGTAGGAGGAGCACTCACCGAGTAGGACAGGGCGACGCCGACCCAGCTGTATGTGGGCGGACAACCATAGACGCATGAGATCGAAGTTCTCAAAATTGTACAAATGCAATGCTCACGTCTCACTCAAGGCCGAGTACGCCGGAGGAGCAACGAACTGATTGACTATACAACCCGTAGTAAGGACTGAGGGATATCGGCGGCCCGGGTAAGTGGACGACGTAGATAGAAGGCACGAGGTACGGCATACCGACGTTACTGGACGTTGATATTTAGTTTCAGCTTCGGTACGAAGTATTGTTCCACTCACAGAGCATAGTACGCGCTAGCATCGCAAAACAGACGACAAAGTATGGGGCTGCGATCGAGCTCAGGAGCATGCGAGAGGCACTTCACAGCGTTTAGCACGAACAGTAGGGCTGACGGCAGTCAGGATGATGATGGAATGGTGAGGAAGAAATCTACCGTACTTTCGAATGCCAAGGAGGGCGCCCTACTCGAAGCGTCAACACTTGAATCCTGCAGGATGAGGCGAACAGAGCCTCACCAAGAGTACCGAAATAACGTATTGATCTCCTCGAAGCATCCGTTCACTGGAAGAAGCGATTCAGATGGACTTGGGGCGTTGAGCATCTCCGGTATCGAGACAGCGGTAATAACTGCTACAGCCTTCGAAATAAATCAGCGAAAATGAACTTGACGTCAGATAGATCACTTACCGCAATTTGGGCTGTTTGGGATGACAGGTTAGCATCACATGTTCTGTTGAGTATACTACCCGATCTCACGTACCGAGAAAAGCGACACCCAACAGTAGACGCACTACGTGATGATATGGACGTTAGCTTGCGGAATACAGCTCGCGCTCCGAGTTGTAATCACTCACTTCTAAATGATCTGCAGTAGAGCGCATCGATGCGGAGCACCATGCTCAACTCAGCGCTTCGTCCCACGATGAACGTAGTGCTACGGTAGTGATCCAAAGTCATGCCATCATCACACCGAAGAGGAAGGACGAAAGACTCACATGCGAGTGATCAGGAGGCGAGGGAAGCAGCTATGGGGCAGTAGAGGAACGTCAAAAGAGCGATTCATATGTGCCAGGATAAAACGTCACGTACTCGACTGGAATCCATTCGGAGGCGAGCACTCTGCGTTTTCCGTATCAGCATCTTGGAGTATGATGGAGCGATTTTCAAAGGCGAAGGCGGTAGCGGAAGAGGACGGGACAGGAGACGTAGGACTCACATCTGCCCGAAAAGCCCGACGTATCTCGAAATGAAGAACAGGTATTTTGGCAGAGCATTCGTCGACCTATAGACGTGCACTATTCAGAGTCTTGAGGTGGGCGGGTAGAAGGATATGCTGATGCTGACCACCAGACGTATTCAACCTGGAAAATGTATTGTCTTCGAAACATGCCTTCACACATAGGAGTACAACCTACCACATACCTCGTCGCTCAGCGAAAGGCTTAAATCGTACAGTAGGAAAACAGCGGAAGCGACTACACAACCGCAGTAAGCACACGCCAGCAAATGAGACGAAGAACGGTTATTTGCTCACAAGAATGGCAGAGTTGTACGCGTGCATCGAAGATTAGCCCTGGGGCGTCGACTGGATCGCCCATATACTCCAAGTTCGGGTACCGAAAGTACCATTCGAGTGTCTAGCGAGAGGTTCCACAAGAGGCCAGACGTGCGGGGGAGGGGACAGATCGCGCGAACTTGACTGCGAGCTGCTATGAACTCCACTGGCACTGGGTTCGACGGCGACGAAGGTTCACCTCCTTGGAGCGCTGATGGAGACGCGTGGTCTGATTCAAGGAGAATGGCCTCAAAAGCTTGTTTGTCATTGACAGTTGCGCGGTGCTCGGGGCCCGCGATGCCTCTCTCGCTGCGTGCCGCGTCCGCGAACCTCTCCCACTGAGTGGTCAGCGGTGGCCGCCCGGGGATAGGTGAAGCGCGCCGACGGTTCTGCATGATGGCGAGCAAACCATCGCGGAATCGGCCAATGTCCGACGGTGACTAAATAGAGGATGGGGGAGTTGAGCACTTCGTCAACGTAACGGCCCTGGGCACGAAATACAAATTGTGCGCAGCCGGGATGGGGGCATCAGCATATACTTCGAGATGCGCGGGCTGACGTAGTATGACGCGTACCTCGCATGGCCTCGTATACCCCCCAAAGAGAGAGGGGTCACCAGTCGTGTTTCGCTTCCATGCAGAAACATAGGAGTGAACCAAACGGGTGGTGGATGTAGGCTGCAGCATTGTTGAACGAGTCGGGCGCGGGGAAGGCACGAAGTTCGCCACGTGATATACCTCCGGCCGCGTCGCGTAGCGTTTCAGCGTGTCGGGGGAGCGGGGACTTGCGGAACCGAAGAAGGCCTGCTGGAAGCTACACTATACATATGGACATGTTATGATACATGATTACTGAGTAGCCCCACGGCCCTACGCCGAGCTGAGGCTCATTGGACTCGGCCGAGGCGCACGGCTGCGCGTTCAAACCGCACGCAGCACCCCGGCTACCCGCCGCCCCGGTCCTCCATGACCGACTTGTCAGAGAAGTTCCAGTCGCGAAGGTTGAGGTGTCCATCGTCCGCTAGGGAGGTGCGTGAGAAAGAACCCGCCATCCTGCGCGCGTATGTCTCAACCGACTGTCGAGTTCGAGTGACACGGGAGAGAGAGAGGGAAGTCCGAGGGGCAGGGAGAGGGCTGAAGGACACGCGAGAGGGGAGGGAAGCTAGGGGTGGGAGAAGGCTTGAAGACGGGGCGCTGGACGTCGCCGTGGTGGTCCCGTGGCTGAAGGTGAGATCGGACAGTTCGAAGTCGGTTAGGAGGGTCGGGTGCGTTAGGCAGCGCTGCCTGCGCGCGGCAGTCTTGCGAATGCCGAGTAGCAGGTGGGTGCCCTGACGTCTGGCGTGAGCGCGATGGAGTTACAAACGACAGCAGAGGTACTTACGGAATAGGAGAGTACGGCTGACACCCATCTATACGGAAGTACAGGCGTTAGATGCTCCCAATGTATATACAATGAAGGAAACCTTACGTTGGCCAGACGACCTGTAGCTTGAAAGGTCCCACAAACTGACTGATGATGCCTAAACCCATGACCGCTAGGACGTTTCGTTTGCAATAGGAAGCTTCGTTTAAAAATGTCAACACTAACCGACCAGACTATACGTAAACATCAGTACGATGTTGAACGGGAGGATGGATCATTATAAGGCGCTCACATGGAGTAATACGCGCTAGAGTCGCGGAATAGACGATAGATTATAGGCGTTCGTTGAGTAGGACGGTGTGAGATGCACTTGTATGCGTTGAGAACGAATAATAGCGCTGAGATATTCAGCTTCACAGCGGGCCGACGATATCAGATAGTACATGAACTTACTTTCAAAAATTAGTATAGGGGTCCTGCGAAAAGACAAGGCCATCAGCCTCGTACAACGGTGACCTCAGAAGGCTCACGGACCAGGAAAACTTGAAGAGAGTGGGCTCGTCTACTGAGCACCCGTGCGTCCGTGTCCATCGCGGAAATGGAACGAATGTCGACACCATAACGGGCACCGAGAAAGCGTAGGTCAACGCGAAAACCTGGCATGTGAAATGAGTAAAGGAAAGAGTCGTGAAAGCAAAGGTACTCACCACTACATGCACTACAATCGGGTGTTAACACGAAACGAGTCCGATGCCCGCACGGTACGTACCGATGAATCCTCCGCCCATGAGAAGACGCACTGTCACATCTCAGACACGTATAGTTGACAATAGGCTATGATTACTTACCTCGGCGGTCCTTGTTGTACAGCGCATCGATCCGAAGCATCAGGCCGATCTCAACGCTCAGGCTCAGGGTCGCAGCAAAACTGAGAGGTCATGAGCGCGACGAAGGTGTTCTCGTCCGTAGAACACTCACCAGAGAAAGGTGATGAATTTCGGGAGGCAACCCCTGATGCGATTATGAGATCGGCGAAATGGCATCAAAGGATACCGCTTACGGAAGAGGAACGAGACTGGGGGAGAGAACGCTACAGGTCCACAGTTGCTTGATTGCTCTTTACGATGCGCGGAAAGTGGACGCACACTCACAATTGACCGACTAATCCGACATATCTCGACGTAAAGTACAAATACTTCGGAAGAGAGTTGGCAGATCTGCGGACGAAGACACGAGGTTCAAATCGAGGGGACGCGGTCCGTGCGATGGGTCACATACCTCCAAATATGCTCTACCTAAGCCATTCAGATGGACAAGGAATATGATCAGAGGCGCTCGCGAACGTTACTGAGAGCTCACCTCGTCTCCCATAGACAATACCGTGTCGTAGAGCAAAATCACTGCGGACGCCACTGGAACCGAGATATGAGCAGAGGGAGACGCGTCGAGCAAGAATAACCAGGTTCTCACTCGAGTGAAAGGTCTGTAGGCGTGCATTGGACACAATGATCTTCGCGACATCCGGTGCAATGTCATTGGGATCCATGCGCCTCCGTCGACAGGGGAGGATGAAGAGCTAGCTGAGGGGTTTTTTCATCTGCGAGGAACAAGAGCAGGGGACTGGAGAGTAAATGCGAATGAGAGGGAATACGAAAGGTGGCAGACGTGGTATAAACGCGTACGCGAAGGACAGGGCTCGAGTGTCACCATGTTTGGATGCAATCGCCCGCGTCCGAGTAGGGGACAGGGCACCCAGCAACCGACGCAATGAGCCCAGTCCCGCATTTGCCCAAATCGAGCTCAGTGACGGCAAGCGCAGTCTTCTGGTCCGTTCGCACGATGCATAGCAAGTGGCGATGTCGCTTTCATGACGACGTCGGTAATGTCTGCCGGAGGACTTAAAGTGGTCAGCGCGTGGAGACCGCTCAGGTTGCTGAGTGGTGACAGCATTGAGGAACATGCAGCAAGAAGGGCGCAATCATTTACTCACCTTCAGCGCACAACGATGACACTACTACAGCGATAAAAACCCATCGTAGCGACCTTCAAGAGGCGGTCTTGCCGAGCTAATATAGACTCGATTGGCGAATGGAAATCGTGGGTTCGAATGCCGTATTAAAGAAGGAGCTGCTACAAATGATCTTGCACTGGTCCGTGTACTAGAAGTACTTGCGGAAGCTGCCATGATAGATGCAATTGTCTAGGAATGCAGGCTATAACGAGGACTGACGCAGGGTTGACGTGACGGCGGAAGAGACTGGGAAACAGGCGTGTCCGCGAAGTGCGGACAAACATTGGCGCCCGCGTCGGCGCGGGTTGGCACGTGCAGTACTGTGTGGCCGGATTGACGCATGGCTGGCATGCGTATCATGATTGCGGTCTCGTCTTTGCTCTCTCTGCGTGCAACTTAGACGGCATCCTCCTCTTTCCTCCAGGTACGCTTGCAGGGCCTCTCCTCCCCCATCTCCTTTCAGCGTTCCGAAAGGCTTTTCGACGAGAAGCAAGCAAAATATGGCCACCGCGCTCGTCGTCTTCTGCACAGACTCGGACACCCCCAACCCCCCGCAGAAGTGTTGCCGCAGTGTCATAAGATGCGATCCAGTGAGCTTCCAGGTTCATTACATTGTATTAGTAGAAGATGTCCCTATGGCCCCTTCCAAAGTCCGTATCGTTCATAACGGTAGTCCGTGCGCGCGTTCCACCTACCAAAACTCAAGAGCTCGAAATAACGACAGGGTCCCAGAGCTGCTTGTCCTGGAGCGCATCCTCGCAGAAATCGAGTACGACCTATCGCACAGCACCGTCAGAACCATCCCTTTCTACTCTCTGCACCTCGCGCCCCCAAGCAGTCAAATCGTGCACTCACCGGAACGTTGACCGCGGGCCGCCCGAGCGTAACGCAGTTGCCGTCCGCGTTGGAGATCGTCGCCGGGTCCGCGTTGACCGTCCAGAGCTGGGCCGGGTCGTCGGAGCAGTAGTCGAAGTAGAGCGTCTGCGTCGACGACTCGGGCACGACGCCCTTCGCGGTGAGGCAGAAGTCGCCGGAAACGATCTGGGTGGGCACGCCGCTGCCTTGCACGGCGTAGAGCGCGGTGGGGTCGGCGGACGAGCCGTCGCCGGGAGCGGACATCTGCGCCGACGCATTGGCGAACAGGCCCTCGGGGGCGAGGACAAGGCCGGCCCCTGAATAGAGGAGCGTGATTAGCAGGCGCGGGCTGTGGAAAGAGAAAAGGAGGGCGTACTCTGGGTAGTGAAGAAGTGCGCGGCGGCGCCCTCAGGGATGGGGTCGGCAGCGACGAGGCTGGGGACGAACGCAAGGGCGGAGGCAGCGAGAGCAAAGAAGGCCTTCATGACGATGTTCGTGAGGGGAGACAAGTGAGTCTATGAGGTCGTTGGAGGCTAGTTGGAGACCGGGGATGGTGCTGTTTCTCTGCTCCCGATGCAGGTCTTATATTACTGGCCTGCTGACCGTCGTGCGGCACACTCTAGACCAGCATCACAGGACGTCCGACGTCGGCTCCAGCGCGGTCGCGAGATGGCCGCGACGCCGTCGGAATTGTGAGGAGGATCGCGCGTGCGGCGTGTTGTGCCCGCAATGGAGCTCCTACGACTGAATCCACAGCCACCTTCACCTCTGCACTGCCAGGCATGAGGAGCCTCGTCTCGTCGGTTCCTGTACCCGGACCATCAACGCATCAAGTTTGAGATCCGCGTCTCTCTCATCTCAGGACGTGAATTTGATGACGCAGTCAAGACTGAAGGTAAGCTGTCGTTGCCCTCGTACCTGACAGACTATTGGCCGAGACCTGACGCCGTTCTGTGACCGGCAGCCAGTACATGACTGTCTAGGCCTCATACTAGGTCTCGAGGTCGGGATTTCCTCAGGCTCTCCAGAATTCCAACGGCTCAAGAACCCCGTTGAACTCGAGGTGATGGATCGCTGGCTGCGATCTCCCCGGCCATTCAACCCCACACACCTTGGCGATCCCCGTGACGCACCGTGGTCGGCATGGATGCCTACCGGAGCGCGGACACCTTCAGACCGACCCAGCAACGCGCCCGCCACTCCCTGCGCCAGTGGAGGGCACTGGTGGCGCACGCTGTCGACGACAAAGACAGTAGCGTGCACTCACAGATATTTCTCTCCGTGCACGTTTTTTGATCTACCCAAGAAACTCTAGCCGGTTTGCAAACTTCGTTCATCGGACGCGTCGGGACGTTTGCCCCGACAAGGCTCTTTCGAAGTACCCTTCACGTCGATCGCCGGGTCGGGATCGGCGTGTATGCGAAGAGTATTGTCAGGGCGGTTGCATTCCGCGGCGGTCATCTGCGGAAGCTGACAGGATGTTCTAGCTATTCGACGCAATGTAATGCCACTGCGGCGGCCGTTGAGCGGCCCCATTAAGGTCTTTGCCAACTATATCTTCACATCAATGCCGGATTCCCCGCTCATTCAAAGGGTTACAATGGTCAGTTGTCTTTCAAGGCTCAACGTCATCAGTTTGCACGCGCTGATGACTTTCAAGGTTGTTCGATGGATGGCACCCGAACGTGCCACTTGCGCGGCGCATTCAACCACCAAGGTCTTTACCGCCCGCATGTATTTTCTGTAGACCGGTGATTCTCTTGAGGTATCTCTATGCTCTTTACAATTCAGATGCGCCTTTGCATGTGCTACGAGAGAATGAATCACGTTTTCGCGAACGCAAACCCCGTTTCTTCCTCACTCAGTAAGAATGCCGTTTCTTCGCTGTGTTGCTCTCCGTGCCACCGAGCACGAACGGCCAGAGATGAGAATGCCTCCTTGTTCGTATCAACGAGGGATATATACGATACCCTGCGAGAGACGAGCCGTCAACATCTCCACCTCACTCTAGTCCGAGTCTTCTCATCTCCAAAGCCTCGCCATGCCTCCTCCCGGCGAACCACCCACGCACTGCACTCCCGCCACCAATCCTTGCGAGCGCCACATCAAGACTCTTCAGCCGTCTAATAGGAGACATCACGCATCCAGGGGAGCGTGTCCAACGACTCCGTTAGTGTCGGTGCATCCACCACCTGCGTGAGTTCCCGCTAGCCTCCTCTCGCCGGTAGAGCATGCGACTTACAGTCCCTTCGTTCTCACGCATCGTGGCAGTCCCTCTCGAGCGCCGCTGCCGCACAAGTGTGCGATCTTCTTTCTTGGGGGCATGGTGCGTCGGCCTCTCACCTCCCTGGTGACCTGCAGGGCTACTTCGAGTGCCCCAAATGTGAGAAAGCAAAAGATATTCCCATTAGCCGACTCGAACGACTGACCTCGTCATCACATACTAGTGACGCGCTCTACCAGCTGAGCTAAACGGGATTACTTATCTGTGCGTTTTTGGTTAACCAGAGCGGTAAGTGTTTGCCTCCTGTCCTTTGGCTAGTTCGTGGGTGACGTCGTCGTGAATGTAGGTGCGATACAGACCATGAATTCCCCAACGTAACAGATCGAATTCCGGGGTGTTATGATTGCGGGGAGCGGCCCCAGCAATTTTGGCCTCGACGCCCTTGATACCGGACATCGTGCACCCCTGGCAAGCTCCGAGGTCGCTGTAATCACACCGCCAACGCGATGGATGCACGCTTCGTCTTTGAGCTATCTGGGGATATACGTGAGTCGCCGGCGCAACTTCTTCCTACGTCCTCGCGCTGACACTCCGGCTTTTCGCGCGCGCGCGCGGCAGGAGAAACGCGCGACTCTCCTTCCTCCTACACGGTGGACCGTGGCAGTGAACGCTGGGGCAGCCTCAGCAGACGGTCGCGCCGTGACACCACTATCCGCCGGGGAATTAGTCCAGCAGAACGACGCGGTGATCACGGGAGAAGACGCTCACAGAACAGCTTGTGGCGCGCGCGCATTCGAGCCTTCGGGCAATCGAGGAACCATCGTGCAAGGCCTCCCATCCAGAGCCTCCGACCTGAGACGGCTTGCGTCACCGATCCTGGAGCTCTCCGGACGCGCGCTCAAGTACGCGCTCTCTTCTCGCGCTCGTCGCATGTAGGAGGCCCTTCAGGCGCGCAACTCCACGGCATACCGGGTCGGCTACTCGGCCACTGGTAACCACCCCTCGGGAGCAGTGATTACCCTGGGCTCTTACACACGGACGCCACGGGCGCAATTGCCCCCTGAATTCCAGTTCCATCTATTGAGTGCAGCGTACTGTCAGTGCAGAGAACTGCACAACTATCTGAGCGGAACGGGCGGACGTACCCAGGCTCTCCGGTAGGCGTGTTCGAGCGAAACTTTCGACGGGCAATCTAGCTGGAGGCTCTGCAAGGTGGAGTGGTTGCATTACCACACAGGAGGTTTGGAGTGCGAGAAGAACCATCAAGGAACAACCGTTAACCTGATATGGCGGGTATGGTCCGTCCCCCACTGCGCACCACTGTCACTTGCGGAGTCTGGACATTGGGCCGTTCGAGGATGTCGAGTTCTGGTGAGCCTGTTCTGCTGGTCTGTCCGCCAGAGAGTCGCGCGCACTCACCTCCTGCTGCCAGAAACTTCCCTCTTGCCTGGACAAGGATCTCCGTAGAGCTCAATGTATGGGTGCTTGTGACCTTGAAGGACGCATGACGACACCTCGCTCACTGGCGGCTCCGCGCGATACATATCACGGACGGTTGTCAATGTCCACGCCGGTGTCCGAGGGTACGAACGTAGATGCGATCCGTGACGGCACAAGCAGCTCCTTCCAAATGGGATGCCTAGATGGGCACATCACAGACATCATACGGCCTCGGTACGTCCGCCTGCACAACTCACCGTCGTTTAAATAACCAGTCGTTGATGCTAACTTTGAACGCTGTTCGCAGCGTACTTGAAGCGCAAGGAGCGACTGGGTATTATTACACCGCGCAGGTCGACGCGCGACGTATGAGTCTTCTCATGGCGACGTCCGGGGAACCTTCTTTCCGGATGCGCGGTTGGGGCCGGCTGTGGCTACGACCTTTCCCCACTAGCACGAGAGAGGCCGCGAAGCCTACTTGCTCGTCTCGGGCCCGCCTGACCCCTTTCGCCTCGCCTCGCTCATAATCCCCTTTCTGTGAGTCCAAATCCATTCCGCCTTGCCCCGCACGACCGAGTGCCCCGCGCGCTGATTCTCGAACCTTTGCGCCTTAACCCCGTCCAGACCAACGACGCAGTCGAGATGTTGGATGCTCTTGGTGGGACCGCTGAATATTGATCCGATTCCAAGACGTCACCCTGATCCCGGCCGGCCGTCCTCAGCAGCTAGCTTCTGCCAATCAAGGTCAGGTAGTCGGATCGCGTTCAAAAACACCGCAGCAAGCGTTCTTCGTCATATATTTCCGCGATTGATATCGCCGAGCCCGCACGCGGATCCGTAGGAGCGAAGAGGAAAGCCATCACCTCACCGCACTCCGACGCGCGGACGTCGCGGTCTGTCCTGAGTGGGACGGCTGGCGATCCTTGTCGTCCGGTCCACAGTGAACGGCGCGCGACCTCGGCCCTTCTCCCGACTCTGAATTGCTGCCGCCACTACAACAAGCAGCGTTCCGCCGCCCTCGTCGGTACACCCTCTTGGATCGAGCTCGATGTCGTCACTGGAGGATTGTTCGACCTGTACATCTTCGGCAATACCTGTCGCACCAGGCGCGTTCTGGACGTCAACGCATTCGATCCGGACGCGTTCTGGTGGCTTGTACCGCACTTGGTAGCATGCACGTCGCCCTTCATGGCCCCGACCCGAGCATCTCCCGTGCGGACGAAACCAGGCCGGGCGCATCTCCTGGTCGGTTCGCGTTGAGCTTGAGAGGCCGCTGTTGCTCCCTGCTGCTCGCGCGCGTGAGGCTTGACGTCTCTGAATACATCGATGCGCGAGACTCCGAAGTTCGAAGCTTGAAGTGCGCCGGGAAGAGACGCAAACGGTGTTGATGAAGTATGGACCGAGTTGCGTGTCCGTCGCTGCCCGACGTCTTACGCCGTTAGGTGTGATGGTATGGGACTTTGGGCCCGACACGCGGTTGCTCCATACGATTACTTCGTTCGGGAACTCATCCCCTCGGGCTACACCCTTACCTCTGTTCCCCTCCTCCACGCGGCGTGCCGGACGCTTGTCCATCTCATATAATCTTCTCACCGTGAGTCTGTCGTCCTTGTCGCTCGAGAGTCGCGCTAACCCAACCGACCTCGTAACGCTAGCAGCTACTGGGATTTGGCCCTCGTCGCACCCGAACGTCGGCCGCGCGACGCGCGCCTGGACTGGCTCGTCTCCTAAGTTGTTCGTGTTGGGCTGTTTTCGTCTGGCCCTGCTTGATGGTTGGTAACCGATGCCGTGGAGGTCATCCGCCCCGCCCGGCCAACGCGTCAGCGATGCAAAGACCTACGCAGAACACACAGATGCGCGTACCTCACTCCTCAACAGGCTGTTTGCCTATCCCAATGATGGTGAGTCTCCCCTCCCCTCCCCCCGTTGGAGCTGCACGAGAGATCCGCGCTAACCCGAACCCGACCGACCTCGTAATACTAGCATCTTGCATATTCTGGCAACGTCGTCCGCGCTCGCCTCCGCCTCTGTCTCCGAGAAATTCATGGCGCGCCTCCTAGTCGATCCGCGTTGGGCTCTCCTTGGGGCCGACTGGTCGCGTCCGGTAGCCGATTTTAGATGGCTGGTTTTCGACGCTGTAGAGGTCATCCACCACGCCTTCTCCTCTTCTCCTCTTCAGCAACGGAAGAACGCGCGCAGAAGACACGGCTGCGCGTACCTCGCTCCGTGTGCTGGGTGCTGCATGCTCTCGAGAGCTCGGGGACGCCAGCTGCCTGGGACGTACCCCGGGCTGTCCGACGAGGTCTTGAGGAGTCGTCGTTATCCACCACGCCAACTCACTAGCGCTGGGAGAATACAAGCAGAGGAACGCGCCGGGCGCACAATCGAGTCGCTCGCTCCGAGCTGGCGTTTGCGTCCATGCTTTCCAGTACCCAGCCACCGCGGGTCGTGACTCGTGGAGGCGACTCGCGGAACGTCCTTGAGGAGTCATCGTCGCTATCCACCATCCACCACGCAAACTCATCAGCGCTGCAAGGATGCGCGCAGAAGAACGCGGGCGTACCTTCAGATCGCTCCCTGGGGGCGCGTCCGCCCTCAACGCGACGAAAACACAGGGTTCCAGCCGACGACCGCAACGCCCCCCCGGAACCTCGGAAGCCCTAGATGTCATCAACCAAGCCGACGCTTCAGTCACAACGAGAGAGTCCGTGCCGAAGAACGCGTACGTGTGCGTGCGCGCTGCCTCCGAGTCGTTCGCTCCGAGCCCATGCTTTCCGGTACCCAGCCACCGCGGGCCGTGACTCGTGGAGGCGACTCGCGGACCGTCCGATGAGGCCTGAGGCCTGAGGAGCCATCGCTGCTCCTCGCTATATATCCACCACCTACCACGCAAACTCGTCAGTGTTGCGAGAATACGCACAAAAGGAGCGAACTCGGACTCGGAAGCGGGGGCGCGGGAAGCGGGGGCACGGGCGTACCTCCAAGTCCGCGCTCGTTCCTGGCTCACTCGAGCTGTGCGCGTCCACGCTCAAGCTCAAGCCTGAGGGATCCCAGCCGAGTCCTGCCTGGGTTGTACTTGTACGTCGGGGTGGCTGGTGTCCGATGAGGTCTTAGAGCCGTTATCTTCGCTATCTGCCACGACATATCAACCCCGGCTCACCCGCGATGTAAGGACGCGTGCAGAAGGAATGGACGCGGACGCGGGGAAGAACGTACCCCGCTCGCTCGCTCGCTGTGCGCGTCCACAAGGACCCTTGCTGGATCTCGGCTGGCTGGACTGGACTCCGGGAGGATCACCCGACGTTCGATGGCGAGTTCAAAGTTGGGCCATCGTCTTCGTCCACGACACCAGGCGGTGAACTGACCAAGGAACGAACTTGAAGACCTAGGAGCGGGAATGGGAGCGGGAGCGGGAGCGGGAGCGCGTCATTGGCTCTCGCGCTCCGGCTTCGTCGGCCACACTCGCGTAAGCCAAACAACCCAGCGGAGCGCCTCCCGAGGGTACGCGCACACGATGGACCGCGGACCGCGGACCGCGGAGGAAAGACGGCACAAGGAAGAGGGGGAGTGCTTACCGAAGGAGCGAGTCAGGGACTCGGAAAGTGACACTCACATGCACAGTGAGAGTGAGAACGAAGGAAAGATGCATATGGCGTGGCTGCAGCGTCCGTCCCCGGGCCCGCGCCTGTTCGACGAGGCCTGGGATATGGGTGCGATTCGAGTCGCCAAGATGGAGCTGACTCATGATCAGCTCGCGGATTCGGATGCCCATGGCATGGTCGTTTAGGACTGGGCGCGCAGGCGGGGGCGGAGGCGAAGGGGAAGAATGGGGCGCGACGGATGGGTGTTGGTGTTACGCTCGACTGGATGTAAAATCGCCAGCCTTGTTCTGAATTTTGGATTTTGAATTTTGGATTTTGAATGTTTGAATTCTTGGAGTATGAAGGAGGATGAACGTACTTGACTCTAGTCCGGCCGCGGGTGGGTGTTGTGTGCTCTAATGGTGAAATCAATCAGTTCTCGTATTTGAGGCGTCTCGCCGTGCGCTTTCACTTTGATGCATACGAAAAGGCTGGGAGGAATGACGTCAGATGCCATCTCGGACAGAAGGCGAGAACCCAAACGCCCATCCTGACCCCAGGTTGGATCCGCCACGCCGATCCACCGCGCATACACGGACACCAAATGATCACACAACGAGGCAAAGGGAGACGCAGCGGTACAAGAAATGCATTATAGCCCAAGAAGTACAGCACGAACACGGACGGACTTCGACGACTATTTTGCGCGAGGGGGCGGGGGTGATCGTGAGTCGTGAGTCGTGACGGTCGTTAGAGGTCGTGAGGGTATTCATCATCAAGAAACACTGGGGGTCGGGATTTGCGGATAAGCGCGTGCGCGAGCGCGCGGATCGTGGATGAGAAGTACTCACTACATACTCCCGAAAACATCCTGGAATCCAATCCTGAACCTCAGCACTCGTCTTTTGGCACGGGGTGGTGATGGTGATGGTGGTGATGATGGTGCCGCGGGTGCGCTCTCCGTCGTCCACAGCACTCGCAGACGACAATGGACATGAGGATCATCCCAACCATGCTCAGCACCACGGCCGCTAGGACCATCCACACCGCCGGGCCGAAGCTGACGACATAGTTGAACGCGAGCCCGGATATGCGCTGCTTCCCGACGAGGATGAGCACAAGGTCGATGGCAAAGACCGCCGCCCCAACGAGGACGGTGAAGACCGACGCGACGAGGGAGAGGATGGAGAGCCCGTGGGACTCGAGGAAGAGCGAGGCGAGCACCCCGACGAACGCGAGCGCCCCGGCGACGAGGTGGAGGACGAGGACGACGAGGAGCCCCTCTTCGACGGCGCCGACGAGCGCGGGCTCGCCGGTGAGCGCGGCGATGTCGGCGGGGACGGTGTAGCCGAGCATGGGCCCGAAGCACTCGACCTGGCCGAGCTGGCTGTAGGCGCAGACGCCCCAGACCCCAAAGCGGAGTTCGGTCGCGATGGAGGTGACGGGCTGGTCGGCCTCGGGGGCGAAGACGAGGGAGAAGATGTAGACGGGCTTGAGGAGGGGGAGGGAGAGGCCGACGAGGAGGAAGAGGACGAAGGCGGCGAGGAGGATGAAGCAGGTGGCGAGGGAGATGCCGAGGTGGTGCGCGAGCGGGCGCGGGTGCCGCCGCCGTCGCTGGTTCTCCTTCTCGATGACCACGGCCACGGTGCTGCTGGCGCCGCTGGACTGGAGGGAGTCGTCGCTCCGCGGGGGGCTGCTGAACCAGGTGAAGGCCATCGCGTGCGTGCGCGGTCCCGGTGAAAGGTCGAGGGAGGGGGCGCGGTCGCTGGGGACGGCTGGGAGCAGCTGGCGAGAGCCAAGAGGCGGCGGCGGGGACTCGGGATGGGATGATGCTCGGCAGAAGCAGCAGAAGGTCGCCCGCTCAATCGGACAGCGACAAACATAGCAAGAGTGACTTCATCGTCGCGCACGTTGTCCGCCTCGCACAAAGGGCGGCGCGGGAGAGTTCGCAGGAGAGCTGGTCATGGGGACGCGGGCGAGTTCGAGCTCTTCCAAGAGTCGCGAGGAGGTGTATATCGAGAGAGACACGAGCGTGGCGCCGTCGTCGCCATCAATGCATCCCCGCCGAGCGGCTACAGCATCCCGCTCCCTCTCGCCCTCGACGTCCACCGGTCCGCGCCCCCTGTCCCATGACCCCTTGGCGTCGACCCCCTCGACGTGCGCCACTGCTCCTCATTCGGACGAACACTTGTCGAGGATTTAGTCTGTCACCTGCACCGCTCGTCTTCTGACCCAAAGATGCCACCGCGCGCGCAAGGTTCGCTATGTGTCAATCACGCTCACGCGCCCGGTCCACTGACGGTGGCCGCGCGCTCCCCGCTCGGGTTTTCGCAGCTCGCTGGCCTCGGACCCCTGCCCGCTCGTTCCAGTCAAGCATCCACCTGTGCCATCGCCCCCATTGATGGTCGTCCTCCCCTCCCGCTCCTCCACCTTATAGTCTCGGACCTCCTGTCGTTCCCAAGTTCCTCTCTTCCTCCTCTTCCCGAATCTCCCATACATACACAGGTCGAAGTCCACCACGATGGTCAACGCGCTCACGCGACACACCGGGATCACCCTCGGCCCGATCGTCCTCGAGACCCTCGTCAAGCACTACTTTGAACGCGTCGCGAAGGAGAACGAGAACGAGGAGACGACAAGGCTCAGGAAGGAGGAGTTGCTGTACGACGAGGCGTTCAATATCATCAAGGTGAGCTTCTTTCACGGCTGTGGTTTCCGGAGAAGCTATGTGCGGGGTGCGAGGTGGTTACGGACCCACGATACCGGAAGCCGTGTGTGGTCGAGGCACGCCGGAAGGTTACCTTGTGCCTCGGAGGTAAGGCTGGTGTGGACCGCGGCTTGTGCCTGCCTCGTGGTCGTGCGGCTCGGTCTCCTCCCCATACATCTTTGTGCACCTTGCCGGTAATATCTTGTCGGGACCTCATCGTGGGGTCCTGGAGGGGAGGAGTACGAGCACAACGTCCATGTGGCTGGCGCAAGCCATATCTGAAGCCGGTCTTAGTACGGATGCTCGTACGGGTATCGCGACGGGTGGCGTGCAGATCCTCCGACGCTATGCCATGCTTGTTGTGGAGGTTGTGCGCGCGGCCGGCGGCGGGACCGAGGTTGCGGAGGGTATGGAGTGTGGGGAGTTTCTTCCCTGCGTCTTCGATAGTTGCCTGTCGTCGCTCGAGCAAGCAAGGGGTGGCCTTCGCGAACTGGCTTGCTCAAATTCAGCCTCGTTCTGTTGCGACCAACTGGCCACGAGGCGAGGAATGTATGAATCGCGCGAGCGTGTACATAGTCCAAGCCGCCCGTGGACGAAGCCATCCAAACCGCTCTCATACCTCGAGCGCACCATGCTGACCACCCCTCCAGTCTTTCATGGCAGCCTCGACCAAGTAAGCCCCCCCCC